>JAGWCC010000797.1:0-176957 GCA_022651775.1 Drusus annulatus
CATCCCTACGTACCAGTGCGTAGGGATGACAACCTCCCAGGCAAAGCCTTTCGCAGGGATGAGACTTTGGCCAACCTGAATTCCTTCATTATCCATGTAAAAAGGCTCCATCCATTGAGAGCCAAATCAAATATTAAGGTTAGCAAATATTATTCGTAAAACTCACTTTAAAATATATAAAAAAAACAATTTTTGAAACGATTTTTTTTTTTTAGGACATTGCCGTTGATATCAATGTACGAGGGTCATCAAGAAAGTAAGGTTACAAGAGCTCCTGAGGCCATGGGATTTCAAACGGTCAGTTTGTTTGGTCCCGCGTGTTTGTCAGCCATTTTTTTCAGTGACAATAAATTCTTTCGATGGAAAGGTAGTCACGAATTCCCGCCACCTCTCATCCGTGCGAGATCCGCGTGGAATTTTTGGATGGTTTCGCACAGGAGGGAGAAGATTTTCTGGACTCTATCGCGACGTGAAATGAAACGTGGGTGTGTCGCTACACCCCAAAATCCAAAATCACTTCAGTGGCGTAATTCATCTTCCCCAGCCACTTAAAAGATCAAGACGACCCATTCAGCCGGAAAAGTCATGGCATTTGTGTTTGGAAGCATTAGGGGGTTCTTTTAGTGGATTTTGTGCCTAAAGGAACTACCATTATTGCAGAGACTTATTGCAATACCCTAAAAAAATCAGAAGAGCCATTCAGAATCGCAGAAGGAAAATGCTGACCCGGGAAGTCAGCTTCCTGCATGACAACGCCAGGCCCCATACCGCGCGAGTTTCAAAAGAGCTGCTAACATCACTTGGATGGGATATTGTCACCCACCCCCCCTATTCACCTGATCTGGCGCCTCTGGACCATAACCTTTTCACTAATTTAAAGGAGTTTTTGGGTGGAAAATGTTTTAACATCGATCAAGAGGTCGAGGAAGTGGCTGAAAGAGCTTGCGGAGGAGGTCTATGACACTGGCATACAAAAGCTATGGCGTTTATGTTAAAAAAAATAGTTATAAATATTTGTGAAGTATCTTGTATATTTCAATCAAATACAAGGATTTTTCGATCCTACATAAATGTTGTAACCTTGGAGAAACAATGTATAGAGAGAGAGGTAATTATTTTTACCCAACCGTTACAAACTTGCGATAACTCACTTTCTCCGGGTTTTTACGTCGTACACCGTGAGAGAGAAAGAGACAACAGATATAATACTCCGCTTCTATGTACTGTCACAATGATCTTGAGCTTCTAGGTCACCGCGGAACTCCGCCCACATTTTTAATTATGCCACTAAACTTGACACAACTAAACGATTTTTTAGGTAAGATGCTATATTTTTGTTGATATCAATACAGTGAAAAAGTGGTTGTACGTATAAACAAAAACTTTATGTCGATACGTGACATAAATGGATATATAAATACCCTAGTCTTAGTCTTAGCCACACCCAGGTCCGCCGAGTTAGGTAAAAATCATCAAAAACTGACTACACTGCCTTGGGTAGATACCACTCTATAAGGTTGTAACCTTACTTTCTGCATAACTCTCGGATGTATACGACTATGTTTATCAAAAAAATAATAAATCAAGTAAAGTTAGGCACGTATCATTTTCCCACGAGGCATTCAGGATGGATTAATGTGTTATCTACACAAATAGGTTTGACGCGGAGTGATACGGGTAAATTGGGAAAAACATGATTTTTTACGAAAAGCACTCTTCTTCATGACTATGATAATTCTGTTATGATCTCTATAATGTTCCAGAAATACCAATTTAATTTGACCTAATAATATCATTCTGGATTCTGGGTAGTGTGATCGTAGGAAAAAAACAACTATGGTAGACAGCGTGTTTGTAAGAAATGCTAAAACTCTCATCGGCAAGGTAGTTCGGAGAACTCTAGGATTAGCAATCAAATTTGATTCTTTTAGATTTTTAGAAATATTATTCAACAAAAGTTTAATGTAACAATCGATTTAAATGAGGTATTAAAAAAATAAATTTAATATGATAATTCAAAAGAAAATTTACCAAGACCACGTGACCTTAAAATATAGACTCGACTAGAAAACCTTTAGTATTTTTTTATGAGGCAATATGTTAAATTTGTTTACGTTGACGGCCTCCATGGTCGAGTGGTAAGACGCTCGACTACCAATTCAAAGGTAGCGGATTCATTTAATTGATATGTATCATAACACATTTGATTCAAATAAAATAAAAAAAGTATATTTGCAGCACGTTCCAGAGTGGTAAATGCTCTCAGTATCGCCCTGGTGAAAGACCACCAATTAGAATCGAAACGTTGCTTGATTCAAATGGCTTTAGCCGTTCGTGACCAGATCTGAATAGCCAGGTCCTTCCCGACTTTACTTTTCCCCATCTCCTTCCCCTCCTAACTACCTTCAGCCTCACAACATATCCCAATTGGGGATGCCATAGTCCCACTGGCTCTATACGGTTGGGAGCAGTTGGGACTCTGGTGCAGTATTCGCTATAAAAATATAAATAAACTTTGTCGTTTAGTTTTCCAGACACCAGAGAAACATTACCCAGTCAAGATTCCAAACAATTCGTTTATCTATGTTAATAAAATCATCCGTTGTGCAAACGTTAAAAACGCTCTTTAATAGCACTAGGGTTTGCGCATATCTTTATTTACGCTCTTCTGTAAGGAAAGGGCTGGGCAAGTATTTGACTATTAAAAGAATGGCTCGCGATGGCATTCAAACAGCCATTATCCTTTTATTAACAGTTGCCTAAAATAGTTGAGTGCTGGAAAAACGTGAATGTTGTTTGAATTAAGGAGAAATTAAACAAAATTTGGATGTGTTTGAATTTTGACACAGTAAATCAAAACACAGAAAACTTTGGTTTTATACTCGTGATTAACGAAAATGAAAACAGCATTTTAAGATTTGTAAATCAATAGAAACTGGTTATTGTGTGGAAAATTCATATTTAACACAGACAAAACAAAAGCTTTTATGCTTCTCCCGTACAAGTTACTCCCATTATGATGTTAACTTTAAAAATAATGATATTGAACTTTCCAAAATATTATTAATTACTTCACTACTGAAAATACAACTAGCTACAATTGTTAACTGGAAAGAACATCTTTAAAAATAATGACGATAATCAGCAGTTTCTTTATTGTACTTGGCACGAAAATCATGAATATTAATTCTCCGCATATTATGAATACGTCGATTTCGAACCGAATAATGTTTTGGGGTAAAGGCCAAAAATGTTTATGTTATCCAAAGACATGCTTAAGAAAAATCACAAATTCCCCTTTTCTCGATTTATGTAAGCCCCTTTTAAAAAGAATGAAATCTTTGACTATCCCATATACGAGTATATGTATTATTTCGGTCTGTACTGTATTAGTACGGTCTTCTCTACAAAGGTTTCCAATACAATACTAAACACATACACTTAAAATAAGATCTACGTAAAACCTACTAATACCACAAACTAACATATCAGTTTTTCAATAAGGACCTTTTGTAAAAAAAATAAAATCTTTTTACATTATTCATTAATTATTTTTTTTAATATTAATTTCAGGTATATAGTAAATAAAAAAAACCTTCACATAACATTAAACATATATTCAATGTAGTTCAATTTAAATCACCATTAAGAAAATCCTTCCGAACAAATATCACTACACTTTAAGAGCATTTTTTTGTAAACATATTTTTTTGGTACAATGTTCCCATTTTTATATAATATATATGTATTTTGCATTGATCTATACTTATCATCGACTAACAAACAAGCTTTTTGAATCTTTCTCTTTTCCTCTTGTTTGTCTTTTTGTGAAGTTTACGTGAATGCTCAATTTTAAAAAATCTATATTATTACCATTATATATAAATTTGAACGCCCTTGGAAGGCAAAACAGCTGCGAGAAAAAGACTTTCTAATTGAAGTTTTTTAAAAAGTTTTTAATAATTAAGCGCTTCATAAATAAATACATCTATATATATTTAAAATCAATTCTAAGGATAAAGATGAGATTTATTATTTTATAATTTGAATTATAGTGATTGATCTGCATTTTTATAATGGTAAATCAACCCGTTGTGTCAATTTTAGATTCAAAGAAGATCTTGGATGTTTAAATAACCACGGTTTTTCAGAATTCGTCCATCATCTTATTGAAAACAAACCTTCAATAAAAGCACCGGTGCTCACGTTCTCCCCAAAAATGTTCGTGACAACAGATTAAATAATTATAAAGTACTAGAAATAAAGACAGTCATTAAAATTAATAGTTATATTCTTAATTACTAGTTAAATTTGTAGTAGCCCAATATTAGGTATATTCTCGTCAACTCCATAAATTTCTAATTATTCCTTAATCACCTTCTCAGTTGACGTTTTGCCTCTTTCAATTCATATTATCTGTTTCTTTCTTTCTGTTACTTTGTTGTAATTTAATTGTTATTCTATGGTTTTCTCACTGTTCTCTTATTTTATTTTATATTGTGTTCTCTCTCTGTCATCACATCGGGTGTCACCAGCATTTGAATTCGGAACTTCTGCTTGCTTTACGGCCGTAATAGCGACATTGTGGAATCCCCTTTTTGATCCGTGGTATTTATTTTCTTATATAAAGACACACGCCTCTCGTTGAAAAAATATGAAATAGTGTTAATAATTTTCAAGATATGTAATAAAGGTTTCAAGTTTCGTAAAAAATAGATTCCGATTATATATTTTTAAAGTTAACTACCCTTTTTACCAGCGATTTAATGTATGAGAAAAATTGCACGGTATCTGATTTAATAAACAATACAACACTTTTTTTAACAAAATCAGGTAAATTTTAAAATATTCTTTGTAAAGTATTTGGCAAACATAATTTAGAATATTGAAATTAAATATTGCACAATACAGTAAAATTACACAATCTACTAATTTAATTATTTAGTGAAAAATTATTGACAAACAAGAGTTTATTCTTAAAGGCACTACAGAAAAAGTTGCCGAGAAATTATTATTTCCATTTTCTGGAAACCATTTGATGCCAGCTAAGTGATAGTATAGTCTCTACCCGATCCAACATCAAATAAAAAGTATTCCAGGAGTCAAAAAAACTTTAAATAATCAAAAAAATTGAAAACAATTCTCCACCCCCTCTCCTTTGTCTCCCCACTCCCCACTCCCTTCAAAACCACAAAATTCCCCGATTGGGGTTGCCATACCACTGGCTCTGGACAGTTGAAATTTTTATGTGGTATTCACAAAAAAGTCGCTCGTCATTTTACTATGACCATATGCATTTTTCAAGAAAACGTTAATCAATAAAATAAATTAAAAAAACCTGCCCGAGATTTCAACACTTTTCACCAAAAAATCGTTAATCTCATAGAAAAATTTGGACCACACAATATATTGTTTTTAACTTATTTTAGTATAATTTTATGTAAAACGAAACAATAAAAAAGGCACCTTGAGTTTCTTTTAAAATGTAGTGTTTTAAAGCTTCATAGGTCATGATTTAAATGACGTAATCTGAGAAGAGTTGCATCGATTTTGAAACTCCAGCCAAATAAAACTATTCACATTTCATATCTCTAGAGTTCATTGTTCGAAAGATTTCAATAGATTTCTCAGGGGGGAGAGAAAATTACGTAACCCGCAACATTTTCTTATTGCCTTAGATTACACATTTCAGAAAAGTTTGTTTTTAGCAACTTCAAAGTTATTGTAGAAAAAAACTCCCGTTTGTGTTGCACAAAAACATACCTCAAAGCCTCGCTATTAATACTGTTCGTAAATTCTCTATGGGATTCAGGTCAGAAAGTTTTTTGGCTTCTGAGAACCACGAGAATATTAATATTTATCTTTTAAAAAACTTCTAATTAAATTTTATGTGCTTACGACGAAAGAATAAAATTCTGAAAAATGAAGTATTGTTAGCATGCTTAGAACCTTTCACTTCCCTAGTCTTGTAAGCCTTACACTCTAGACACTTACACTTGAAGATACCATAGTCACAATGGCCCTGGGCAGTTGGCAAAATAACCCAAAAAAATAACGTAATTTTTTTTTCAGTCCTCATTTTTTTGTGATTTTAAAAGCATTAACGTTTATGAAAAGAATAAAAGCTTGGCACGAATAATAATGCAGTTTGTAGAAAAGCAAAGCCACAAAGTTAAACTACATACTGGGAACACCAGTGCAAAACAGATTCCTGGATGTGGGCTTTATACACTTGAATATAGTTTTAAATTATTATATATTTTATTTTAGAGCCTTATAAATATTTATTTAACACATGGTGTCTTAGAAAAAATCACCTCGCGCAAGCGGTATAGTTATATATTTTTTAAAAAGAAGGGTAAACATTCTCGGGTTACGAATAACCTGACAATATTATAAAAACTCCTACTACCATCATAATAAGTAGAAAATGTTGTTTTTGCAATAGTGGAGGACTTGGCTATCAGAGGAATTGAACTAACGACGCTTGGTTGGCAACTATGCATTTCCAAGACTAAATACCTGTAGTCTAAGTAAGTAAATACATGGGTAGGTAATGTTGATATTATAAAACAAAATAAGTTTTTAAGACAACGCATTTGTAGACTCAACGACTAACCGGTGTTTATTACCTTATTTTTTAAAATATATTACCCATCGATATAGACATACTTGTTCGGTGACATTAGCCCATCAAATTATTAAAAAAGCATGAGAAATTACTTTGATTCCCATCTTCTGCATTTTTTTCAATTGATTCTGCAACTCATCTCTACGCTATTCAGAATTGAAATATTGCCTGAAATGGTTTTAGCCGTGTTTGGTGATCAGATCTGAATAGCCAGGTATTTCCTAACGATCCTCTTCCACATTTTCTTCCCATTCCCACTACTTTAAGCCTCACAACATACCCCGATTGAGGATGCTATAGTCTCTCTGGCTCCAGACCGTAGAGATCAGTTAGGACTCTTGTGCGGTATTAACTTCTTATTTTATTTTTTAAATCAAGTCTGTTTACAGGTTATCAAAGTCTGTAAATGCTAAAACCCCGTTAATAATATTTTGTGCATCACTTTTCATTAGGTTTTCATTTGTATTAGTTTAAAGTATAAAACCGAAAACGATTAAGCTTAAAGAAACTCAATTGAAAGTATTTTGAAGCCGAATAACAAAATACCTGGCATCTGAAAAGTTTGTCAAGCCGAAACCGATTAGTAACTTTCCAAAACAATCATTAGTAAATAATTATTAGTGCTTAAAAGTTTCGACTCACCAAACAACCTTCATAATAAAGTACAGAACGGGCTTTTTGAAAAAGCTCGTTTATATTATCGAGTCACCGGGGAATGACCAGCTGTACTTATTTTCTTCGTTTGCTATTTTTGCCGAAGCTTTTCTTAAATGTAATTTAATTTAATTACCTTTCTAAAAGTACTGTTACAGCTGTTGTTTACGGTTAATTGCCTCGATTCGGTGAATTGTTGTATTTGGCTTCTGTGTTCGTACGGAATTTTAGAAAAGTGGAAGCAGTTTCCCCGTAAAATATTCGATGAAATGATAAAAAATTAAGGAAAATAATACATAATAAAGGGGAAATTCTACTCGTAGTTCTTTTTTATGTGAACATTACATGAGAGTTCTAACTGGCCGAAATCAGTGCGATTATGGTATGCTAAATTGAACGTAGTTATGCAGAAAGCGTCCAACCCACAATTTGCCAAAATCGAGTTTTACATGTTTTCCTATAGATAAATAAAAGATTTATATTTGCTGAAAACATTTAAGTTCCAAATGCAATAGATTTTTGATAATTTTTTTTTCTAATTGCTGATTTTTAACTTAAATAGAAGTTTAAAAGTTTATATATATATTTTTTATAAATATATAAATTTATATATATTTAAAAAACCACATTGATCAACCTATTTTCAAATTACGTATTTCTTATAATGTTCATAGAGAAAAAAACACTGATATTCACTTTATAAATGCCGACTACGCATATTCATGCTTTTATATCGTCATATTTTCAAACGCCCTTTTCCCAGTTTCATCTGTTTGGGGTTGGATGTTTTCTGCATAACTACGTCCAATTGAGGTATGTTGTGAAGCTGAGACGAGTGGAGAGGGGATGGAGATGGGGAGGAGGAGATTGAGAAGAATCTAGCTATTCAAATCTGGTCACTTAACATGCATATTGCCATTTCAAGCAACGTCTTGATTCTAAATGGTGTTCTTCCACCAGGGCGATACTTAGAGTATCTATAAATCTGGAACGTACCACAAATATACCATTTATAAGTGAAATAACATATTATGTAAATAAATTAAAAATACAAAAACTCGTCATTTTTTAATAACCAAGATTTTCTATACAAATTCTAACTTTAATTTTCTTCTTCGCCTTGTCAATATTTTCTGGTTATGATGTTTAATTCACTAGCTCCGAACAGCGATCTCTAGGGAAAGTTTTCATGAATAAAATAACTAAACGAACACGTAGAAAACAAGGATAAACAGAGTGGTGGTTAATTAATTAACGTAGAAATATAATGCCTTAGAGCTTATGGGACTACAGTTCAGTAGTCTGGAAAATATCGCATTTACCTTTCGAAAATATGAAATGACTAACGTGTTTTAAAAATCTTTTATACGATGCATATTTCACATTTAAAACAATTTATAAAAATAGAAATTAAGGGTTTTTATAGACCTTGTTATGAAGCACGATAAATTCGATCCAGTGCGATTTTGAATTTTCCCGTTAGTTGAAAATCTATTTACTATGGTGTAATGTTTTGTCTATTTGCCCCACTGAAAAGCCAAAAAGTGAACAAGAGAGTTTTCACAGTAGACGCCGAATAGTGCAGTTAACGTTTTTAGAGTCTAGGAAAGAACTAGCGAGGTTTCTCGGCTATCAGACTGGACAAAAGGATTCTCAGCGCGCAGGATCCACGCGTTTTCCAGTATCGGTGATATTGAACAATTTAGTATAATAGTTTGTCTCTACGAGTACCCAATTCTAACGTTATCCACCAAGTTAATCAAGCTTTTCCTGGGCGTAGAATTAATATTTTCAAATATAATACGAGAGAGCATTTAGAGTGTATTATTGTTAAAATTCCTTAAGCCCTGCAAGTATGGGTTCTTTTTGTAACCCCCATTTTTAACGAAGAAGAAGAAGGTCATCTCTAAACCAAAATAAACGAATTTAAAACACGGAGAAAGATCCGTTCTATCGACTGAACCTAACCGGGTGGGCATTTAAAAAGGTAAGTGAATCTTTGGGACTCACGAACTCGTAATTTTATATGTTGTGCCTGTTTAATAGAAGGCTGACACTACCGTATCTTAAAAACCTCTCTTGTAGAGCGGTAAAGATTCTCCACTAGGAATCCAGAAATCACGAATTCAAATCTCGGCGTGCGCTCATAAACTTTATCTTACAAATTTGTATTTTTTTATACTTGATTATTTGTGGCATGTTCCAGAGTAGTACATACTAGTAACGCCCTGGCTAAAGATTCAGAATACAAACGTTGCTTCAAATGGCTTGAGTCGTGTTTGGTGACCAGATATGTCGGCTTCTATGGTCGAGTGGTAAGACGCTCGACTACGAATCCAAAGGTCGCGGGTTCAAACCCGGCGTGCGCCAATAACTTTTATTTAATTGATATGTGTTATTACACATTTAATTCATGTAAACAAAATAAAAAAGGGTATTTTGCGGCACGTTCCAGAGTGGTAGATACTCTAAGTATCGCCCTGGTGAAAGACCACCATTCAGAATCGAAACGTTGGTCGAAATGGCTTGAGACGTGTGTGGTGACCAGATTGAATAGCCAGGTACTTCCCAACCTTCCTCTTCCCAATCTCTTTCCCCTCCCTTATACCTTCAGCCTCACAAAATACCCTATTTGAGAATGCCATAGTCTCACTGGCTCTAGATGGTTGGGAACAGTTGAGACTCTTGTGCGGTATTCATATAAAAAAATAAAATACAAAACTGTAGATCAATAGCTGGGTACTTTCCAAGCTTCCTTTCCCTCCCCCTTCCGTTCCCCATTTTATTCCCCACCCCATTCACTTAAGCCTTACAACATACCCCAATTGGGGACGTCATAGCCCTACTGGCCTCGGACAGTTGGGACTCTTGTGCGGTATTCAGAAAAAAAATCAAAAGGTATTCAAAGCTCAACAATTTCAAAACCTTAAAATTAATGCCTCGTACGTCACTCTTCATAAGTTTTCTCATTTATACAGCTTTATATCATAAAACCAACATTTGAAGAAACACAACTAAAAACTTTCTGACAGCAGAACAACGAAAAAACGTTGCGTCTTTATCATAATTCTAACCGCCTGCGAAGATATCATTGTTTCGCTATTCTGTTGATGTTTTCAATCTAAATCTCTTTTTTCATACAAATAAATTATTTAAAATACCAAATTTAAATAATAAGAAAAGCTGAGAAACACGAAATTATTGTTTTAGTTCTAGAATACCTTAAGCCAGAATATTTTTCGTTTTCTCGAATCTGTCACACTTATAAAATATGCATAAATAAGGGAAAAAATACCAACGAAAACGTCAAAATAATAGTCTTTTTATTTTCGCCAGCCCCTAAGCGATTCTAAATGAGGAAAAGATTGAAAATTAGCTTTCCATTTTCCTTCAGATTTTGTTTCACCTTTCCGGTGGTCCCTCAAGTGAAGAAATATTATTTTGTAAACGAAAAACATTAGATTTGATGCAGTGGATAAGATATAAAATAAAAGCGTCTATTACTTCTGTCGAACATTGCGAAAAACAAAAAAGGAATAAAAATAGAATAAACAGCTTCCTCAAAATACCTCTTTTCCTATCAGCTTAATATATTCAGAGCAATTAGCAACCCGGAACTGCTTTTATCCCAGTAATATAATGGTAATCAAATCCACGATTTAAAAATCCAATGTAAAGAGGATTAATCGAAAAGCAATCATCGATATTCTTGACTGTTGACATATATTTAAAAGCATAAAATAATATTCTCTCAATGAATGGGTAAAATAAAAGTTTTTATGACTATGGTTTTTTATGACTATGGAGTTATCAGATTATAACCAAAATTATTAACGACAGTCGATACCAATTTATTCTCGCGTATGTGATGCATGTTTGGGGCGGCGCCTAAAATGTTTTGGTAAGACCCAGACGGTTGCACTGAATATTTGCTTTCACCGGGTTCGGCACCGAGGACTTCAACAAACTGCTATCTTACAGACTATCTGCATCCTTGTTTAGGTGGATTGCAGATTTTTTTATGGAGAGGTTGAATCAGACGGTTTGCTGATGGTGTCACCTCTTCTTTTCATGGAATTACTGCTGGCGTCCCACAAGGATCGATTCTGTCTCCACCTTTTTATTAACTTTTTGTCATGTGCATTAATACATTGTTATGCGGATGACAGTATAGAAAAATAGTTTCTCTCGGGGTCTCTTGTGTGGAGTCAGTAAAAAACCTTATTTCAATTTTCAGATTCAATACCTAATCTCTTTTGCAGTGTATTGAAAAGTGGTTCTGTGAGAATTTTTAGAATAATAGCTAAAGGTAGCTAAAAAAAATTTAAAAAATAGTTATTCAAAACATATTAATGCTACTTATTTCAGAACACGCATTTTGTAGTGATGTGGGTAGTGAATTTGTTCAAGGAAAGAAAGGCGGGTGGCCGGCCATGAAATCGACCACCAATTGAAAACCCCACGGCAAGAACCTTTGACAAAAATGAGTTATTTTTCTCACTTAACTAATTCTGGCACACTCTATCTAGTGATCTTGAAAATGGCACGAACATGGAAAGTGAAAGTGTTGAACATGTTAACTGTAAAATTTGTCAAGCCTGAATATTTTTATTGGCAAAAACATGTTATTCACAATAATTTAACATTGTATTGCAGAAATACTAAACTACATTTTAAATAAGGTATGGTAGCTATAACATTCATGAAAAAATAGTTAGTGGATTTGCGATGGTACAAACATTTTTTTAATAAAACGCAAACGACTCGACAGTTAGTTGACAGGTTCTTGCCGTGAGGTTTTCAAATATTTAGAATTCATAATATTCTCGTTTTAACTGCTCGATGGCTCGAATATAACAAACAAACGCTATTGTACTCAAAGTCTCTAGTCGTTGGCAGCCATCAAAGTAACAACTGAAACATGTGTTCAAATATACTCAAAATATATAGGACTATCATACTTGAGGTATGTCGTCGCTGGAAAGGCAAAATAAGTTAAACTTTGGTCAAAAGTGAATAAAATGTACAGTTTTGATCGTTTTTTTTTGCATTAAATGCTCGGACTCTCGTTTGGAGAAGGCTTGACTCAAGCGACATAAGTTTGGGACTTTTTTAGCCTTTTGTCACTCCAGGTAACTCAGTGTGAGTATTTAGTTACCTTTTTTTTAAAATACAACCAGGTACTGAAGACTTTTGCGAATTTTACGCTGCGTGCGAACTGCTACAAATAACTATTTCATTTTACGGCAGTTCAAACTTCATTCATTTTTCATTGTGCGAATACTTCCATTGAAGTTGGTAGTTCCGCTCGCACGATCGCACCATCTATGCTCATTTTTAGTTAACTTCGAAAACTTCAATTTGAGTTCTTTGTTCGTTCGCACGATTGTAGTATCGCATCATCCGCAGTTCAAATTTAGTTTACTTCAATTGTAGTTATTCGTTCGCTCGTACGATCGCACAATCCACAGTTCGACGTGTTTTGGTGTGTTTTATTTGTTCATGATTTTAATAAATAATAATAATAATAATAAATGGATAACTTTTATAGCGCCGTTTTTGTGGGAAAATCACCTCATTTTATATGGGACTATTGTTGTGATGTTTTTTGTCGGACTTTGGTGACAGATGCTTTTAATTTTCTAAAATAATTAGAAACTCTGATTTCTTTGTTTGTTTTGTCTGGCGTGGGACACTAATTTTTCCGAGTGCTGTTTTGATCATAATATAGTATATATCGTCGTCATACAAGCAAAATTGACCAACTGCAAAAACGCAACTTAAAAGGGGAGCAGTTTTTGTGTTATTCATCGCCTATAAAATCGGATATTCAATTCTATCAACCAATTATTTTACTCATAATAGATTTAACACGGTTAAATAAATATGCATAAGAAAACTAGGAAAAAAATACTCAGAATCGTGTGAATTTATTTTTAAAATACGTCAATTTTGCCTGTAGAGAAACATTCATATTGCGCAAATGGTCATTCGCTCAAAGTGTGGACGCAATTGTGTGTATCAAATTTCTAGTACCCAAAGCTGAAATAAACGATTGTTTTAAATATTTTTTATATAATTTTAATAATATATTTAAAAACCAAATAATAATAATTATGTATTTTGAATGGTAACACAATTTTTCGTTTCATTTTTGATCTCGAATACAAATATTTTTTTGAAGTCGTCACTGTGAGTATACTTATACAGAACGATTCCAGGTTGATCTTCCCCGTACCTCGTGTATTTCATACGCAGCCATGACACTTTCTTTCTGTTTTCATTTAGAGTTCGTTTTTTATAACCTTATCTGTCAAACTTAAAAATAAAAAAAAGTTCCCCAATCGTTTCTTTGCGATCTTGCAGTTTAAAAAATATTTATCCAGTCATTTACACGGTAGACATTTACAAACTTTTTAGATGACTCAATAGCGCTATGCATGGAGTCTACTTCTATGTAAGAATGTCCAGTTTCTATGAAATTATGCTGGATTGCCTGAATGTTTGATGTCTTCTTCAGATACAATAAGAGAGAAGTAATATACTGATTGCAGTTTTGCCTTGAGCAAGTATCTGAGTATATTGATATCTCTGACACTGTCTCATCGAGGGATTGTTTCCACATTTAAAAAGCTGAGCCGATCTCGGAACTGCCACGTTGCTCATTAATTTCAGTCCAAACGTAGCAAAAAGCTTCACAAATTGAGAAATTATTAATGCACAGTTTACGACTATACTCAATACATTTGAGAGACCTTTGAAGAAGGAATTTGTAGCACTTTTTGCAAGTCAAAAGTAGTAGACTTAAATTAAGCACCTGTAAGTTTGTCTGCAGCTTTTGCCACATTGGCCTCATCTCGTGTCCTTGAGTGCTGACTGTGTCAACTGTCATGATCATTTTTGCCATCGGCAGTAGCGTCGTTGCACATTAAATACCGATCCTTTGTAGGATAAAAAAGAAAGGTTGAATTAATTTCCGAAAATCCTTCTGAATATTTCACAAACGTGATAAATTTTATTTTCATAAATGCATTTTTCTTTATTAAGTACATACATTTTTGAAATGGATAGGGTTGAGTCCGACTTTTACGAATAGGATTTCTAAATGTAACATACTTTATTTTAAAATCCTTTTTGCCTTGATAACTCAAGGCTAGTGAATTGTTTACATATAATCACCATCTGCTCCTCAGAAAAAAAAAAGTTGCATTTTAGTTTGCATTTACTGTAGTCAATCGTCTTTGGGTTTTTGCAGGACGTATTTTGTTATGTTGTATAATAAGGCAATGAGGCATTTTTATTTTCCTTCAATACATTACGTTGCCACATTACTAGCATAGGTTTTTTTATCGTTTAGTTCGTTTTTCCTTGGCTGCAGGTGTTGCATCTGTGGAAAATTTGAACTGATGATTGAAGTGATGTTGATGGGACACCGAGTACACTAAAGTCACTTCCGCACCTAAAATAACTTAAAATTATCAAATAGAATTGTACGTTTAAATGAAATTGAATTAGCAAGTCAAATCTCTAATTTAAAAGCGTTTATTTAACACCATAAAAAGTTATCGAATGTAAAAAAAAAAAAAACACTGTGGATGTCTTGAAATATTAATCAACCAAATTAATTTATTTTTTCTCTTCATATTAACACTCAATAAGGCTCGAAATAACAAATTTCAAAACTACGTAACCTAAACAGACTGACAATGCGACTAACTTCAGAATCACGTGTAAAAGCATGCAGAAAAAATTGACCAACTGCCATTTATAAAGCCCGGATCTACAGGCAAAATTGACTATTGTCATTGGTCAGTTTTGCTTGTAGAAGAAAGCTCGTTTATGTAAATAGTCACTTTTATCATCTGTGTAACTTTTTTATACAATGTCGGATGAAGGTGGTAATTTTTTCCCATAACCATAATACTTTTTCAATAGCACTCGGTCAGTTTTCTAATTTTCGGCGTTTTTGCAGTTGGTCACTTTTGCTTGTATGCCGACTATATATATATATGTATATTTTCATAATAATTTTCCAATTTTTTTAACTTTATAAAAATAATATTAAATTTATTATCAATTATTGTTATGCTTTAAAATTTTCCTCTTAGATGGCGCTACTATAGTTTGCAAACCTCATACGGACGCTTCTAACGGGTTTATATAAAGCTTGGGTTGACTTCACTTCGAAATTTCAGTGGTATTTCAATTGAAGGGTTTACCGTGAAGGGTTCATTTTAAAGAACTAGCAGTTCCTGAAACTTTGAAGTTTTTCTCAACGCTAATGGTCACGGAGGATATTACAAATGTTGCTTTGTGTTGGTAATTTTTCACTGGTACGATCAAGTCATTATTTGTTCAAAATACTTTTTATTTAATCATCATCAACTTGCACGATTCAACGTACGAAAGCTGCTTAAAAGTTTGCTTGAATACCTTCGACCTTTAAAACAAGGTATTTATGTACCCAAAACGTACGAAACAAACTTTTTTGCTAGTTTGATTTCAAAACGTTTAATTAATGTTTCAAAGTGTAATCTAAACAAGCTAAGGAAAATGTTAAATTCTTTTACTGAGAGCTTTTTGTTTGCGAAACTATCAAGGTTAAGAGACTCGATTCAAAACTCGGAAAGTTACGCCATCTGAGATAAATTATTTAGCTATCTCGGCAGATTTATACAAAGTTTAAACAAACATTGTTTTCTTAGATAGCATTCACAGTTCTCAAGGAATATCATACTATCTCTCGGCGATGTGTTTGTTTGTGGAGGACAATGGAGGCAATGGTTGAATTCCAAACCGCTGGATCATTAACTCATTTTCTGCCTTGAACAGTTAAGTCGTTAAAACATAGCTATCTGACAATCTATAAATAGTTGTAAGTTTGTTGGGGAGTTGCACACTGTTCACAAATCAGAACTTAGCGGTAGGTGAGTACTAAAGTACTGTTAAGGGGTATAAAGAATCCAGGTTATTGACTAATAATAGTAATTTCTCGTTTGTAGGATAAAATCGTCACGTTGGAGGTAAGGCTCATAAAGGTCTGGTTGTTCGAACCTCTGTCACATTATATTCAACATTGTCGTCAAATCGGCAACTGTCGGTATTTTGATTATTTTTACGGTTTCGGTTTGGGCATGTAGAGCGAATGAACGAAGAAAGGAGTGTGAAAAGAATATATGATGCGAAAGTGAATGGAAGAAGAAGTCGAGGACGCCCGAGAAAGACATGGCACGATCAAGTAAATCAAACACTTGAATCGGGTCATGTGAAGAGTCAGAATAACTGAAGAGTATGTATGAGACGATGTATGAATGTAAATGAAGCAAGAAGTGTGTGCTAAGACAGAGTTATATGGCGGTCCGTCCTCTCTGCCTACCCCTGCGGGGAAACGGCGTGATGGTTAGTTAGTTAGTTAGTTGTCGTCAAATCGGCAACCGTCGGTATTTTGATTATTTTTACGGTATCGGTTCTCGACCCGTTAGCATTTAATTTTTGATATTATTTTTTGTTTTATTATATTTTATTCTTTTTTATTACAATAACTCCACACAGGAGGTCTTGAAAGAAATAATTTCCCTCAGGGGCTATGTCATCTTTGGGGATGCTGTGTGAAGGGTCTTTTTGAGAAAAGGAAGGAGTGAACTTGGGTCTTGAAGAGACCCATGTTGAAGGAGGGAGGAAACACAGAGACCGGCAAATCGTTCCATAGCCGAGCTGTTGAACATAAGAACGAGTCGTAAAAGCGACCCGCTCTCATGTATTGAATGTCAACCGTGTACAAATGTCAGGTGGGCGAGTTTCCCGATTATGCACCGGTGCCGAAGGGATCAATGACGCAAGTTCCTCGGAGCATCTTCCATTGAAATACCTGTAGAACAAGGACAGCATTCTCACCTGACGTCTGTGATCCAAAGTTGGCAATCCGTTTGTTAAGATAGGAGAATCTATCAAACACGTTTCTGTTTTACGTTTAGCATGGCTTTAACAATACCCTATAATACCATACTATTTCGATTACCGTTATGTTTGACGGCTCAAAAATCAAACATAAAATTTTCTCAAAATCTGGCGGGCCGAGAATCGGCGCTTACTGTTTTTTAAGATTTAGGTGATTTTGGAGGAAATTAAAAAAAAAATTTAATATATCTTATTCCGTGAGCTGTTTAAGTTATTATTTGTGTTATTTTTTACGCTTCTTTAATGTAGCATAGACGTGTTGGAAAAAATCTGGCCATTCTGATATAGGCATTTAGTTTCAGTAATATTATTTCAATTGATATTTAGATCCTGTTAGATTAGGTATCTATAACAAAGGGAATATTGAGAGCATTGTTCACTTTGAAACTTACCGTTTACATGCGTCCTCTGAAAATAAAACTTTAAATTAAAACTATGTCTACTTTAATGGACTATGCATGTTGCTACTTTTGTTCTAGTCTACTCAAAATACCTACACTAAAGAATGCACGCTATTTAAAATTCTAAGCTTTGCGATTAACTTCAAAAGCTTTTAGGTAAAAATGTTAATCTCTCACTTGGGCTTTCATTTTTGTAGTCCTAATGAAACGCAAATATAATATATTGCATTCAAATCAACGTGGTTTGTTGTTGTGTCAAAATGTTAAAGTTTTTCTAATAATATCAACGCTACCTTCCCGTTACGTTGCGTTTACGTTATTTAGGCTACAAAGTATTTTTTTTGCCATGGCAGTGCAAAGTCTCAGGGGACACTTTGACTAGAAAACACGTAAACATAAATATAACTACTCATATTTTTTTACCTTTGGATTTTTTTTTTTTGGCTACGCTTGGTGTACAATTCAAATATAGTCCTCGAAAAGACTTTTTATCTCATAAATATATATATAAACAGTGAGACGCATTTTTTATCAGGGTAGGCAGTAAGAAAAACAGCGGATCAATTGATTATAAAAATAGGTACCAACAGATTTCACTGATTTTTATTGGATTTGTTCTAAAAGCGCGGCCTGAAGACCAACAAATATACTCACAAAGATCACAGCTTACCTGCATACATATTTTGTGTAGTCTAGTGAACATAAAATAATCTACTCTGACGTTGGCAGCGTTTGGACATCTGTAGTGACTACTTTCGAAACGCGGCGGTGCGATTAGCTGAACTTCGTCCGTATTTTTGAAAGAGTAGATTATTTTTTTTGCAATAATTTCATTGAATCCAATATAATTCATATTTAGTTTAGTAAGGCAGGGTAGGCAGTGCGTGTGTGCCTATATGGAGTGCACACCTCTGTTTATATATTATATATACATACATGCGTTTAATTATGTTTTATTAAGAATTCGTAATTACACAAATGATATACCTGTAATATATAATGATTGTGTTTAGAATCGAGACGGGCGTTTCCTTCGCAAGAGCAATAACAATATTTTATTCGGCTCACCGTAACTGTTCGAGCTCATTGCAGCAATTCGCCATTCGGGTAATAGAGAAGGACGCCGGGACTACGGTAATAAAGATTAGTTATCCGCTTCAAATAAGGGACAGGAAATAAAATGGATCTCGCTAGTCTAAACAGTTTCTTTAAAGTCAATGACGCAAATGATGTTGCCATCTGAAAATAGGTGTAAATACGTTGAGTAAAAAAATAAAATAGTTTGAAAATTTTTGCTTCTCATTTCTTTCGTTTTATGTAAATATGCAGAAAAAATCAACTGCTTGTTAAATTAATCTATTGGACGTGCTTAAATCTATAATTGACGCTACAGTATCCATCTTTATTTGTTTTTGTATGTTTTTTTATTTTATTTTTTTATTTTTTGTTTTTATTATTATTATTATTTTACTTTTTTTAAATTTATTTTTTTGATTCTGTTTATTTAGTTTTATTTGTTTAATCTGTTTTATTTGTTTTTTTTTTAAATTTTATTTTATTTTATTCAATTTTATATATTTTTTAAAGGAGCGGAAAATGTTGCCTGAGCAATGATGGAGGACTTAGCTAGCAGAGGAAATGAACCCACGACGCCCGGGTTGGAATCCGACGCGTTGGTTCACTCAGCTACTAACCGGTAATCCATAAAAGGGTGGATATAATTTTATTTTTTTTATTTCCATAATGCATAAGTAGCCCGACTGTCATAGCATATCTGGCAAATCAAATCTGACTTCTGAATATCTTTAAAATGAAACATCAGGGCTTCTTATGTGTGATAAGTGATGAGGTTAATACAACCTGTTACTTTGTATACACTGCTATACTTAACAATTACATGACAAGTTTAGTTTGCATGCCAAGTCTTAAGGTCTACTCGTATTTAATGACACAATTTGAAATTTTCCTAGCAAAGTGGTAAACTCAGTTAAGAAGACTGCCTATGGGCCAAACCTTTCCTCGCATTGCTGCGTGGATAGATAAAAATCATTTTACAATAGTTATTATTTCGAGGGTAGAAAATAAGATTAATGCCAAGGTTCAACCGGGTACGAAAACCACATACGTTTTTGTTTTAAATGTAGATTAATCCCCTCCGTAGTTCTTTTATCTTAATGCTCCAGTAGCCTGGTGTTGATTTTAGTTTCATGCTTTTTATTTTGTCTTATTTGTACCGTTTGTGAGGTAATTTATCCTTTCACCCTTTTATGTTTACTCTTGATTTGCACAAGAGAAACTTTGGATACTATTTATTTATATACGGAAAATAATTTCATCATCAGGATGGTGGTAATCAGAGAACCTTGGTCTGGAATAGACTGAAGTCGCCGAAGTAGCGCCGGACTGAAACGCCCCGAGGCGCCTTACCAAAGCGATGGGTAAATGAGCAGTTTTTCATCATCTAAGTGTGCGATTCATTTAAGGTTCGAATCTTTGCTAATAAATATAATAAATATAAATGCCTCCAAAGAAAAACGGAAAATATTTACGATTTTGAGAAAAAAATATATGATTGAATAAAATCATACTTTTGAAAGGGGTTTCCCACCTGGAAAATGAGAGATTTCAAGTTATTTTCTCAGTCGTACTTAATTTTATTTTTCTGTATGATTTTAGGAGAGCAAACAAGTACTAAATAATACATATTTATATTGCAGGGTTGTTTGAATAATAGTTTCGATGTAACTAATTTTGTAATGGCTGTATTTAATCGTTCGGAAATAACGTACATAAAGGACCCCTACTGATGTATGTTAAATTCGCTCAACTAAATAGGTACTTCTTACTAAATAAAACCCAATAACCAATAACGTTTTTAACTGTTTCTGGTATTTTCATATTTCTTTTCTTCTGCTAAAACCATTTTCAAAACACTTTAACTTCTTGCTGACAGTTTGTGACAATAAAAACAAATCATTTAGTTTTTTTTCGATTCGTTGAAAACAAAATAAATTATTCTGATGTATATATTTGAAATATAGGAAATCAAGTTATTTGCAAAGGTATGAAAAAAAATTCAAATCAAAGAAAGTTTTGTGTGTTTGGGTAGCTACTTAAATAACTCACGAAAATTTCAAATATTCGAACAGCGATTTATACATATTGTCATAAATAAGTTGCAAACTTTACTTTGGCATGCAGATCATTGTGAAATCTTTTAGATGTTGTTGTCATTTTTCACGTACAAAAAATGAACAGTAATAAAACTGTCTGTATTTGCTCATGGAATAAACAGTTTTTTTCTCCGTCTTTTGAAACTAATGGTTGTACCTACGAACTTATTGAAATATATACTTGAAAATAGGTTTTTTTCCTGTTTATATTACAAGTTCAATATTATAGTTAAAAGCGCTTTAATAAAAACTGTTTTTGTATTCAATAAACAAATAAATATATATATTCGTAAAAAGCATTAACTTTGTGGCTTGCCATATTTATAAATAGAACATATATACTTTGTTTTTAACCACTTTTTTATTTAATATTTTGTCTACCGGTTTCGGAAGTACCCTTCCATCACAAAATATTAAATAAAAAAGTGGTTAAAAACAAAGTATATATGTTCTATTTATAAATATATATATCGTCGCTGAAAAGGCAAAGGGGCTTCAGCGACGCTTTGGTAAAAACTGAGTTAAATATGTAGTTTTTTTTCCGCATCAAATGGTTTGACTTTCGTTTGATTTTGAAGGCTTTTGTAGCCCTTCAGCCATCTAAAATATATTTACCATTTGGGAGAAGGCTAGACTTAAGCGACACAAGTTTGGGACTTTTACTAGCTTTTTTTGCTTCAGGTAACTCAGGGAGAGTATTAGAGTTTTTTTTAGAAATCTAACCTGGCACTGAAGACTTGTGATTTTTTTTGTAAAACAAAAAAAAACTTGAAATTGCTCTGGTGTAAACTCCCCAAAATGACGTCTTAGCCCTTTTGCCTAGGAAGCAACATATATTTTCTTGATAATAATTTCTACGTCGGTTCACTCTACGTGTCCGACGAATTACAGCAGACTTGAATTCTTTTCAGATCCCTAATTTTTTGTGTCAAACATGGTTTAACCACACACACTCCATTACGTTTTCATACTCGTTTTCAAATACAATGACTTCGAACCTACTCACATAATTCATCATACTCGTATATATATATATAGGGTCCGCCAAATAACTTCTTTTTTTTTCAACTAGTGCTTATTTCGTGAATGGTAACACTTAGCTCATGTCTGATTTGACAGATAATTAGTTTTATCCTTCCGCTGAGCGAATATGGTTGTGTATACGCTTGAACAACGCTGGGAAATATTGCGACATTACTTTGAAAATCATGGTAATGTTGCAGAATGTGTGCGAAAATTGCGTACGGTTTTTGGAAGAAGAGAAGCACCGTCAGCTCCGTATGTTCGTTATCTTGTGAAAAAAGTGAAAGAAACTGGCATCCTCATCGATAAACCAAAGCGTGAAAAGCCAAAAAAACAGTGCGTACACCCGAGAATATCGATGCTGTGGCAGAAAGTGTGCGTGAAGCGCCATCAACATCAATTCACCGTCGTTCTCAACAATTGAACATTTCGGAGACATCATTGAGACGAATTTTGCATAAAGACCTTGGTATGACGCCATACAAAGTCCAATTGGTTCAGGAGTTGAAGCCAACTGACCATCCAATGCGTTTTCGCTTCGCTGAGTGGGCCTGCGATCGACTTACAGAAGATGCCGATTTTGCCAAAAAAAATCATCTTTTCGGATGAAGCTCATTTTGATCTTGGCGGGTATGTAAACAAGCAAAATTGTCGTATTTGGGGCACAGAAAACCCGCACGCATACATTGAAAAGCCGGTACACCCAAAACGAGTCACTGTTTGGTGCGGATTTTGGTCCAGAGGCATAATTGGGCCATTTTTCTTTGAAAATGAGCAAGGAGTGGCCGTTACAGTCAATGGCGATCGTTATCGGGCCATGTTGAACGAATTTTTTGTTCACAAAAAATTGAAGAGGAGGATATTGGCAACATTTGGTTTCAACAGGACGGCGCTACGTGCCACACAGCCGAAGCTACACTCGATGTTTTGCGCCCTGTTTTTGAAGATCGCATTATCAGCCGCAGAGCTGATGTCGTTTGGCCACCTCGGAGCTGCGATTTGACACCGTTGGACTATTATTTGTGGGGTGCCCTCAAAGATAAATGTTACGCCGACAAGCCAGAGACAATTGACGCTTTAAAGGACAATATTCGTGAAGCCATTGGTGAAATACAGCTGCACACAATCGATAATGTGCTTAAAAAATTGGACCGATCGTAGGCTACTGCATGGCCAGCCGAGGCAGCCATTTGAATGAAATTATTTTCCATTATTAACCGGAAGGATTGTACTTATAAATAAAAAAAAGAAATTTGAGAAAATATTCAGTAGTTTTTTTTTTATAGCATTTTCAAAAAAAAAAGTTATTTGGCGGACCCTTTATATATTTTTTTTTTTTGCATACATACGAGTACATCTAATTTTTAAAACGATTCAGAGAAGTGGTGGGTACCCTCGACTATCTTTATCATCTTGCAATCTCGCGCGAAAATGCGTTACAAATGCAAAAACTCGTTGACTTGCTCCAAGTATTTATCGTCATGTATTATAATTGATGATGTCCATGTTATGATTAAATAACCGTTTTATTTCATCCCATTTAAATGATTTGAAATGATTCATTACCATGCATTAGTAAAGTATCAAATTTCAACATTAGAATACATGTTGACCCACCACGTCAAACCTTATACTAATGCTAATACTAAAACTACTTTACTCTGCTATATCTATTTGTCTAATAATAGTTACGGATATATTACGAGACCCCACAGGCTACTTATACCGCCAAAGTTGTTGCATATTCTCCCAACTCGGTCCAATCTTAAGCAAGTCTTGCACGGGGGCAATCCAGCTGCGGCATGGTTAAACACTGCCGACTTGTGCAAGTCGAATCCATCGCAATAATAATCGGTCTCAACCAGCGAATTGAGTTTTTCAAAGCGGAATTCGCAGGGATGAAATAGCTAAAAAAGTTAATTTAAATTTACCAATCGTCATTGCCTCATTCAATATTTATTAGGTTTTTTTATATCATACCGCACAAGAGTCTCAACTGCCCGGAGCCAGTGAGACTATGGCATTCTCATTTTGGGACACGTAACCGTATGCTGTGACGCTCAAGGAAGCGAGACGCGAAGGAAATAGGATTGAGGAAGGTTTCGGGAGTAAGTTTTTTTACATTAACTTAACACAGGAAGCCTTGAAGTTTGATTGAATTTCCCTCAGGGGTCATGCTATCTTTGAGGATGCTGTGTGGATGATCTTTTTGAGGAAAGGAAGGAGTGAACGGGGGTCTTAAAGAAAGCAATTTTGAAGGAGGGAGGAAATATAGAGGCCGACAAATCTTTCCACAGCCGAGCTGTTGAACATAAGATCGAGTCGTAAAAGCGACCCGTTCTCATTATTGAATGTCAACCGTGTACAAATGCTGGGCGAGAGTTTGGCGAGTTTAGGTATTGGAATGAGTTAAAAAAGTGGTCAGAAAGAATCTATATTACTCAGATTTAGTCACTATACACGGTTGGCGGCCTTTTTGATGAACATTTTGATTTTGAAAAATGGTCATTCACGAGTGTGACTCTGGGAACATCTTCCAATCGAACCAGCAGCTTCAATATGTCGTTCTCATTATTTATAATATAATCCAACTTTTAAATTAAGAATTAATTTTCAACTATGTCCATCAAGGCTCTTAAGCTCCTAAGCTGTGGGGTATTCCGTAATTTGTAACAAAAAAAATTGTAGCAAAAACAACTTTTATACAAGTTTATTTTGAAAATGGAATATCGCCCAAAACAAAACATCACAAATCGATCAACGACAGCCAAATTGAAAAAAAATACACACTTTGGGAATTCGACAACAAGAAATCTATCTGACACCGTAAAGTTTCCTGTTCCCACCGGTCTGCCGCACATTAAAACATTTTATTCCAGTCATCATTTGTCTCTACCATCAATATTTTATATCTTCTGTACAAAATACATCTACAGGTATCCTTTGATTGTATCTTATTACATTTACAAATACTCACTAATTATATTCTTTATTTATAATCTACGTGAAACCCCATCTAAGCAAAAAAATAAATACCGCTAGTGCTGTCATCCAGCCAGTTTTATGAGTTTTTGGAAACTAATGGTTACTAGAATATATTTATTGGAATGCAGTATTAAATAAACCTTCCATTTCATATTCTAGTCATATGGTCTGAAACAATTTGTAATTGAATATGTTTTGTAATAATGTCAATTTCCACGTCAAATCAGCATCTATCATTCAATCAAAATCGTTTGGACTCAAAAAATATACGTTTATTTTCATGGCATAAATATTTAAACCCCCGTAAATATATATATACCATACTAGATGCTAAACACAATAACTGTCACATTGCGTATTCATGTTTATTACAACAAGGCAAGGTTCAAAAAGGTTCGATATGATTCGTGAACATCGTCGACTGTTAAACTTGAGAGTCCCCTCTCCACATCCCAACCCTCCCCCCTCGAACTAAATGGAACATGGTTTAAAGTCCACTGTCAGTATGGACCGAAATCTTTATTTTTTATCCTCCAATGGATGACACCGCCTTTAATGATATATACCATTTCGTCCAAATATATAGTCCTTTGATTATTCGTGTGTCTTCCTGTACACTTGTATAATCTAATGATTTTTTTTTATAGAAGTTCCCCGCTATTGAGCAAAGCTGAACCACTCTACGTTTAAAAAGTTAAGTCGATTCATACATATTATTTTATAGTTTCTATGTTAAAATCGCTTTTGACTAGACCAAAAACCAATCGTTAATCGGCTTCCATGTAAAGTTACTTTAATGAGATAAAGTGTTACTTTGAAAAAAAAAGTATTTCTTAAATACAGCGGATGTTTTTAAAGTAATGCGCAATTACTTTATTTATAGATAGATGGTGAGGAAGGGTCTGTATGAAATAATTTAACTAAATAAACGATTTTGTAATGTTTATTTGTAGAAAGATATTGTTTGAATCAGACGTGGGAAGATTATTTTTCTATGGTGAATCAATTCAGTCTGATTCACGTAGTTATGTGAAATCATTCATTTATTTGATTCATCAAGTTGTTTGATTTGATAATTCATTAGGTTTTGCAGATATTATACTGCTTGTAAACAAAATCGCTTCAGGTCTCTAGAAATTTCAGATGCTCCCTATTGTGCATTTTTAAACCAAATCGGCTGAAAGAAAATTTATAAAAAAAACATTTAGTTTTTAAAATATATTATTTTCGTCCTTAAACATAAGAACAAAAATCACTCGCAGATAAAATATTAAGACGCTTAACTTAAGGGTACTTAGAATTCGTAATGCGTCGAAGTATTATTTATTCTGACGAGTCCGTTATCTCTGGGATTTTGCTGAGTTCCGGACCTCACACGTCATTCGGTAGTACTTTGCTCAGATTCCCTTTGAGTTAAGCGCTTTCATGTGGTTTTAAGAGCGAATTATGCCGTATGTTTAAGAACGTAAGGATTATCTTGTATCTATTCTAGGCACAGAGTTGGTAGAGTAGTTTCTATCCAAGGCAGTGAAGTCAGTTTTTGTCTTGTTTTTGATGATTTTAACCTGACTCAGCGCAACTGGGCGTGGCTAAGACTAAGGCTACGGTATTTATACATCCATTCATATCACATATCGACATAATGTTTTTGTTTATTCGTATGGCCACTTTTTGACAGTATTTTTTATCAAAAAATAAAGCATATAACGTAAAAAAACCCTTTAGTTGTGTCAAGTTTAGTGGCATAATAAAAAATGTGGGCGTGGGAGTCCCGCGATGAACCAGGAGCTTAAGATCATCCATACAGTATTTGCTGTCTCTTTCTCTCTCATGGTGTACGACGTGTTGGATAAAAAGTTTGTGTAGGTTGGATAAAAATAATTAGCTCTCCCTCCATATATTGTTACTTCAAGATTCTAGGAAAGGCAGTGCTTTTTTTATGTTTGTTTATTTAAAGCTTAAATATTCGATTGAATCTTACATTTCGCAACTTTTTTCCGTGATTTTTTGTCGTTAGTGTGGAAAGCCTATTCCAATAAATTCCATAAAAATTAAGAATTCAGTGCGTCAATCAAGGGAATTTTTAATTTGAATTCAGTCAGTTTCGCCCATGTTTAAATGTGTAAGATAATTAAGTTAAATTTTAACATTTGAATCACAAAGTGAATAATTACATTAAAGGGTATAAAACAACTTGGAAAGAAGGAAACTGATACATTATATTCCTAAAAAAATCAAAATATGGTTGCTTTATTCCACCAGGGCGAAAAGGTATTCTATGCCACTCTGGGAAAATTTTTGTTTTTTATAATTTGATTATTTTTACATACTACAGTTCCAATTTTTTTTAATGTCTCACTCATACCTACGTAGGAGAAAATAATATAGATAAATAAAGAAAGGATATTTGGCCCCGTTCCAGACTGTTAAATATCAACATCCCTACTGTTTCATCTCATTGAGCGACCAACGTACGGAATTAAAACTTTGCTTAAAACTACTATAGATATTTTAGGTAATCAAATCTGACCCAAATTTCCTCTTTCTTTGCCCATATGTTTTAACTTTTCCTTTACCTCGCCCAATTCCTTCAAACAATCGGAGATTAAGAATAAAATACAATGTGATATTACTACTTATTGACATAATAGAAGATTTTAATATATTTTTTTCTCTTAAATTTTTATTCGACATGTTTTCATTTCTCGTATGTATATTTATATATATATATATATATATATAAATACTTATATATATATATATATATATATATATATATATATATATATATATATATATATATATATATATATATATATATATATATATATATATATATATATATATAAATTTTCATAATCATTTTTACACTATATCATTTAAATATAGTAAAGTCACATAAGTGAATAATTAACGCCTAAAGGCGTATTATAATATATCTACATGGCCAACAACGGTTATACCTAACAGCCCTAAGAAAGATGTTTTCGGCGGGAATGGATGAATTTGCTTCTCTTGTGTTTACTTACGTCAGCGCGTTTGAACTCGTAAATAAACGTGATCTACCTAACCTTAAAGACTATCATTTGACAATTCCCTACTTCGGTTATTCATTACAGTTCCTTAGTTTTACAATATATTTGTTTTTGTATTTCTGCGCCAAAGAACAGAACTAGTTCTTAAGCTTGGCGTAGGAGACAAAACAAAAGATTTTTAATAGAAAATGTATCTTGTGAACTAGTTTGAAGTTACACTAATAACTATTTACTAAGGAATTAGTTTTCAATAGAAACAAGTTACTGCTTTAGATTAAATTGAGTTCATATCTCTTTTATTATTATTCTAAATTACACTGATTACTTTTTACTTCATTACAATAACACAATTACCCTACACATATACCAATTTCACTTTTATCCATTAACTAATTAATTTATTAACATTGTTTTTTTTCCAACAAAAAACGTATTAAAAAATACCCTTTCTAAGAGAAATCTACCCACCCTGATCTCGTAACATTATATTGTCTTTGTTTATATTTAAAAAAAATAATTCGAATAGTAAACTTTAATTTTGCGACCCTTGGAATAATTTCGAAGTAAGCGTTTTTTTTTGCAAAATTAAGTGAACGAGAGCGTACTGGATTTTTCTTAACAAAGGCTTTTATTTAGTGAAAAATATTGCTCAAAGTTAAAAGAAATGATCCGTAAAATTATAATTTCATGGAAAACGAACAACGCAAAGGCTGAATTTTTTTAAATGAATTTTCGTTCAATCAGAATTCATGATAACTGTAAAAAAAAAATCTCAATACGACATTTTCTTAGTAATTTGATCGGGTGAAAAAATATAAGACGGTTGCGGAAAAAAACTTGAGACGTACCATTTTTATAGTTTAATTATTAACGCTTCTACGAGTATTCTAACATTGTATTTATGCGTTCGTGCTTGAGAAGACCTCCGTGGTAGAGCGGCTATTATCTTCAATTACGAACTCAAAGGTCGCGGGTTCAAATCCCGACGTGCCTTTTTTTGTTATATTTATTTATACTTGTTATTTTACATAAATTAACATAACATGATACATAGTATATTTTCCATATGTTCCAGACTGGCATTTAATTTTAACTGGGGTGTAGTTTTGCTGGCTATAAACAGTTGGGACTCTTGTGGGGTTTTAATAACAACAAGAAACTAGTTTCAAATGTCGATATTTCTACAAATTTCGTATTATATTTCCTTTCATCTTTAGAGCTTAAAATAAAAATAGTAACCATTTTTTATAGTAATACTGCGTCGTAAAAATGTTAGTTTTTTTTAAAATATTGAAACTAAATAACCAGATCTTGATAGGCATGTACGAATATATTCTAACATTTTTCCCCATCTCCTGCCCCCGCTCACTTTTTTACACTTCGCAGCGTTCCCCACAAGGTTGTCACAATCGTACTGGCTCTGGGTAGTTGGCACTCCTGTACACACATAAAAAATTAAAAGATACAGTCAGTTAATCAATATTGCTCTTTATAAGGTATTATTGGCGTGTTCGAGAAGTTTTTATGTGGTTTTTGTGAATTTTAAATTAATCGGTTGTTATTTCACTGCTGAAATACGCTGTTAAATAAATTGTTTATAGATATGAACTGTTTAATTCACTTCAAAACCTTTCGAGATTGTAATCTACGCAATTCGTAGTTAATGTTCGATCCCGTGCAGATTCTTTTTGAAAGGTGTTGCAAATCAAATCATTTATTGTTACTGTTTGAATGTTCGGAGCTTATTTTTATTAATCCTTAATTTTAAAAATATGGAACAGGCAAAATGGCGTCTTGAACCATTAAAAAATAATATTTTAAAACTCCATAGCTGATGGTAGAAATGGTTTTAAAACATTATTATCATTATTCTACACATAAATACTACACAAATAATGTTTTCCTTTATTATTAGGCATTCACTACGTAAGTGTGCTCTAATCCTCTAATGTAATTTTAGGGAAAAGAAAACTATTTCCGTAAAACCTCAACATTAAAAATTATTCAACAACTTCAGAGATTCAAACGTTCATTAGAATAACTATTTTATTTATGAGAAAAATTAAAAAAAAAAAAAAAAAAGGTTTTTATTTTTCAATATTCACCGTCTAACTTTATAGCCAGTTTTTTTAAAGCAAGCTTTTGTAGTAAACATATTTTTTCAAGACGAAAATTAGTTTAATACATTTAAGAAATACTTAAAAATACTGTAAAATATATTAAAATTTATAAAACACATCAAGTTTCTATGAAGTTTTAGTATCAAAATATATTAACAAAATATTTTTAAGTTCTTATATTTTTTAATTTCTTTGCGGATATCTTATCAAATAAAGAAATATTTGCGTGACTTTTAAATTTGTTTAGGTTGAATTTGACTATTTGTATATTTAAAATGCCGCCATTCAATATATCTCCCTTAGTATTATAAACAAATAAATATACATATCGTAAGAATATAAATTTTAAGGAAGTGTTCAGCGGTACCGTGCCGTCACCGCTAGAGGTTGGCCTTTGTTTTATAAAATTTTGCATCACTGAACATGAAATAAGTGAGAGTTAAGACGGAAGAGCCTTGAAATATTTAATCTGGTGAATATTTGATTCGTGACTTAACAGTGGGAAATAATCGCCCCTGAGGCTGAATTTTCCTGAATTTTTGGTTTATTTTTTCAAAAAGAAAATCCGTAAAGGAATCGCAAAATAATGCGTCAAAAAAAGAAATAAACAGACAGCAAAAAAATATTCAATTTTTGAAAAAGGTGTTACTAATATGTTATCATCTACGACCTTTGCCACTTTGTTCCTTAAATGATAATACGCTGAAATTGTTTTTATTTTTATTTTCAAACGGTATGGATTAGAAACATAAATAAAAAAGAAAAAAAGATTTTGGTGCGACTAAAACTCGTTTTTTTTCTTCTTTGAAAATATGTACTTGATGTATTTATACATAATATTCCTGTTAATTTGTGCATATTTAATTGATTATTGTGATAAAGTGTTTTATTTTATGAATCACAGCTAGTTTTTAGAGATTTTTCACATCGTTAACATAAAATCGTCCTTTTTACTTGTAATTGTGTATTAGAGATACGAAACGTCTCTCACTCTAGGTACGAGTGATTGAATTACCCAAAGTAAATAGTTTAAGTTTGATATTTGCCGAAGTCTCTGTCGAACCCTTGAAATTTAGCGTTCCGAAGACATCTCGAATAATTATTGAACCGAAAGGAATCATCCTTTGATGGAACGAGCCTTGTGGAAGGCTGTAGCAAAGCCACTCTTGTAATTGAATGTCTGAAATCAGAACAAACGACTCTTCTGCAGACTCCATTCTCTTGCGGTGAAGCCTTCGGTAATTATTACTGGAAACTTTCAAGCAGTGCTTCACAGTAATTCATGCATTCAATTGAAATGGGGCTTTCCTATTTGCAGTTTGACGACGAAAATCCTATGTTTTTAAAACGGTTGTTTTAAAGATTTTTTGAGTTCTGATACCAACAAAGTTTGGCTATGAGTAGTGGCGTGTATTTCTTTTTAACTAAACGAAAGTTGTAGTGTTCAGGTGCTGATTTATTTCCAATACAGCATCATTAAAATCCGAAAGGTCTCAAACATAAAATTTAGATGTTATCCACTGAAAGGCATTTCCTAGGAATCCATTTGCTAGTTGAAGTTGTTGAAGTTAGTTTAATTACATCACTTCGAAAGCAATCACTTTGTGGTTAGGCATATTTAAAGACTTGATAAACTAACTTTGTATAAGACCAAGGATATGATTTTAATTTTTATCACCGAATTTCTTTTTCTCTGTTCCTTTGTTATAATTTAAATGTTATTCTATTGTTTTCTCATTGTTTTTTTTTTTAAATTTTATTTTATATTTTGTTCTCCCTCTGTATGTATATTTAACCGCACACTTTGTATATTTAGTTTGGTTTAATTTTGTACCCTGATGATACTTAGGCTAAGTATAACCGGTCGGTCATAAAAAAATAAAATAATATCCGTGGTCTCATTCAAAGTTATTTTTTTAAATTTCTTTCTTAGTTTAATAAGTTTTAGAAACGAAAAATGTAATCTCTTTACTACGCAAATTACAATCATTTGCAAAAGTATCTAAGCATATAAATGGTAATAAAATAGTGAAAAAGGAAATTAATCTCAATTATTTATAGGTAAAACAATATGAAATAGTAATAGATTTTAAATTAAGGGCTCATTCACCTGCTTTATGATTTGACATATCATAAAAAAAAAAAAATATTTTTCGCTTTATTATGTGCCAGAGGTTTCAAATTAAACTAACTGTACATAAGTCACAGATTAAACGGTACTTTTAAAATAGGGCAACTGTTTTAATACAATTAATAGAAATAGTACGAACGACTTAACAATAACTCCCTTGAATTATTAATTGACTAGTTTTTAGCCATGAAATATCACAGGATGTAACTTAAATTACCAATAAAAAGAAATGTTGTTTTTAATAATGTCTGCTAAAATTCATTATAGTTAAGTGGTTACTTTATGAGTAGGGAAAGATTATTTAAAAAAAAGATAATTTCAAATAACATCAGTTCCAAATTTAAAAAGTTTATACTCATAAGGACGTACGTAATCAAAAAATAAAAATAACTAACTAGCTAACTAATCATCCCACCATTTCTCCGCAGAAGTAGGCAGAGAGGGCGGACCGCCATACATCTCTGTATTGTGACATATAGCGTTGAGAAAAACTTAAAAGTTTTGTGAATGCTTCACTAACTGTAAGTTCTTTAAAATGAACCCTTCGCGATGAACACTGCAATTAAAGTCGAACTCGCCAAAAAATACTACTAGTCGGTAGAGATCTCAAATCGAAAAGTACTAGCAAATCAGCGAAAAATCCTCCTCGAAAAAAAAACACTAGTAGATAAAGATTTGAAATTGAAAATTACTACCAAATCAACAAAAATTCCTCCCCTAAAAAGTACTGGCAAACCAACGAAAATTCCTCTCCGAAAAAAATGCACTAGTAGGTAGAAATTTGAAATCAAAAAGTACTAGCAAATCAATCAAAAAATCCTCTCCATGAAAAAGCACTAGTCAGTAGAAATTTCAAATCGAAAAGTAACAAAATGGAGTAGTTCTTTGTAGTCTTTGAAGTCCAACTTCAATTGAAATGTGTGAACTGCCGCAAAATAAAGTAGTTTTTTGTAGCTTTGTAGTCTAACTGAAATTGAAGTATTCGCACAATGAAAAATGAATGAAGTTTGAACTGCCGCAAAAGAAGTAGTTCTTTGTAGTAGTTTGTACGGAGCGGTCACAACGCTAGTGACACACTTCTTGCTTCATTCACATTCATTCATCGTCTCATGCATACTCTTCTGTTATTCTGACTCTTCACATGGCCCGATTTAAGTATTTGATTCACTTGATCGTGCCATGCTTTCCTTGGGCGTCCCCGACTTCTTCTTCCATTCACAATTGCATCATATATTCTTTTCACACTCCTTTCTTCGTTCATTCTCTCTACATGCCCAAACCTCCAAGCGTCGCTTTCTTGATCCTATTAATTACGTTTACATCTGCCTTGCATTATTTCCGGATATCCACATTTTTAACACGGTCGTTCATGGTTTTGAGGTGATTTTTCACAAAAACGGCGCTATACAAATTATCCAAATATTATTAAACGCTTCAAGGATCTCAGAAATTATGTATTGTTAATAATAATTAATAAACACTTTAGCCATTATTCAATAGATGTTGATTTTTTTAACTGTCATCAGTGAAATCTTGTTAGCACTGCTGAAAATAATTATGACAATATTTTTTATACATCTGTATGTTTTCCCGAATAACATATCAATAGAAAATAATAATCAAGTTTAATAAAAGAAACAAGTCAAACATACATTAAGAAAAACAATTACATTCAGGTTATCTGAATTTTGTAGTTTTCAGAATGATTATTTTTGATTTTTAAATCTCCTTGGATATTTTTTTGATTAGAAGATAAATTGGTAAATCACCCACAGATATCTGATTTCCCAAGATGAGATTTTCCCGCTTTTACGCCTTCCTTCTCTCGAGAGATTTAGTGTCAAATAAATTTACTATTCATTATATATATGCATAAATTTTTTTTTTTTGAGACAATATAAAGAATTTCATTGAAACGTATTTATAACGATACCAAAAATATTCATATTATTCGTACAAGTAACTAATCGATTTTGAAAAATGTTTAACTACCAACAGATCTAAACGCTCCGGCTTGGCTCTGACGTCACCCAAATTCAATCGAGACGCTATTGCGGAGAGATGTATGTGGCGTCATCTGATGTGAATTTCAGATAATAATTATTATTATATGAAAATTACTATCGAATGTTTTTGGAATACGTGAGATTATTTAGACCCTTAACGTAGTTTTCAGTAAGTGAATTAAAGGGGTCTTTATCACTTAAAGCCTTAATTTTTTAACGTGCGATTAAGAAAAAACAAAATCTGTCCATTTTCATGAATAACAACCCTCTCAAATTTCGCAGTGTAGGCGTAAAATGAGGAGTATATACATAAAAAAATGACGATATGTTTAAAGGTTGGTGAAGGCACCTTTCCAACTGTGTATGCAAACCACAAATGTGTAGAAAATAACTCAATGGAAGTCGAAATGCGATAACTAAAGTAAAAAACAAGCCACCCAATTTTTGACGACACTTATGATTTTGTGACGTCATCCGTGACATCACTGAATGTTTTCAAATGTTAAAATATTCAAATTGAGAACGGGCTAGGGTGGAAAAGGAAAAATATTTTTCCTATCGAGCGATTTGTTTTTCTTGCAAAGAGAAAAATATTTTTAGGTAAGCTTTATTTTTTAATTTACATATTTTTTATCTTGAAGTTTGAATAGTGGATAGTGATTAACTTACATTTATATGTTTAAAACATTAGGGCACGACTATGCCACTAACTGAAAAAAAAAGATTTGTCACTGTTTTTACACGAGAGTGAGTATACTTAATTTTTTTCGGATGAAAATTCCAGTTGAAAAATATAGATTAAAAAAAAAATTAAGAAAAACATTTATATTGAACAGTTTACGTCAATAATATGAATACAATGACCTTTCACATTTTGTGATTATTTGCACAACAATGTAGTTTCACTGTTCTTATATCGTTAAAAATAATTATGCAAATAATAGTATTTATGATTTATTTTTACGTTGATTTATTTATACATTGTCAACGATGATTTGAATTAAAGTAGAAGCTAGGATTACAAGTAGTTTGGTTTATCAGTATTTTGCAAGACGAGCAATTTTTTTTGATAATTTTAACTTTATGAACGAGCGATGTCTTGCTATGAGAAAAGTATTTGTAAAAAGAGGGAAACGTTGAAAATTTCGTAGAAAAGCACCACTAAGGCTGTAGCAGTGCGAGCGATGAATCTGTTATTATTTTTTTATTAAATAAAAACCGCACAAGAGCCTCAACTGCTCCCAACCACCAGTGAGACTATGGCATCCCCAAATGGGGTATGTTGTGAGGCTGAAGGTAGTGGAGAGGGGAAGGAAATTGGGAAGAGGAAGGTCGGGAAGTACCTGGCCATTCAGGTCTGGTCACCAAACATGGCTAAAGCCACTTCAAGCAACGTTTCGAATTTTAATGGTGGTCTTTCACGTGCCGCAAATATACTTTTTATTAGTTTATATGAATCAAATGTGTTATGACATTTATTGATTAAATAAAAGTTAATGTCACACGCCGGGTTTAAACTCGTGACCTTTGGATTCGTAGTCGAGCGTCTTACCACTCGACCATGGAGGCAGTTTAACTACGATGTAGTGATACATTACCAAAAAAATATAAATAAAGTGAATAATTAACACATTGCTTTACATGTATGTACATATTTAAATAATATCTATAGTTAGCAGTTTTCATCTTCATTTAATTCTACCAAGATATACTGTTATTATAACTATTATTTTGTCTTTTGAAGGGATTTTATAACTTGGCAGTTCAAAAAAATGTACATGAGACAAGATTTTTTTTTATATCAAAAATAATTTGACTGCACATTTTTCTTTATCTTCTGGTGGCCCCCTCCATCGGATGATGGTTACTAAATCTTAACCATTTTTGAATACATGCTATAAATAATTGTTCGTAGTCCGTTTTTTTTTCAAAATCCTTATGAATAATGTTTTAATTAATTTAAACAGGTGAAATATAACGCAGGAAAACATGAACGATGTAAAAAATTAATATCTATGTTGTGATACTAATCGTATTTGGCCGCATTGCAGATATATGTTTTTTGTTTGTTTAACTATCTGGTATTAATTAGTTAGGTAAATAAACACTGTTTTGCATAGAACAACGCGTCACATTTATTTTGAATATTTAAATGCAGAATTAACATTCAAAAAAAGTTTCTCAGATATTTGTATATGAGAATCCATGGCAAGTACCCGAAATTTATGCATCATAAAGATTTACTCTCTGAGACGCATCACCAAAGTCTCCAGTCTAGGAGGAGTGGGGCCCTTCCAGTAACCGCGTACAAAATAAAACATAATTTGATTAACAATCCATACCTCTTGGAATGTCATAAGTTGTTTGTGCCAAACAACTACTGCCAGGGGCGACACCACGATCTGCTGTGTATTCCACCTGGCAGTTCTGTTCAGATGTATTGGATCAGGGCAGCGTGACATGGGGTATGGTACTACTAAATAACATGTCTCTTGATATCTTCAACATAAACCTTAAAGATTTCAGGAGACATGTTAACAATATCTCTTAAAACATTTGATTTTTATGTTACTGTTCATGTGTATTGTAAATGGATACAGTCTAACACAAAAAAAAACATGAACATAAACCACCCATTCTTCATCCTTACTATGAATATTCCAGGGTGGGATTTAGACTCTTCCACAAAAACTCTACTGGCTGCGGTATTTCCCCATTCGCCTCCAGTCCTACTCCAATCCTCTCGCACACAGTTCATCTATCTCTTCTCTTGTCTGCCTCTGGGTTGCTTTCATTGAATTCAAAATGTAATTGCATAGTCGATATGAAATCGAAAACATCACATTCAGTGTATTATCGTCATCTGACGTCTTTGACGTGATAATTAATCCAATAACAGTACGTAATATCATATTTTAACCTTAAGGAGATGATTAGATACAAAATTACGACTGCGGAAAATGTTTTGGGCACGAATGAGCCGTAGCATTCCAGGAGTAATTAACTATAAATAGAATTATAAATTATATTTAAATCAAGTAGATTTTACAAGATTTACAAGTAAGATTCATTCGTTGCCTCGTGTAAATCTTTATGGTGCATGAACCATTAGTAACTTGTATGCGACGACATATAAACGAAATAACTGGAGATTAAAAAAAAAAGTTCCAGCAAAATATATAATACTAAATTAGAATTAACTTTTAAGCTTTCATGCTTAATATTTTTATTTATTGAAATGTACTAGATAAATTTTGAAACTACCTGTGCATCAGAACTTGGCAAGCCGAAAAATGGTATTTCTTTAAAATGGACATAAAATTGACCTTTTCACCACCCATGCCGCTTTTTTAAATGTTACTTTTTATGACCCATTTTTAATTGCCAGATCTCTTCAAGAAGCTTCTCGGCATAAATACAATGACACAATAATACACAGAAGATAAAACAGTATCTACATAGATTAAAATTTAAATAATTCAACAAACAATAAGAATTTCGAAATGAATATAAACACAATGAGAATTGCTATAATTAAAAAAATTAGAGCCCTGAAAATGAATCTCAATAAAATCACAAAATTCCATATCTTAATTGAAAAATTCTAACAAAAGGATTATAAAACTCAATTAAAACAAGTAATGATAACGCCTTTGATATGACTATCAGATACTCGGGTTATCGTTCATCATAAGTTGAACAAAAATGGTCATTAAATGAACTTTCCATATTACCTTTCTCATTTTAAAGGCGTTAATTTCAAGTAATCTGGAATTTTTATCCTAAGTAATTCCACTATCTTTATTCAAAGAATTTCAACGCAAGAAAGGTATTAGCGAAATAATTTAATTATCATTCTGATATCATCCGAGTTCTGATATTTTGCATGTAAAAAATGTGTCAGTCCGTTAGTTCCTCAATTTTATCAAAGCTTTGCAGCCTAATTAGGGCAATTGATAAAGTCTGCGACAAAATGAGAAAAGCGTAAATTTTTTCGTTATTCCATTTTTCATATAATTTTCTTAATAATATCAAGAAAACTGTTGAACCAAAAAAATATGCTTTAACCACTTGAAACCTGAACGACGATATGTCGTTGTTGGCGGCGTTGATCATAGTTGGGCTTTAAACTCCTAAATCCTGTGTCCAGAAATCAGAGGCTTACAATCTGACGAGGGCAAATAGAATCAGTTCGTGATAGAGTTAACGACCCTCGAGAACGGCGACCAGTTTAAATTACCTCATATTCTTGATATTTGATTATTTTTTTACCATATTTCGCTAAATTTAAACAAATTTTACAATTTTTTACCATATTTGATTCATTTAACCACATTTCTCAAAATTTAACCATATTTTATCATTTATAACTGTGGTGTAACTAGAAGAAAAAAAAAATTACCGAATTTTATCTAATTTTACCAAATTTTACGATTTTTCTAAGCTTGCAAAATTTCTACACATTTACTTATCAATTTTTATTATGTTTTTATAATTATTCATAAAAGATCGCCATTTTTTTCCAAATTTGCCAATATGTCATAATTTTTTTATAATTTTAGAATTTTTAGTGTTTATGGGAATATTTATTCATTTATTTCATTTTGCGAGCATATGCCCTAATAGGCTTTTAAATAGCAGTGTTATATATAACATAAAAAAATAGTGACATAAAAATAACATAGAGTAAATGATTAGCACCCAAAAATATAACTAAGTTAATGCAATAAATTAACAGTAATATTTTTGAAAGAGGTATGCTATTATAGTCTTCTTGTAACTAGATTCAGTGCAGTTGAATATATTTATTATTTCAACAAAAGAATTACCCACTGTATGCAATTTAGGTACAAGCGAGTATCTAAATGACTGTCTTGATACTTTGTTACACTAAAAATGAATTTTGGATTGAGTGGTTCTGTTAGGTAGATGGAAGGTAATTAAGCTAAGTTAATCAGGGCTGTCTATAATACCATTAACAATTTTAAAAATAAAAGTGAAATTGGAAAGAAGCCTCCTCTCTGAGAGTGTTAATAATTTTAATTCTACCATTAAATAATTATTATTTATGGTTCCAATAGGTAGACCGAGTTCGTAGTTAATGTATGTTAGAAATTTATGCTGCAATTTTTCAATGAAATCAGAGTGGAAAAATGAGGAGACCAGACAGAAGAGTTGTATTCGACTTGACTTCGAACTAATGAAGAGTACAGGATTTTTAATGTAGAAATATTTCTTAATTCGCTGGCATTTCGAAAAATAAAGCCTAGCAATTTTAAACCTTTACTTGTCATTATATTGTATTATGTATCGATACCTGGTATTAGACCAGGGTCTGCCATTTTAGTCCTTCGCATCTTTTAAGTCATTTTTCCATCTCTACCTTTGTCGTGGTATTTTCGTTGGCCTTTTCCACTCTGGTATACAGTTTAGCGGGGTATTTAGGAATATCAACTGTCCATGTTGTGTAACATTTGGTATAATTTCCATATACATGTAACTTTTTTTGTAAAATTTAATAAAAAAAAAAAAAAAAAAAATTGTTATTTGTTCTCCTAAAATGGGGTACGTGCCCGTTTTATACGACTCTTCACTTTAACAATATGAGGCTAAATTTATTAATGTTTCTAGTTTGCAGAAAAGTTTGGATAAATCCGAAAAAAAAACAACGATAAAGATCAAACCTAAAATATAGGTATAAAAAATAATTACGTAAGTGAAAAATTGAAAAATTAATATCAATTATAACATTCTGGTATTTCAATGTGTGTTAAAACTGATTTTTATTTGAAGACTTAACACAAAAAAACTATTGTCAAGCGTTTCCATCTCAAAGTTTTGACACATCCTGTACTTTTATCATCGTTTGATATCTGGTGTCAAACTACGACGAAAGAACTGCAGAGAATTCAATATGTTACTCGTCGATTTTTTTTTCCCGATAATGAAAAGATTATTTATCAATGTGGACAGAAAATTATCATAATGTGTTCAATTTATGTATCGTTGTCGATTATCATTTTTATTTCTACCACCATTTTTTAAATTTTATATTTTCCTTCTGAATTTCGGAATATGGTAAAGTTAATGCAATCACACACACTCTACATATAAACATACATATCTACACACATAATAAGAGTGAAAATATGTAAAAATTATAACAAAGTTATTACTTTATTTAAAATTTTAAGCAATTGCCGGTGCTTATCATAGATAAAAACAAAAAACATTTTCGGCAGCAAAACAAGTTTATTATCGCATGAAAAAAGTCACCAAAAAGTCACGAGGAAATCATAGGTACAAATCAATGCGCCAAACATAAAGTGACAAGTTCTATAATTAATAATATTTGTTTTGTATCTGCATCCTCCAGAAGCGACAACCAACCAATCAACAAACATTATTTCAATACGTTCTCATCATTCTTAAGTAATCACTCACTGTGTTAACATAAGACAGTCGAAATTAATTTATTAACAATGCATTTTTCAAAGCATATTTTTCTAATTGTTTTACTTCTTGGTTTCATCGTGTTCAGCTATGGTAAAAAAATGTAAATATAAATAAAGAGTTACTCGACAGCAATACATTCCTACTCAAAGAGCAAGGTGAAGGCAAACAGAAAACAAAAGTAAACTTAGACGACGACAGCCAAGAATTCTTTTCTGCTGAAGATTGCTGCAAAGGAACGAAAAAATTAACGCCACAAAAGTGAAGGGACGTTGAACAAAAGAAAATTGTGTGCTGAAGCTGATATGTGCCGAAAATTGTTACCACAGAGTAAAGAAATGTTCAGAAAAATGATCAGTGTGAAAAAATCTGACAAAAAATTAATAAACACACATTGTTTATAGAAGATTTGTTTGTTATTATATGGGTATATTTTTTCTTGATTAAAACATAAAGACAGTAATCGTGACTTTATTTTTTTTCGCTTGACAGCGGTTTCACCATTCTGTGGTCTTTGAATGTGTCTAAACAAAAATCCGCCTACATATATGTAGATGACAAAAATACATTCTAAGCACCTGTGTTGCCAGAAATTAATTCATACCTAACTATTCTAGAAAGTTATGCCTAACCAGCCCTACTGTAGGTAAAAGGGCTGCTTCAGGCCAACGTACGTGTATGCGTCATAGCTACAAAGAAGAGAACAGCCATATGAACTTCATTCCTGTCCCGTCTTTGGCTCCAGTATTAGTGTTATGGTTTTTCGATTAAATTTTGAATAATTGTTCATTGAATTCATTGTATTGTTTAGAATTTTCCGCACCCACGTAAATATGTTAGGTTTTATTCCGATGTTCATCATTGTGTTTAATTTGAATGTTATATTGTTTCTGCCTTTACTCTTGTTTTACACGAGGTCACAAAAAATATTTTTAATATTTCCATCGCCATATATTCGTATAATTGAATTTACACAAAACCACATAATTCTTCCACACTAAAAAGTTGTTGTTTTAACGTGTTTGTTTTGTTGAATGCGATAAAATAGAGTGTTTACAGTTTCAATGTGATGATAAAATTTAAAAGGTCAACGAGTAAAGTACTTAATCGAGTGCCAGAACAAAGATAAATATTGCTATTACCAAACAGGGAGTGCTGCTACAAACAAGTGTATTCATTATATTGCCCATATATATATCCCTTACGGATGAAATAAAACCTGTTTCTTGATTTAAATTTGTTAGTGGGACTACCATTATTATCACTGTTGGAAGCAAGTTACATATTTCAATAAAATAATTGAAAGTTTGACTGTTAAATTACTGTTTTTCTTACATTAACTCTCGTTTAATGACTTTGTTGTTTTTTTAAATGTTATCTTTGAACAATTTTCCAAATTGAAACTGTAGTTCGCGGTATTGACTTTTTTTTACTGAAAATGGATACCTCGAAGTCCCATCACTCAAAATGAAAATGACTTTCGCAACAGAAAATAAATCCGTTGACCTAGAAATTCCAGACAGAAAAGCTGTGCAAAGTCATGGGATTTTTCGTAGGGACAAACAAATAAATTTACTGCCTTAACCGTTTCAAGAGAACTTTTGTGTAGTAAGTTTGGAAGGATAATTTATACTTTATGTTCATGAGGAGGATACATATAAAAAAGCGATTTCAGGAAATAACTGATTGTTTACTGGTTTTACAGTTACAGCAATGAGACATATTGTCCCTTCAGTCATCAACGGTAGGTTTTATTGGTACCTCTAGTCTAAAAACATACATACTCGTATTTGGGCTATGGCAAAGTAAGTCAAAACATGTGGATTTATTTTTTATTTTTTAAATTTATTTTATATTAGTTACTTTGTACATTTAAGTTAACAAGTATCTAATTATTTCATTTTCTTTTTGACTAATAATATTTTAACTTAAACACTACTTATTATTTTGGTTTACATGCATTTTAAATAATTTTTACAGGCTTTTTAAAATTTATTAATAAGCATAATTTTGATGGTTTCCGGCAGCGCATTATACGATTTCATTCCTTTATATAGTAAGCTGTTTTGGGTGTTGGCTTTATTCTTTTCTGGTAGTCTAATTTCTTTGCATGCCCTTGTGAATATCAACATTGTAAATAATGTTGTCAGAAAAATACTCTGGTAACAAGTTGTTCTTCATTTTATGTATAAACATCAATGTGTTCAATGTCAGCATCTGTTTAACTGTCAGCCAATTTAGTTCCTCTGACATTTTAGCTACTTTTGAGTATCTATTTTGCCCAAGTATAATTCTCATTGCTCTGTTTTGGAGAATTTGAAACCTGTTTTATTCTTTGTCGTTACACAAGAAAAGAATCGTTGAACAGTAATAAAAATGTGGAGCAATAATGGAGTTGTATATGGTAATTGCTGTTTTTCTGTAAATTTTTTGCCGAATTCTTCCCAAAAAAGAAATCTTCTTCCCAATTTTCTTCTGTGTGTACTCAGCATGTTTGCTAAAGGTTAGTTTTGAATCCAATATAACTCCTAAGTATTTCATATCACTTACATTTTCAATAATGTCACCATCAATTTTAATGTTGCTTTTACTGCATGTTTTCTTAAATCCAATTATCATACATTTTTTTTTTTTGTATTTAGTTTAAGTTTATTCATTTAAAGCCATCTTGATACATTATCTAGTTCATTATTCAAAATATTTATTAACTCTTCGTAATTATCTCCAAATATGTATATGAGTGTATCATCAGCAAATAGTCGTACTTTGCACTTTGAAAATATTTTTGCCATATCGTTAATATAAATAATGAACAACAAAGGTCCGAGGACTGATCCCTGCGTTTGAAAATTGATTATTTAGTTTTGTAACTTGTTTTCGTTCTTTCATATATTCTTTTATTAATTTTAAAGCTACATCCGAGAAACCAATTTATTTTAGTTTTATCATCAGTATTTCTCTATTTATGGTTTCAAATGCCCTTTGAAAATCCAAAAATATCGCTAAGATAAATTTGTTATCATTTATTCCTTCCTTCCATTCTTCAACAACCACATGCTGTTTCATGCTGTTTCACAAGAGTTATTAGATCTGAATCCAGATTGTTCTTGATATATAATATTGTGTTTATCTAAGTAATGCAAAATTTGTTCCTTGATTATAACTTCAAGTATATGTTCATATTTTGGTAATGTGTTGATGGGGCGAAATTCCTCACATTTTATGGTATTTTTTACTTTTAGAACGGGTATAATAGTAGATAGTTTCCATGACTTTTTAATTAATCTTATAATTTAATAAATAACAAAAACAAGTTATGTGTGGCAAGGTGTGAAGTAATTTTTTACAAAAGTCAATTGACCTTCACAGCATATTGGTTTAGTGGAGAGTGACCCAGGTGGCCTGTAGCTTTTCTAGAGCCTTCATTCTTAATGTTTCACCTTCGTAAAATGAGTGTAGCAATTGGATAACTTTTGAGGGGGAAAAATCTTGCTTTATTCTAAAATATGTGAAAAAATTTAAGGCAATAATAGTAAATTAAAAGAGTAACGGGACGTTTTATCCCAGTGAAATATTATGTATCATTTTTGCTATAAAAAGACGTACAACTAACCAAGTAACGTTTTTATACAGTAAATTTCTAATACAAAGTAGATTTTACCACAAATAGTACACTAAATGAACATACGAACCTTTTGTATTTGCGATTTAAGCAGCTGAAACAATGGGTTTAACAAAAACACACAGGTTTACTCATGATGGTTATATCTAAATAATCAGTGTTGCCTGGATTTTTTTTCTGACATTGTTATGATCGCTGATTCGACAAAGAGAATGCTTCTTGGGTAAAGGGCGCTTTTCTTCGTGGATGCTGGATAAATTTAGTAATTTTCTCTTGAATACTTTTTAATCGGACAAATAATATAAAACTATAATTAAGTTGTGTAATACAAAGTTGCTGTACAGAAGTGCGAAAGTAATTGAAATAGGAATGGGATGATTTTACATAGCTTTTATACCTGCATTATGGGCATGGTCTAACTAAGTATCATAGTTCTAAACATGTGGTATATGGGATAACACACCTAAAAAAATAATATTGAAATAAGATGTTAGGCTAGAATTTATTTGACAGAAATACATTAAGCGATGCAATTTATTATGGAGATTGTTTTGTGACAATGGGTTGAAGCACAAATGCTAAGCTGGTTGGGTCATTACAATATATGAATAAATAATAATATTATATTGGTTACATAGGTTTTCATAACAAAAACAGGCATATTGTTCCCTCCAGACATGACGGAACTTCATCGGGACATATACCCGTACATATACTGTTAGTCTTAAAACGGTTAATGTTAAGATTTCAATGGATCACAAAGGATTGTGACATTACCGAGAATGCTCTTAATGCAACTGAGAAGAGAATGACAAAGCCACCAAACATACGGAAGGGGTGAAGAAATGAAAGATGGGATGTCGGATTGAAGAAAAGGAGAGGTTATTTTAAAAGCACAATGAATGTGAACATATTTATTTGAATAACACGGGATTATGATATTATTTGTTTGTATTACATATTTATTTGAATAACGAATATCTTTAAATAAGGTGGTTTATTTGAAAAACTCTTTATTTAAAGATAATATTTTCCAACTCATATATATATATATATATATATATATATATATATAGTCTTATATGCAATGTAAATCGTTTCAGATTATTTGTATATTTAAAAAAGTAATTTTGTAACGATTGCTCTTATTGTAAAATAATTTTCGACTACCGATTTTCCATTAACTTTCTTATTTTTAGGCAAATATTAAGATGTTAAATAATTATGTTTGGACTTCGTTAATTTAAGGTTAATGTTTTATAGAATAATAACTTGGTAAAATAAACACCTCTTACATAAAATGGGATGGCAGACGTTAAAAAAAGTATTAGATATATTGAAATTTCTTATAAGTTTTTGGAAATAATTCCATAGCCTAGAGTTTTCGAAGAAGTTGATTAAGCTTGAAAGATTTAGTAAAGGTTCTCAGAAAAATATATATGAAGATCATATAACTACAAACGACTACGTGGCTCTAGCGGTAGGCTTCGTGGCAGAGGCAGAGGTTGCGGGTCCTTAAACCAAAAAAATAAAAATATTGTTTCAAACACGTAAAACTTCACAACGTTCATGATTGGTAGATAAACTTAGTCAGATCCCACTATTCAGAATCGAAGCAGCGCTTTTAAATAAAATTCGTAAAAAATATCTGATCCTAGCTCATATTATCAAAAAAAAAATTGGTTTATCTCTTGATGTGGATGTCATGACCCATTTTGACAATTTCGTTTACATAATCCTTTTAGCCGATCGAGGATAAAATAGTTAATAATATCAAAAAACCCTCGTATTTAGGTAGGCACGTGAATTGTACAAAAAAGGGTAGCACTTAACCGAAAACATTTTAACCCAAAGAAACGGCTTGTATGTTACGTTCACGACGAGATGTAAGAAAGGTAAATTTTTCCCAAGAAATTTGAATGCCTGATAAATATTTTCATTGTTAAGAAAATTGACTTCTCCAGGCGACGGAAAATGGAGCACAAATATATTCGATATTAGAAAACTTCTCTTTGTCGAAAGATTTAATGTTTTGACAACAAAAAAAAAGTTTTTGTCGTTCATATACGACGTAAAATCAATTTTATAAGGTTCTATCAATTTTCAAACCAACATATAAACACTCAGACTGGCAGGTATTTTTATTCGATTTGCCGGAAGTCGAGCCAGCAACCATCCAACTCAATGTCAAATGCGTTGACCACGATCGCGTTATAGAGGTCAGTATGGTAGGGTGTAATTTATGAAGAAAACAAATAAATTACCAAACGAATGCTTTAAAAAGTTAATGGACTTTTTATCAGTAGTATAAAATTAATTAATAGTGCTAGAAATCGATTTATTTGAGTCCTACAAGGACAAATTGGTCGTAAGCCACTGAGAAACTTTGCCTGGCTAAAAAAATCATTATCTGTGTTATTTTTTAAAGAGATAAAAAAAGCATTTATAATTTCTTTTTGATATTTTTTTTCATCTGTAATACATTTTTTTAGTGGGAATTTGATTAAAATGTAATCGTCATGTTAATATTTTGTTCCATCGAATCCGCGTTTAATTTGGTAATTTCCAAAGGGAGATTCTATTTTCTATTTTTTAAATATGATAATTTTAATCGACATCAGTTACAAATTTGAAAAGTTTACACGCGTACGTACATACTCATACGAATTCACTTACAGAGTGAAAAATTATATTGGTTTGTAGTGTTAAAGGAAATATGATTTAGGTATTTCCTAAACGGTAAGTATTCGAGCATTCACTGTATAGGTATCGCACGGAACAGAAACTAATTTTTCACCGTGAATATTTTGATTAACACGTCTTTATCTATGTTGAGGCGATAATGTCAGAATATGCTCCTCACCTAACCTACTGCCTCCACAACGTAGCTGTAAAAGCACTTACATATCGTTCGAACGTCGCGAATTCTTAATTCGAGCTTTTTGGACGTCTCGACAAATACCTTAAGCTGTAAAAGGGAAACCTATTTTCACAAGCAAAAATCCCCTTTTAGAGCGGAAAGAGTTTTTTTAACTCCTTGAGAATAATAAACTAAGAAACGTACTTTTTTTGTGTACTATATTAACATTTCAATAAATTAAAGAGTGAGATTTGGTATCATTTAATTCAAAGAAAATTACCTATTATTTCCTAGGCCAACGCATTTTTTTATAGCTTGCAATTTTTTTATCATCGTGTGGTTGGAGACATTGAAATAGATTTGCAGAAGTTCAAAATTAAGATTGAAAACCAAGAGTTACATAAGAAGATAACATAATACTTGGTTAATTTATATATTACCACCTTTGTGAAATATCACCTCAATGGCGCTAATGTCTGAATTATGTACGTACTTAAGTTGTTTCTACTATTCTTTCTTTTTTTTACATTGTCTTATAAACCTATTTTGTAATATGTTCTCAATGAAAAACTCATTCTTCAAATTCAGATTTTATGCATAAAACAATCATTATTCATATGATGAAATTGAACAAATATTAAAAAATGACTTATTAAAAATGCGTAGGAAAGACTGACTCAATTTGCTATTTTAAATTATTAATTGTATCATTGACTCACCTTCTTTGTTGCAACTCATTCGGTTCATTTTTTTTTTGCCATAGACTCAGAAACAATGAATTGCTGCTCCTCAATCATCACTCTATTAATTATGGGTATCATTCTCCACTATCCAGAATGTCAAGATTGGTTAACTCAAGCCATGGTCTTGAAATTATTGGTGCCAATCTAACTGTTTTTTTATCATTATTTACGATATAATCCTCGACGAATACAACTTAGTATGTTTAACATCACTGACTCTACTAAAACCTTCTTTAGACTTTGACTTGAATTTTCTATCAACATTTTCTTGTTATCACTTGATTCAAATATTATGTACGAGGACTGTTCAAAAGAAAAGGTGAATTTTGAATTTTCGCGGGCTGTGTACATTCGATTATCGTTTTTTGTTGTTGTTATGTTGGTACACATATGTTTATCAAATGTTAGCATTATCAGCCATTTTGGATTAGTGGTTTGTTTTTGACAACTGGAGAGGTTAGTCACGTTTTTGTATGTTCTTCGATTTTTTACTTTTGAAAAAAATGGATCTAATAATATGTATGAAATTTTGCGTTAAAAATGGAATAAAGTGCTCCAACGCATTTAAAATGTTGACTGTGGCATTCGGCGAGTCTACTTTGTCTCAAAAAAGTGTTTATAAGTGGTAGAAGCGCTTTACAGAAAGCCGAGAAGATGTTAATGACGATGAGCGTCCTGAAGTTGTGGAAAAACAAATCATGGATTTTATTCTTTGACCCATTTTATTTAAAAAGTAAAAAATCGAAGAACACACAAAAAGTGACTAACCTTTCCAGTTATCGAAAAAAAACCACTAATCCAAAATGGCTGATAATATTAACATTTGATAAACATATGTGTACCAACATAACAAAAAAAAATCGATAATCGAATGTGTTTCCAACATAATCACGGGCACGAAAACGGACACGGGAATACGCGCAATAGCACGATACTTTTATATTCACGCTTGGCGTTTTAAACTTGGAACAGAAACAGGCCACATCCAACCCCTGTTAAAATCCGTCTATCCTACTGGTGAATTTGAGATAATCAAGTTGAACGCCAAAGGGAATTACAATTCCTTTAAAATTGGTGTTCCGGAGGATACCAAAGATCTCTTCATGGACGCAGCCATTTGGCCAACAGGAATAGCGATAGCGAAATACAAATTCCTGTCATCAGCATCCAAAAGAAGTGATACAAATATACCCACGTAATGGCAAAACTCGAACTAACTTATCAAAATGTTCGCGGCCTCAACACTAAAATGGACGAATTTAGTAGAAATATTTTATCACAAGATTCGGACGTGATCGCGCTAACCGAAACATGGTTGCAGACCTCTGTCTTTGATGCAGAACTATTTAGTCAACAGTACACGGTACATCGCCGGGACCGGACCGGGACGGGGCGAGGGGCGGGGGGGTACTCCTCGCAGTCCGCAAGCCCCTCACGTCGATACGACTGCCAGATCTAGAGACGGACGGTGAACATATGTGGGTGAAAGTATGTAAGAATACTTTTACCATTTATATTTGCGTTGTATATTTCTATTGCACGGATGACACTGAAATTAGGCGCAAATTTTATGATCATCTGGACAATAACTCGAACTTATTGTTGAACAAAAATATACTCATCTTGGGTGATTTTAATTTAAATAATAAGCCCGATGAAGTCTTAATGGATTATACATGTTTTGTACGCTCCAATGGTCTGACGCAATACAACTATGTAAACAACAGTCACGGAAACATCCTGGACCTCATCCTGAGCAACGTCAATATGTGTGAAGTGACGAGAAGCGAGGATCCACTTGTCAAGGAGGATCTACATCATCCCACGTTGGCCGTCTCAGCGCGCCTTACCCGAGGCACTGGCGGCCGCAGGACTCGCAGGAATAACCTTCGTCCCGCACCGCCGCCTGGACCGCCTGGACCGCCTGGACCGCCTGGGACCGGTTCGAGTCGATTTGACAAACAATCGGAATTCCGTCGATTCAACTATAGGCGTGCGAATACAGAGTTATGTAAAAATGTGTTGTCGCATTTTGATTGGACCTTATTTTATAGTTTAAATTGTATTGACGAAGCGGTGGATTATTTTTATAATGTATTGCTCAGTATTTTTGAATTATGTATACCGGTAAAAGAAAATATTTGTCTCTAATATGTCATATCCGATATGGTTTAATAAAAATATTATTGATAAACTGAAATGTAAAGAATCGTACCGAAAGAGATATCAATTGCACAGAAAGCAATCTGATTATCTGCTTTTTTCAACGATTCGGTCTGAGCTTAAAAAAGATATAACTAATGCAAAAAAACTTTATTTGGAGAACGTTCAGAATGGGATCAAAGACGACGTAAAATTTTTTTGGAACTATATCAGATCACAAAAGAGTAGCGTCACTTCACCAAGCGTCTTAAATGACGAAGGTGAACTTTTTTCGAACCCTGATCTAGTGTCAAAAAGGTTTGCGGACTACTTTCACTCCGTCTATAGTCAAGTAGCCCCGAATCTTCAAGTCAATTTCCAAGCAGAATTGCCCTGGAATCTGGGCGATATCTCACTCGGACTCATTCAAATCGAGGAAGTAGAATCCTGTATCCGGAAGCTTAAGCCCGACAAGGCAACGGGACCGGATGGCATTCCTCCTGCCATCATCTCGTCCATTTCTTCAAACATTAGTGCTCCACTATGCTATTTATTTAACCTCTGCTCTGTCTCATCTACATTCCCACAGTGCTGGAAAACCACAAGGGTTGTCCCTATACATAAGGGTGGTGATAAGACAGACGTAACAACATATAGACCTGTGGCAATATTATCAACGATTCCAAAAATTTTTGAAATTATTATTTGTAATAAAATACGGGCTCAAATCACGCCGTTTCTAAGAGGGAATCAACACGGATTCATACCTAAAAAATCTACCGTGACCAATCTTCTATCACTTTCTAGACGGGTAGCAGAAGGTTTAGACGCCAGACACCAGACGGATGTAATTTATACAGATTTTGCCAAGGCATTCGACCGCGTAGACCATGATATCTTGCTGAGAAAAATGTACAAAATAGGATTCAACCAATCATTACTGACATTTTTTTCATCATATCTAAAAGATAGAAGCCAGTACGTATCATTAAATGGATACGAGTCCGATAACTTCGCAGCTCTGTCAGGTATTCCACAAGGCTCAAATCTCGGTCCCCTATTGTTCCTTATCCTGATAGACGACATCCAGGATTGCATACGTCACAGCTCGTGCTTATTGTTTGCGGACGATCTCAAACTTTTAAAGGAGATTGAATCGGATGAAGATTTTGACAAACTACAAGCCGACCTAGATGCAATTTCGAACTGGTCTAGAAACAATAATTTAAATTTTAATATAAAAAAATGCGTCATTATGACATATAGCCGATCTAAAAATCCTTTTTTTTTCAAATATATTATGAATAGTGAAATTTTAACCCGTGTATTTACCATCAAAGATCTCGGGGTGGTTTTTGATCCCAGGCTAACGTTTTCGAGTCATATAATGCAGCTTACTTCAAATTGTTATAAACTTCTTGGTTTTGTAATCAGAAGGTGCAAAGAGTTCCATAACACAAATGCGATGACAGCCCTTTTCAATGGAGTGATCAGAAGCAAGTTGGAGTATGCTAGCACTGTCTGGTCTCCACATCAAACCAAATACATAAATATGTTGGAATAGATTCAAAAAAAATTCCTCAGGTATGTGTACATGCGTTCGCACGGAACATACCCTATGTTCATGCATCACATGGAACTACTCGAGGAGACACATTATCAAAGCTTAGAGGCTAGGCGCAATGCTGGTCTCATGACAATAGGCTTTAAAATTATAAATCACTTAATCGACTGTCCATACCTCTTGGCATGCTACTGCTTATTCGTACCAGAAAAATACTGCCGCAGCAGAAATGACAGATGTTTTGGCTCAGCATAGCATGACAAGAGGTATAATTCTGTTAAATACATCATCTATATATATTGATATATTTTCAGATAACTTACAAAAGTTCAAAAAACTTGTTAATTTAAAAATTTTATAATTTGAAATTGTTTACTTGTTGTTCCATTGTACTGTAATTGGGTTTATATCTGTTGTACAATAATAAAAAATAAAATATAACAATAAAAATAAACAGCCCGCGAAAATTCAAAATTAACCTTTTCTTTTTAACAGGCCATGTATGTGCTGTTATATCTCTGTTGCTCTTTTTTTATTTCGTATTGTGTATTTTTTCATAATTGGATAATGGTCCATTAGTATACTCTATAATTAATCGAAAAAAGTGGGTAAGCGGGATAATGTCCCTATTAATTCAATAAGCAACGCCAATAATTAAAGGAATGAATAATTAGCAGGTGCACTTTATTCGCAGTTTCTCTTTAAAACACTGAAACTTATATTTACTCTTGTGGATAATACTTTAAGGACGTGTACGCATGCGTATTAAACTTCATAGAACCTTCAGTAGAGCGACAAAACTCCCTCACGTCGGTCGGCAGCAAGGGGTGAAGCCTTGCTGAATTTCACGAATATTATGATCGAACTGAAGCATAACTCCTGAAGGCGAATTTAGCGAGAAGCGAAAGTTCAAATAATAACTGTGAAAATAAAACGTGTAATTTAATAATATATATTTTTGCCGTTGGAAAAAGTTGTTCTAAGTTAGTTTTTCATCTAATTAATTTTAGTGTAGCTGGATATTACAAATAAGGTTTTTGAAGAGAGTGAATTATAAAAAAAACTTTCATATCAAGTGAACAAGTTAAAAGTTGATTTATATGTGGATATTTTTATTGAAATTTTAGTAGGTAGGTGATAATATTTATAAATGTTAAAAACAAATTATTTGGTTCCTAAGTGAGAAGATTTAAACTAATTTCGTAGAATGTTGATCAGGGTTCTATCCCACTGTAATATGTACGAGAGGACGTTTGATTGTGTCAATTTTAGATCAAAGCGCTTTAAAATTTTATTTTTAAACCACATTAACATACGTACAAGAAATAAATAATAATCAGGTAGTTGTGCAATTTTTTTCGTAATCTTAAATCTAAAGCGTTGAACTTGCGTACGGTAAAGTCACTCCTTTAAATTCTCATTCATTACTTATTTACATCAGATGTTTGAGAATACTTGATTATCCTCTATGACAGAGCGGTTTTGGTTTTGTCTCTTTGCTCACATTAAAAAAAGTGACACGCTAAAAATATAACTATTAAGAAATTAAAAATGACTGTGAATAAACATATTTGAAAATAAAAATCCAATCAAAACTCAATTTTCAATTCACCTTCTGTTTAATATCAGCTATTTTGTCATCCATCTCCCAAAAGTCTCCAATCAAAAGAAATATCTGTGTGCGAAAGGAAGAAAGAAATGAGAAAAAAATCATGTTTTGAGTTAAGTTTGCGGAATTAGATGAGTTAGAAAAATTATGTACGATTATTTTCTGAAAAATCACATACGAGTATATGACATATGACATGAATACACAAAAAAAACCTTTATTTTGTTTCGGCTCTCCTGAAAACCTGCGTTTTTTTACTCGTTCCCTTCTTTCTTTCACAAACAGATATAATCCCCCTGGCTCCGAGTAGTGTAAGAATTATGTTGTATTAAATAGAAAAATATTTTTTTATACCTGTTTCTCTTTTGACACACATTTTGCAAAAAAATATCTTTAAGTTTATTCTCATAATATTTTTTTTATATATCTGGATAGCACTCGATATCATTTTGTATTATTTTTTTTCTAACCAGACTAGGCCGTTTTTTATGGCTAACTAACGGTAGAACAAAGAAAAAGTGTGATCATAAATTCAGTTACCATATTTAATTTCTCATAAAAGGTGCTATTCTGAGTGCGGAAGAAAGAAAGGGATGTGTCAAAAAATCTAGTTTATATACAAAAATTATTCAAAAAAGTATATAAAAAAAAGAAATTTTCTGACCATTGGGGCAGATCGTCAACGTATAGAGGATGTTATTTTTTGAGGTTACATAGAAAATTGCATATTAATATTGAGAAAACAACTTTTTTTTTTTTTTTAGATTAAATAGTTATTTTGACCCTCCACCGAGGCTCTAATGTGAGGCAAATAGGATAATATTGTAAAAAAAAAAATAACATTCAAATCTTCCATTAAAATACCAGTAGAACAAGAACTGCATTTCCATCTATATGTGCTTTAAAGATTGCAATCCGTTTGTTAAGATACGTAAATCTAATAAACGAACTGCCTGTTCTTGCAGAATTTAGGATCTTTTAAAGATTTTTTGGGGCTCCAAACCAAAGGTGGCTACCGAATTCTAAGGACATACTTGTGATTTGTACAACGTCAACATTTTTGTATTGTTAAAGTATCTGAAGTCCCTTTAATAATAATAAATAATAATATTTGGACGATTTGTATAGCGCCGTTTTTGTGAAAAATCACCTCAAGGGCGCTGTACAGATCTTATTTTCTATCGTTACATACTAATTCCTAGCTTAAATAAGAAAATATACAGGAACATACTTACCTGGCAGGTCCCATCAGATAGACACAATTATGAACTTAAAATTATGATTATTATTTAATTATTATTATAATATTATTATCATAATATATATTTTTTTCCGATTTAGGGCATGGGAGCGAAACTAGAAGAATGGACTTTCTGAATTTGTCATACAGTACAGGATTTGGTTAAAATTTGCATATCTAAAGGTGATTCGTCGAGAGACAGATTATGTTGAGATTCTTTTAATGAATTTAAGGATATGAGAGTCTGAAAAGGTAAGTTTTCAGTTTGGACCGAAATTCTGTTGGGCTCGTTATACATCTTAGTTCCTGAGGGAGTTCATTCCAAGCCTTCGGCCCCGAAACTCCGAAAGCGCGATCTCCAAACTTAGTATTTGGATTGCGTTTAGGTTCTATAAGCCTTCCGATAGCCGATGACGTTGCCGATCTAAGAGTCGACTGCTTTAGAAGAATATTTTTTGGAACGCATAGTTCGGTGATGTACAGTGGAGCCATTTCGTTAAGGGATTTAAACACCATCCAGCACAACTTGTACTGGATTCTTTCAGTGCACTTGAGCCAGTGAAGGTTCCGAAGGTGCTCTGAAATATGCGAATATTTAGATACCCCGGTGATAAGCCTTGCTGCAGCATTAAAAACTGATTGGAGTTTATTAGTTTGGTATTTAGGAAGGCTGGCGTAAATACCGTTACAGTAGTCGAGCCGTGAGACTACATACGAATTGATTAGTAGTTTATTTGCTTCTATCGGGAGATTTCTTTTGACAGACTTGAGTTGTTTAATTACAGTACGCTCAGCTTCTGACAAGCTAATTTAACTTTGGTTTCGATTGAGCCCGCGTGTCCGAGCTGGTTGATTAAGGTTACATCAAACATGTCAATGAGAGATCATTTTGGAAGATTGCTTCCGTTGAAGGAGACTCAGTTGTCCCATAGATCCTTTTAAGCCTTTTTTGACGGCCTCCATGGTCGTGTGGTAAGACGCTCGACTACGAATCCAAAGGTCGCGGGTTCAAACCCGGCGTGCGCCAATAACTTTTATTTAATTAATATGTGTCATAACACATTTAATTCATATAAAAATAATAACAAGTATATTTGCGGCACGTTCCAGAGTGGTAGATACTCTAAGTATCGCCCTGGTGAAAGACCACCATTCAGAATCGAAACGTTGCTTGAAATGGCTTAAGCCGTGTTTGGTGACCAGATCTGAATAGCCAGGTACTTCCCAACCTTCCTCTTCCCGATCTCCTTCCCCTCCCCACTACCTTCAGCCTCACAACATACCCAATTTGGGGATGCCATAGTCTCACTGGCTCTAGACGGTTGGGAGCAGTTGAGACTCTTGTGCGGTATTCATGTAAAAAAAAAAAAAGCCGTAGTCAGATACGTTTGCGTCTTCAAAACATCAAATTCGACGAGGTTATTCTTACTTTAAGAGAAAATTCTTTAAGCAACTACACATTCTCTGCGTCAAAGCTCTCCGAGCGGTTGTAGTTTATGTGTTCTTTAAAGGCTTATCAAATAAAAAAATATCATGGAATTTAGGTACTGTCATCCGCATAACAATGCACTGGTGACTAACTAACTAACTAACCATCACGCCGTTTCTCCGCAGGGGTAGGCAGAGAGGACGGACCGCCATATAAATCTATCTTGGCACACACTCCTTGCTTCATTCACATTTATATTCCGTCTTATACGATTATATACTCTTTCTTTTCTATTCTGACTCTTCACATGATTCAAGTATTCAATTTACTTGATCGAGCCATATCTTTCTCGGGTGTCCTCGACTTTTTCTTTCATTCACTTTCGCGTCATATATTATTTTCACACTCCTTTCTTAGTCCATTCTCTCTACATCCCCAAACCCTCCAGGTGTCCCTTTCTTGATCCTATTCATTACGCTCACATCAGCCTTGCATTCTTTCCGGCTCTCCACATTTTGAAAACGGTCATTCATGGTTTTACCGTAATGCATTGGTGCACACCATAAAAGGTCATTGATGTGTAGCAAAAACAAAGTCGGAGACAAAACCGATCCTTGTGGGACGCCAGCATTTATCGAATGTGAGGAAGAGGTGAAACCGCCAGTAATCGTCTGAATCGACCTCTCCCTCAAAATATCGTCAAGTAGATAAGATGGCAGTTTGTTAACAAGTGCTCGGTGTCAAAGCTGCTAGAAGGCATTAGAAAAGTTTAGTGCTACCGTTTGGGTCTTACCGTCGAATTTCAGGCCCCGCCTCCAAACTTGCGTCACACACGCAAAAATATCATTTTACGAAATTTCACTGAAATTTGTATTGACTGTCGTTAGTTATTTTGATATAGCATTACTGCTTTTGGCTTATAAACTCTTGAACGGTGTATTATTAATACCCAACATCCTGGCGGAAATTGGATTCTATGTCCCTAATAATTCACGCGAGGCCGCCAACACAGGATTCTGTTTATTCCCCGCAGGGGTAGGCAGAGAGGACAAACCGCCACACAACTGTCTTGGCACACCCCTTGCTTCATTCACATTCATACATCGTCTCATACATACTCTTCTGTTATTCTGACTCTTCACATGGTCCATTTCAAGTATTTGATTCACTTGACCGTGCCATATCTTCCTTAGGCATCCCCGACTTCTTCTTCCATTCACTTTAGCATCAAAAATTATTTTTACACTCCTTTCTTCGTTCATACACTCTACATGCTCAAAGTATCTAAGCGTCTCTTTCTTGATTCTAATGTAAATGGTAAAAATCGTTATTTTCTATAATATAAAGTGAATTGAAAGTATCAGCTCTAATAAATTGATAAACACCACTTGTTTTGATGGCTTAAATTAAAAATATATTTATTCTAGAACAAGAAAATTAAAGGCTTACCGATATTATAATTCTCTGAAGGATTAATCGATAGTTAATTTACTTTCACGTTTTGACAAAATTGTTCAATTTGCGAAATAACATCATGCTGTAATGATTGAACTTCTAAGAGTGATGGTTTTAATACACAGATGTTCATTTTAAATTTCCATAAATTAAATTTAATTCTGTTGTGCTGACAGGATTAACGTCGAAAGTGAAATGTCAGTTAATAATTAAGTTTAACTAAAGTTCAAGACAATATAATAATATTAGAGCTTATATATTAAGGATATTCATTAAAAAACCGGAATATTGGAGCAGCCATTAACAATAATTTTTTAAATGATTTTCTTTTACACTTATTATTTTTTTTTGAAGAAAGCAGTCACTTTGTGGTTCAACGTATTTTAAAAATGGAAAAATAACTTTGTATAGGACCACGAATATTATTTTAATTTTAATTTTAATGACCGACTGGTTTTGCTTAGCTTTAGCATAATCAGAGTACAAAATTAAACTAAGCCAAATACAAAGTTTGCGGTTAAATATACATACAGAGGAATAACATATTATAAAAAAAAATAACAAAACAATGAGAAAAGAATGGAATAACATTTAAATTATAATAAAGGAACAGAGAGAAAGAGACGGATAATATGAATTGAAAGAGACAAAAAGTCAACTTGGAAAGTGATAAAAGTATGGTGATAAACTTTATAAATTTATATAACTGTCACTTTGTATTTTTTGTTTAATTTAAGTTTGTACCCCGATGATGCTAAGGCAAAGCGAAACCGGTCGGTCAAATAATTAAAAATAATATTTATTGTCTTATACAAAGTTATTTTTTCATTTCTTTATTATGTTTTTTGTTTGATTTTTGCATCACTCGTTACATATTTACAATTTCATGCTTCGATGTCATTATTAATTGGCAGACAAACTGAAGCTGTTAAACGCTTAGTTTGCCTAATTCGTGTACGACGTATTTGCAACAAACATGCTGGTTAAATCAATATTTGGTAGCCGCCATATTATTATACCTCTGCCAACATTTTAAACTGAATTTGCGTATTGGCAGTATATTTCAGAAGGGTGTCAAAAGGCTAACAGTCCACAATGGAATTCTGACACTTAATGCTTGACGTTTGGCAGTGAAGCGTACAACTGGCAAAGAAAAGACGAAAGCAAAATTAATGCTGAAGAAATGCCATCTCCGAGGCGTATGTGTGCTAAAATATTTACGGCAATTCGGCAGATCGATCCCTTGGAAAAATAATGTTCCATCTGACACGGAAATGTTATGCGATAATAAACTCTAAAGTAGCTTTCTCAAGAGCCCATTATCGCACGTCATTGCTGTGTCTGATGGAACCTTGTTATTCTCAGGGCTCGAAATGCAAGGATTTGAAAATAATTTAATATTTATGTTATTGTAATGAAAAGGACTAAGAAATGAACGCTTTTTAAGTTTTTAACGGCAAATTAAAAAAGTCTAATAATTTATTAAACAAACGAATGTACATTGTTGTTTTGACCGGTCGGTAGCTGAATGGAGAACGCGTCGGATTCCCACCCGGGCGTCGTGCGTTCAATTCCTCTGCTGGCTAAGTCCTCCATCATTGTACAAGCAACATCTTCCGCTTTTTATGATGGCAGTAGGAGTTTTTCAAATATTGTCAGGTTATTCGTAACCCGGGAATGTTTGTCTTACTTTTAAAAAAAGAAAAAAAAGAATAGTAAGTACTGAATAAGAATTCCAACCGTATAGAGCCAGTGAGACTATGCTATCTCCAAGTGAGGTATGTTGTGTTATGTATGTTGTTGACGGTAGTGGGGAGAAGAAAGAGATGGGAAAGAAGAAGGTTGGGACGTTAGGTTAGTACCTAGCTATTCATCACCAAATACGGCTAAAGCCATTTCAAGCAACGTTTCAATTGTAAAGGGCGGTCTTTCACCAGGGCGATATTGAAAGTGTCTACCACTCTGGAACGTGTCAAAAATATACTTTATATTATTTTATATAAATTAAATGTGTTACGACACAATTGCCTTAGTAAAATTTATTTCCACACGCCGGGTTTCAATCCGCGAACTCTGGATTCGTAGTCGAGCGTCTTACCACTCGACCACGCAGGCCGTCAACGGAATATTTAAACTACATGACGACTTCTGAGAATTGAGATTTTTGGTGGAATATATAATATAAGAAAACGTGTTGAGAATTGAAATACAGATCCGAGTAGTTTATTTGATTTGCAGTTTATTACTTTCGTACTACGAAAGCCCGGCCCTACTCTCAACACTTTAAAACGATAACGATTCCTCGAAGTACATTATGGCGAAGAGGGTGAACTTTTTTTTAGATTTACACAAAAACCGAGTACAAGCACTTTTGCGGAAGGAGGGAAAATAAATGGGAGCAAAAGAAATGCAAAAGCTTAATGTAGTAAATGAAATCAGAAACACTTATTTGTTAATTCGATATGTGAATTCAAAGCTTTTTCAAGATGTTATAGGTATTCGTTTTGGTTCTTACAAATGGTAAAATAATTGTTAAGTCTTAGAAAATGAAATTGAAAAACGGTCGAAAGGATATTATGAAATTTACACTGTTTTATTTTCCAGATTTCAACACTTTCCTAAAACCTTGATTTCCTTTATTAATGAAACATTTTTCCTAAAAAAACTTACTAACCAACTAACTAACAATCACCAGGGGTAGGCAGAGAGGACGGACCGCCATACTACTCTTTCTTGATACACACTCCTTGTTTTATTCACCGTCTTATACATACTGTTCTGCTATTCTAACTCGTTACATGTTCCGGTTTAAGTATTTGATTCACTTGATCGCGTCATGTCTTCCTCAGGCGTCCCCAACTTCTTCTTCCATTCAATTTCGCGTCATGTATTATTTTCATACTCTTTTCTTCGTTTATTCGCTCTGCATGCCCAAACTATCTAAGCGTCCTTTTCTTGATTCTATTTTTTACGCTTTCACCAGCCTTGCACACTTTAAGGATATCCACAATTTTAATACGGTCATACATGGTTTTACCGCACATACTTACTAATTTGAAGGCTTCTGTGGTCGAGTGGTAAGACGCTCGACACTCAAATCTAAAGGTCACGGGTACAAACCCAGCTTCGGCAAATAAATTTTATTTAGTCAATATGTGTTATAACACATTTAATTCAAATAAAATAATATATAGTATGTTTGCGGCACGTTCCAGAGTGGTAGATACTTTTAGTATCGCCCTGGTGAAATACCACTTTTCAGAATCCAAACGTTGCTTAAAATGGCTTAAGCTGTGTTTGGGAACCAGATCTGAATAGCCACGTACTTCCCAACCTTCCTCTTCCACATCTCCTTCCCTCCTTACCACCTTCAGCTTCACAGCATACCCCGATTTGGGATGCCACAGTCTCACTAGCTCTAAACGTTTCGGAGCAGTTGGGACTCTTGTGTGGTAAATTATAAAAAATAATAAAGAACGATTTTTAGCTTAAATTGAAATACTACATCAAACAACTTTGACAGTCCTTACAAATTGTTATTGTTATTATAATTTTTCTATTTATAACTATTTTTTTCTTCTTTATCTACAAACTCTAAGTATGCTCTTTTTCTGCTGTATTGTAAAAGGTAAGCTTTCGTTTTATAATTTGAGCGAAATTCCCTCACCAAACACAAGAACCTTGTCCCTTATGGTGTGAAACAATTAATATGCTTATTTTTCAATACACTGTGTAAAAAATTATAATAATTATCTAATATCTTATTGTTAAAAAAAACTTACATAAAATAATAAAAAAACATACGCCTCAGGGATCAAAAAAAAAAAATCTATTATTTTCTGTATTTAAAATACTGGTATTAATAAACCAATGAAATCTATTTATTTGTTCACAAATCATTTCAATATTGTAACGAGCCTTCAAATTCACCTTCAACAAAATACCTAAATACTCTTTGAATAGCCTTCCTTTGTTTGTTATTTTCAAAATTGCCCGAAAAATGGAGTTTAACAGTGACGCATAAAACCGGGACACGTTGTCAGCGAAAACACGAACACTGTCAGGGGCACATTGGCAGGGGGGGAATTAATATTAATTTATATTAGACGGGTGACCCACCGCAAAATAAAACCCATTTGCTTTTGGAAATTGAGAGCCATAAATCAATATTCTCAAATTGGCTTCGAGAAATTATTGCTGTCGTATGCCTGTCATTTAAAAGTGGCCATTGAACTGATCGACCGATAGAAGTGCATTGCGGGCGTGTCCGTGCGGCCGAAGTAAGCTCAATCTTTCCTTACTTCGGGTGAAACATATATTTTTTTAAAGTGACTACCGCACAAGAGTCCCAATTGCTCCGAAACGTTTAGAGCTAGTGAGACTATGGCATCCCCAATTAGGATATGTTGTGAGGCTAAAAGTAGTGGAGAATGGAAGGAAATGGGAAAGAGGAAGGTTAGGAGGTACCTGGCTTTTCAGATCTGGTCAATAAACACGGCTAAAACCCATTTGAAGCAACCTTTCGATTCTGAATGGTGGTCTTTCACCAGGGCCTCGCAGCCTCCATGTTCGAGTGGTAAGACGCTCGACTACGAACCCAAAGGTCGCGGGATCAAACCCGGCGTGCGCTAATAACTTTTTTTTCATTAATATGTGTCATAACACATTTAATTCATATAAAAATAATAAAAAAGTATATTTGTGGCACGTTCCAGAGTTGTAGATACTTTAAGCAACGCCCTGGTGAGAGACCACCATTCAGAATCGAAACGTTACTTGAAATGGCTTTAGCCGTGTTTGGTGACCAGATCTGAATAGCCAGGTACTTTACAACCTTACTCTTCTCAATCTCCTTCCCCTCCTCACTACCTTCAGCCTCACAACATACCCTGTTAGGGGATGCTATAGACTCATTGGCTCTAGACGGTTGGGAGCAGTTGAGACTCTTGTGCGGTATTCATATAAAAAAAGGGCGATACTACCACCGTGAAACGTGCCGCAAATATACTTTGTATTATTTAATATGAATTAAATGTGTTATGACATATGTTAATTAAATAAAAGGTTTTGGCGCACGCCAGGCTTGAACTCGCGACCTTTGGAGGTTTGGAAGTCGAAAGGTCCCATATAAATGGGCGAAACCAGATGGCTTTTAAATCGGTACAGATCACGATTCTAGGGATTGTTGGTTCAGCGGAAGTGGTCCTTTCACCAGGTACTAACTTTTGCTGATACAAAAATAGGGGAAGGGAAAAAGAGCAACGTTAAGCGGAACTTCTGTTCAGGGGAGAGTTTCGTTGGCACACAGAACTAATTATGTCGAAAATTAGTTACTCTGGTGAAACGTTACTTTAAATTAAATATATATATCTTTGCACGCCACTGTTTTTGTTGAGTATTTTAAAGGTTAGGTAAGTGAACTAGATATAAAAAATGGAGTAAAAATGAAAACAACTTATCATTTATTAATTATAATAAATTAATTAAATTGCGTTTTTTAATTCTGATAAGTATTTTTAAATTTGATTAGTTTACGAAGATATTGTTTTTTTTTTAAATTTTTGAACGCATTTTTGATTAAAAAACATTATACCTATATACTTGATCACCACACAAAAGTCCAAGCTAACTGTATCCAGTGAGACTATGGTATTCCCCTAATTGAGGTATGTTGTGAGGCAGAAGGAAGTGAGGAGGAGAAAGAGAATGGAAAGAGCATTGTTGGGAACTAGCTGACATTCTAGATCTGGTTACTTAACAATGATGAAGCCATTTAAAGCAACATTTCTGCACCTACGAGTATATTTCAACCACTATCGTAATTTACTGAAATGAAAAATCAAGGGATGTAACTTGATTTGCCACGAAAAAATATTAGTTGCTTTAATCCACCCATTTAAAATTTAGAATAATAGGTTATTTATTAGGTAGGTAAGAATTTGAAAGGATTATTTTTTAAACATGATAGTTTTATGAACACATCAGTCTGTTTTAAATTTAAAAAGTTAACACCCGTACCCACAAAAGAAAATATTTATAGTTAGATTGACATTTATAAATGTTAATAACACTTTTATATAGGGGTTGACAAGCAAATATCCCAAACCTTCTGCAAAATAAATAGTTTTTGTGAACTGAAAATTTAAATTTTGTAGATACTACGTAATCTTGTAAATATACATAACATTAATATGGATTTCTAATTTTTTTGTTTAAACAAAACAGTTTCAAGAAGGCGCTGTCAATACTTTCTAGTTAATAATTCATATTTTCACGCAATAACGAACATTACATTATTATAAAAGGCTTAATTTAAAATTTGCTGTAAACTTCACTGCGAAGTTAATTACACAAACAAATTTAAGCAGAAAAATACATAAAAATATGTTTGCTATTTTCGTGGAATCTTTGCTTACGAAAATAAAGATGGATGCCAATCACGGAAAAACCAAAAAGATTATTAAAAAAAAAAATTCAAGATATACGATCAATAAAAATGGCATAAAATGGTTTTGATAGCTCAAAAGGCAGATGTGTTCCTCCCGGATAGACGAAGGAAACTTCCGAGTTGAAGTCTTGGTCGAAACCTAATCTTAATTTGAGTATTTCATACTGTACTATTATTATATTATTCATGTTTTATGAGTTTTTTTTGGGTCTCCAATATACAATTGGTAATTTCGTGACAATGTTGAATTCAAAGGTTTTTTGATTTTATGAAAGGAAGCCATGAATTTTGATACACAAAGCATTATTTTCTATGTTTTGCCATTCAAGGACTCGAAACACGTAAAAACCTTCGAAAATTTCAGTATTGCCTTACAAAGCTTTTACATTATTGATTAGTTACTGTGTTATTAAACACTTTTACATTTATAGTGGTGATGTTCAATAATTAAAACTAGTTACCTCAATTTTCATTTAAAAAAAAAATGTATTACTCAAAAATATTGTACTAATTTCCATTTCTTTTAAAAAAGGTTTATTTATTTTTGATAAAACCTAAAATTAGTTGGAAATAATATATACCCCTTAATTAACTGGGCAACTCATTTACAAACCGTGGAAAAGATTTATTTCAAGATTACCATTTACTTTGCTTGAAACCGGAAAGTTAATATATTTTTTTTAGTAAACGTAATACATCAAATGAATTCCGGTGAAAAACATAACTTATATTCACGAAAACAGCGTAGAAAACATCGCAAAATGCTTAAAAAATAACAAAAATTATAATTTATATCCTTTACTTTACATTTGTATCCCTGTATATTGAAGTAAAATTGTTGAAAATCGTAAGAAAACAATTTTAGTCAGTGTGAATATAGTGATCACTTGAAATTTGATCGTTTAATCTGTGATAAAAAAATTTACCAAAATATAACAACATTTGTTCTGCGAGTCTGAAACATTTAAAAATCAACTTAAAATTGCACGCTTACATAAATGTGTAAATACTCGGAGATGCTTCGTTTAAGTGGACCGATTCAACGCAGTCGTGGAAAAAATATGTATGTTTTATAAAGTGTTTTGTTTGAAACTGGGTTTATCTCGCATGAATAACAGTTGGACTAATCAACAATCAACTTCTTACGTTGTGGAGGAAAAACAATGGCTTACTAGAGTCACACTTGAGGTCACACCTGGACTAGTCATTCTTACATGACACTCTCAAGATGGCTCGCTGGGAGAGCAGGGGATTGCTTTTCTTGTGCATCATCAGTGCATCGCTGATGACGTCAACACCGACAGAAACAGGTGTACCAACTGTTCAAGGTTTGTTTCCTTTTTTTATAAATTATTTGTTTTTTTTTTTCATTTTCTTAACTACGGTTGCATAAATGTTTATTTTTTATATGACATATACTTGCTGCAAAGTAAAAAGACTTGAGCGACACTTTAGTCAAAAATGAGTTAAACATGCAGTTTTGATCAGTTTTTTTTTGTATCGAATGCTCTGACTCTCGTTTGATTCTGAAGACTTTTGTGGCCCTTAACTCATCTAAAATATATCTAATATTTAGGTGAAGGCTTGACTCAAGCGACACAAGCTTGGATCTTTATAAAAGCTTTTTGTCGCTTCAGGTAACTCAGTAAGCGCATTGAGTATTTTTTTTTTCAAAACTCAACCAGTTACTGGACTTTTATTGTATATACTGTAAAACAACAAAAAATAACTGTGCTCTAGTGTAAGCTTCCCAAAATGGCGTCTAAGCCTTTTTGTTTTTCCGGCAAAGATACTATCGTCTCCAGATTTCATTACAAAACTACTAAATTGGAATAATTTCATAACCAAGAATGTTACGCAAAAGGTATATACGAGGCCTGTTCAAAAGAAAAGGTGAATTTTGAATTTTCGCGGGCTGTGTACATTCGACTATCGATTTTTTTTTGTTATGTTGGTACACATATTCATAGGTAAGCATTATCAGCCATTTTGGATTAGTGGTTTGTTTTTGACAACTAGAAAGGTTAGTCACGTTTTTGTGTGTTTTCCGATTTTTTACTTTTGAAAAAAAAGAATAAAATCCATGATTTATTTTTCCACAACTCCAGGACGCTCATCGTCATTAACATCTTCTCGGCCTTCTGTAAAGCGCTTGAACCACTTGTAAACAGTTTTTTTTTAAGCAAAGTAGACTCGCCAAATGCCAAATTCAACATTTTAAGTGCGTTAAAGCACTTAATTCCTTAAAATTTAATACATATTCTTTGATCCATTTTTTTCAAAAGTGAAAATCGAAGAACACACAAAAACGCGACGAACCTTTCCAGTTGTCAAAAACAAACCACTAATCGAAAATGGCTGATAATGCTAACATATGATAAACATATGTGTACCAAAATAACAAAAAAATCGATAATCGAATGTACACAGCCCGCGAAAATTCAAAATTCACCTTTTCTTTTAAACAGGCCATGTATATCGCAAAAAAAATCTCTCAGAAAAATAATTTTTACATTAAAAAAAAATAAAAAAAATCATGCAATTTGGACAGGTGATATAACAAGCAATCGAACTATCCCTAATTACCTACACATTAATTATTTCTTATATTTTTGTAAATTATCTACACTTATTCTAACATTATCTAAAAAAATCACTCAAATATAAATAAATAACATACATATTCCGTGTATTTGGCACAACACTGTTCTGGTATAAAATACTGCTTTCACGTATTGTTTTTCTCAGCTGTTGTTATTTTCAAATTACACTTATTAAATCATTTTCACAACACATTACTCCAACTCCCTACCAAACTGAAATCTTTCCGTAGGGTTTTTCCCCTAAACTGTGTTTTTTCTCGGATAATCCATCTGTCAAAGTCGACTCGCTTGCTTTTGTTTAGTACTCTTTAAAAAAAAACACATTCATTTTAACATTGAGAATAAAATACTTTTAAACTGCCCTGTCTAATTTCGTTACAGTTATTGTGTTATCTAACGTCAATATGAGAGACAATCGATTTTAAAAAAAAAAGTTTAATACTGCACAAGAATTACAACTGCTCCAAACCGTCTAGAGCCAGTGAGGCTCCGGCATATCCAATTGGGGTATGTTGTGAGGTTGAAGCTAGTGAGAGGAAGAAGATGGGGTAGAGGAAGGTTGGGAAGTACCTGGCTATTCAGATCTGGTCACCAAACACGGCAAAAAACCTTTCAAGTAACGTTTTGATTCTGAATGGTGATCTTTCACAAGGGCAATACTCACATACATTACAGTATCTGAGACGTGCCTCAAATGTAATTTTATATTTAAACGTTAATATTGCTTACACTTTGACTCAAATAATTATTTCAAACAGAAAAATATTATCTCAATTAAATTCAGTGTTTTAAAAAACATCATTAAAAAAAATATGTTAAGAACTCGTATATTTTTTTTAATTATAAAGAAAATTAAAAAAATTTTTTTTTTAAAAAACTCTTTTCATAGGTTACTGCTTACCCTAAAGCAGACATCAGAAATAAAACTAACTAGACAGCTTGTCCTAATACTGAAATTATCTGTAGTTTTTATAGGTTTCAATAGTCCACGAATGCCAAAACTTTTAGAGTAATAAATTATTTGTTTCCCGGATTATATTACGAGTATAAAAAAAACTACAAAGTTTGAAGAAAGTCAATAGAATTTTTTTCAACTGTCGAATAAAACAAAGGCGTTTTCATTTCCTATTTTGACCACGTGCAAAGTTATCGTATCGCCCTTCTGAAAGACCACCATTGACCACATATTGCAACGAACATCTCCTTATCTACAACAACGTTTTTCTAAACTTTCTTATCTCCTCTGCAACATGAAAATACCCAAAATTTCAAAGGCTATAGTCCCACTGGCTCATAATAATTTCAGACACTTACGTGATCTAAACACTTAACGTAAAAAAAAATAATATTGAATCCGTACGAAAAGTTGCTCTTTACTGTTTTTCACAATTAACTACCCAACTATCACACCGTTCCTTCACAGGGGTAGGCAGAGATGACGGACCGCCAAACAACTCTGTCTTGGAACATATTCCTTGCTTCATTCACATTCAAATATTATCTCATACATACTCATCTAGTATTCTGACTCTTCACATGGTTTGACTCAAGTATTTGATTCACTTGATGTCTTCCTCGGGCGTGCCCGACTTTTTCTTCCATTCACTTTCGCGTAATATATTCTCTTTACACCCCTTTCTTCGTTGAATCGCTCATCATGCCCAAACCACCTAAGCGCCTCTTTATTGATCCTATTAATTACTCTTACATCAGCCTTGCATTCTTTCCGGATATTCACATATTTAACACGGTCATTCATACAAAAATGTTCTTAAAAATGACTGGAATCAAGAAGTTTATTTTGTATTAATCCATTATTTGACATCAGCTATTCATTTTTACACCTGCAAAGCAATTTTCGTATTGTGGTGAAAAAACCATCTACAATATATTATATTTTTGCATATTTAGAAATGATTAGGTAAAAATAAGACATATTTGTAATTTCGCAATGTTGTAAGCATTTTATCCATTTTAATAATGTCTACAAAACCTAATAACACCAACGCCGACAGCACTGTAAAAAATCATTGCAAAATGAAGTTCATGATGTGGCAGTGTTCTCGCATCTTTCTGGCTGAAAGTTTAATACGTATACCGTTAGGTACTCCACGTCGACCGCCATACAAACCCTAATTATAAGTTGATGGCGGTCGTTATTCGGTTTTTAAGAAACCATTCATTCGATTATTATGAAATTAATACTCGTTAAAAAGTACGCATAATATCTTGGAAGTGAAGAGTCTAATTATAATTTCACGGTCAAAAAGGTAGATGGTCAAATTATCTACCATTTTACGTTGAGTGACTTTCATACTACGTACCAGGGTTAGACTTTAAGGTTTTTTTTGGATTCAAATACGTCAGGGGTTTTAAATTGCGTATTTAATTATTGATAACTCGACATTAGATTATATACACCAGAGGTCCCCAAACTTTTTTGTCCCGTAGACCACTTGGCGATTTTTTCTGTTTTGTGTAGACCCCCTGCTTTTCTAATATTGTTTTTTTTTAGCGTTGGGAAAAACTTCAAAGTTTTGTGAACGCTTCAGGAACTACTAGTTCTTTGAAATAAACCCTTCGCGATGAACACTTAAATTGAAGTCAAACTCGCCAAAAAATAGTACTAGTCGGTCAAATCGAAAAATACTAGCAAATCAACAAAAATTCCTCTTATTACATTTGCGGGAAGCCAACATTTTGGTGACAGCCTGTCTAAATGGAATCCACTCTCGTGGACCACCATTTACGTCTCATGCACCCTTAATTTTTTTTTCATTGACGTGGACCCCTCGCAGGTCAGAATCGACCCCAAGGGGTCGATATAGACCACTTTGGGAATCACTGATATACACTATCAAGATGACAAAATATGCACTATCAATTTACATTTTTATTACTGTTAAACGGTTCTTTTCTTGTGTAACGACAAAGGACAAAACAAGTTTCAAATTCTCCGAAATAGAGCAATGAGAATTGTGTTTAGGCAAAATAGATACTCAAAAGTAACTAAAATATCAGAGAAACTAAGTTTTCTTACAGTGAAACAGATGGTTGCATTAAACACATTGTTGTTTACACATGAAATGAAGAATAACCTGTTGCCAAAATAGAGAAAATTATCTGCAATGTCGATATTCACAAACATAATACAAGGACATGCAAAGAAATCGGATTACTAAAAATAATATTTATTATTTTTTGTTTGCTTTAGCCAACACCCAAAATAGCTTTCTATATAAAAGGATGAAATGTTATAATACGCTGCCGGAAACCATCAAAATTATGCCAATCAATACATTTAAATAGCCTGAACTATAAAGTAATATATAAGTTAAAATATTATAAAGTCAAAAAGAAACTGAACTAATTAGATATTATATATTCGTAAAAAGCATTAACTTTGTGGCTTGCCATATTTATAAATAGAACATATATACTTTGTTTTTAACCACTTTTTTATTTAATATTTTCTCTACAATTAAATTGTCCAATCACCTCATTACTACTAATCATGATTTTAATAGAGATACAGGGGTTAAAATTCTTCACCGTTGCAATAAAGGGATAAAATTAGATAACTTAGAAGCACTAGAAATTAGAAAATCATTAAACAGTAAATGCAATATTTTAAACAATCAAATTAATTTATCTTATAGTCCTATCCTAAATATTTTTCCAATAAACCGCTCTGTTATTCCCATAATTTCATCAATTACTCCTTCTCCTTCCAACTCCTAAATATGTATATTTATCTCAGTATTTTGTATTTCAGATTAATTTAATATTGTCCTGATGATGGAAGGGTACTTCCGAAACCGGTAGACAAAATATTAAATAAAAAAGTGGTTAAAAACAAAGTATATATGTTCTATTTATAATTAGATATTTTCTAAGCTTTAATGTACAAGTAACTTATATAAAATAAATAAAAACAAAAACAAAAAAAAATAATGCCAAAATAATTGATTGAAGGAAAATAACAACCATCTCTTATTTTAAAAGCTCATGTTTGAAGAATTAGATGTCTGAAATATGCATTAATGAAGAAAAAAGCTCAAATATCCACTAAGCACCAAAAAAAGAAAGAGCAGGGATCCACACGCTGTAGTAAAAGTGCCTCGGTAGACCGCACGCAATTGTGGCATTGTTTCGGCTTAATATTTTTTACTACTCGATGAATTGAATTAAATGCGGTATAGTCAATATTTCAATTACCCTTTTTAACAACGAGCAGATTGTGTAGGGTTTATTTTAAATAATTAACATGTTTTGAGCTCCAGTGGAGTGCATGCCACACTAGTTATTAAATAGACAATAGATTTCTGGGTGGACCGCACGTTAGAGTGACATGTGAATTCGTGGAAAATCTTTTATAAAATTTACCTATTGTTTAGCTGACTTTAAAAGCTACCCTTTTCACAAATTTATAATTTATTTACTTTTCGAGCGTTTTGAAAAAATGTTCAATAAGCAAATTGGTAATGCATTGGTCTGGCAAGTGGAGATTTTGTATTCAAATCTTGGCGGCTACGAAGAATTTATACTATTTTTCTATAGTACATTTCAATGCATTTTATTAGAATATACCGAATATTGAAAAAAAAATCGCTTAGGTACATTAATATCATCATGAAGCGCTAAGCTATATAATTTTTTTTCTGCAAAGAAAATCAATATGTTTTCAATTATTGAAACGAAATTATATATTTTCAAACAAAGAAATTTATTAAAAAAACAATTAAAAGGTGCCTCAGTGGCGACTCGTGACTTTTGAGTGTGCTAGGGTGCCATGATTGAAAAATACGAAAAAAGTTGATGCTTTTGTAGTCGAAAACGATATTTTTTTTGTCTAAAAAAATAGTTGTATTAAGTTTTTCAGGATTCTTCAGTTTTGGTTGTGCACTTCACGGATTGCTACAAGTAAAAAGAAAATTTTGAAAAAAATAGAAATTGTGTTCAGCCACAGCAACCTCAATAAAGACGTTTTTTCAATCAAAGCACTCTAGCACTTTAAAAAGTCACGAGGCGTCATTGGTTGGGATGTGAGCACGAATCCATCATTTGTTAGGCTATTGCATTCTAACCAACTAAACTACGTTATCTCTTTTCCAATCCGTAGTTTTTTTTTTCTGTAACACGTATTTTATGAAAATTATTAAGAAAATAATTAATTAAAACAAAAAATGTTCTTCGTCTGCGCAAATAAGTATTGATTTTACCTGCAACGTTCTGTTTTGCTTTCAGATCGAGAATACTGGTACGCTGAGGCGCAGAATGACCTGACCAGGCGCCTTCAAGACTTCAGGGATCAGAAGCCCGTCGCAAAGTGAGTACTGGAGACTTTCAAGTTTTCTACGTTTTCTATTACGGTTTGTCATTTGAGGAGGTTGTTGGATCCGAACCTACGGTGTTTCCAACTTCAGATGACTATGGAAAATAGTGGACTGTTAACGAAAAACTATAATACTTGATGAAAGTGTCTAATTATGGAATAAAGGAAAAATGGGAAACCATTCACTCACCGATGAAGTTGAAGTTTTTAACTTTCCTTGTTTTATTTTTTTACCGAAGCAACTCACAAATAACACACTTATTTTAGTATTCTTATTCACAAAACACCGCATTAATTTTATATATTTAGAAGATCAAACATCAAACTAACGAACTAACGAAACAAACGAGCAACCAACTTTTTTTCACACATACTCCTGTGTTTAATTGTTAACTGTTTTGTACGCGGTGTTGTTGAATACGGAATTCAATACGGTAAAATGGTTGGGTAGGTAGGGACTTGGGTAAAAAAGATGATGGTAAGAGCCCAAAAAATTATCACTTTGAAATCCAACAGAGGTTGTACTCTGATTTGAAAAGCATAACATTACTTTTCGGATGGAGAGTTGTAAACCAATTTTATTTTCCTAGTAGATTATTTTATATTGTAACTAACCCTAGTAAAAAAACACCGGATGTATTAGCGAATTTGAAAACTGTTTTTTTTTTTCTTTCTACAGAATCAAAAAGTTTTTAATTACAATGATCAAGTAACGATTGTAAGAATACATTTTTAATGATTACTTCCAAACGAAAAAAAACGAAGGATTTTTTATGATACATAGATATTAACAAAAAAACGGTATATTCTTATTTTATTCCAATTTTACTTAGGGAAATTGTGTGTAATTTGTGAGTTGTGTAATTTTACGTACACGAGGGAATTATCGTTTCAATTCAAGGTTTCAATCTATCTCGACCCTAGACCTTGACATAGTATACTTGTCAGGCGACCATAAAAAGAACTAAAGACAATACGTTTTTATTATTCGGCCTTTGTTTTTTTAAAGGTTTTGTTTTTTTTTTTGTGATATAAAATGATAGGAATGGGAAAACATAAAAAAGTGATGCAAAAACAATTTTCTCAATTTAAAAAAAATCAACTGTATAATACACGTTTTATGGTGAGTTTCCGCCAGCTTCGGGGTAAATAGATAGCCGTTTAATTTGAATTTATGTTTAAAAAACCTCAACGACTTATGTCCATTTTTTTTTAATTTTTGACCGGACCGGTTCAGAAATAAACGCCACTGGCTTTGTATAGTTAAAAAATGAGTAAGGGCAAGTTATTTCTAGCTTTTATTACATTTGACATCATCAAAATTGTTGGTCCATTTCAACTTTTGAACAAGTTGTGACCAGTTGAAAAGTATAACAGTCATGTCATATAATATTCATCTCAGCTATTTTTTTTTTTTACATGAATAGCGTACAAGAGTCTCAACTGCTCCCAACTAGCTAGAACCAGTGAGACTATGGCATCCCCAAATAGGGAATGTTGTGAGGCTGAAGGTAGTGGGGAGAGAAAGGAGATTGGGAAGAGGAAGGTTGGGAAGTACCTGGCTATTCAGATCTGGTCACCAAACACGGCTTAAGCCATTTCAAGCAACGTTTCGATTCTGAATGATCTGATTTACTAATTAGCTGATCCCAATTTACTCAAAACCTGAAACTGGTCAAAAATCGTTTAATGGGGTACATTAAAATTAAAAAAAAAACAAAATAGCGTAAGTTGAAATGTGACAATGTCAAATTTAACAAATGTTTAAAACACCCCAATCTTAGTATTTTAATTTATTACAGACGGAAACGGCCTTACCCGTTACAATCACATTTGAATACACCTTCGGGAGGTTTATTAGATTCTGGAAATACCAATTTAAAGAATTCATATTTTTTAAAATTTAATTCTTGATTAATTAATCTACTTAAATTAGATTTTAAATTTTGGTTGACAATGTATAATACAATTAACATGTTACAACTTACAATTATGATTTAAATTAAATTAGAATACTCAGATAATACGTAAATTAAATAATGTTATTAGTTCAGAGATTTTTTGAGTTGTATTCCAAGTCGATTCTCACATAGAAATTATATTTAAAATACAGAATTCTAAGCGCCCCCGACTATCAAAAAACACAAAATGAATATAGACATAGCGAAAAACAAATAGTGTTCTCACCCAAAGCGTTTTGATTTCGTTTTTAAAGCTAGTGGGCAGACAACATAGAAAAAGAGGAACCCATTATTTTATATACTATAAATAATATCAATAATTTAAAACAGAAACAAAATAAGCCAGAGAATAAAAAGACAATGGTCACAACCGAGACTCGAAAATGGATCCTCTACTCTATCCGGGAGTAATGCCTTAACCAATCAGCCATTGGAACCTTATTAGAAAGCGGCATTTTAATCGATTTCATATTTTCACTGTAAATTATGAATACAATTTTAAATTTCTTTAGATTTTTGGCAGCCATCTGGATGCAAAGCTCAATTCGAGTTCATGGAATACCTAAATGGTGTCTTGGATAAATATTCATTTAATTAAATACGGAATATCTTTTGAACTCTTACAAAGTCTCGAATTAACATTGAAATTAGAAATAACTTAAATGCAATAATGCTTTTTTTTTTAAAATATTTAAATAAAATCAATAATCTAAATTAATGTAACTAATTTCCATAATAAATTATATTATAAGGGTTTTTTTTTGTATATTTCTCTACGTTATTAAAGCCAAGATGGCATAAAAAGCTAATTTTTTGTGTAAGATCACAGAAAAAAAACATTGTTTTACCTCAATTTAAACAATTAATATATTTATTGAGTGAGGAGAATTGAATAGTAAAATATATAAAATTACTCATTGTGGTCCATGACCGAAGATTTAATAAGCTTAATAATTGTTTTAATGATCTATATACATTTATCCTAAAAGCTCTCGTAAGGACTTCCACCAACCACTTTTTCAAGTATTTTGCAGTCACAGGGATATAAAATCTGTATGCTATGAATATGTTATTTCGATATTTCAAAATGTCAACAAAACCGAAGAAACCACATTATAATTTCACAAGAGTTAATAAGAAGAAACCATATAAATACTTCCCCCATAAGCTCTTAAACTCTTTAATTACTTTACAATTTTTTTTTAAATTTAAGATATTATTTTTTTCATTATAAAAATAAGAACGGTGCAATTCACTTTCAATATCAATTAACAACGGAAAAGACAAAAAAAAAACAAAAACAAATAAAGGACTGACTTTAAAAAATCAAAGAAGAGGATTTAACAGCATTTAAAAAAACCTTACGAGCTTATAACTTAAAAAAAATCATGACTGAATTCAAACCTATTCCGCCTCAGCACAGGATCCCCTATTAAGGAGTACAAATAAATATCTGTTTATTTATGTTTTAAACCTAAAATTAATGATTATACAAAAAAGTAGCGTAGAAACAAAATAAAAATAATGAAAAATGAATTATTTATTCAAAAATCCCAGTAACGCAGACATTGTTCGGCCGTCCGCAGTCATTAAAATGGGCGATAAACTTAAACAGCTAAGGTCAAAGCCATAGCAGTACATAATTTGACAACAAAGGCAGTATACAATATAGAGAATCTTACCAACACAAAGGGCGCGTCACAAATAATAATATGTGATGTGTGTCTTTTTCTATTTCATGTTGTTTAATATTTTCAATATTTTAAATATTTTTTTTAGAAAAAATATCAGAATAAAGTGTAAAGCATCAAAAGATGAATGTATATTGATAAATATTATTCCTAGATTATAAAAATCAAGGATTTTTCGAAGAAAAAACATGGATATTTTTATCCAAGAAACCTTCCATGTTTTTGATTGTGTACGAATAAAATCTTCGCTTACGAATATAAATAAAAAAATCTAGAAATATGAGGTCGATGAAAATGGAACTAAGTAAATGGGGAGCACAATGATTGTATGTATTTTTCTCGGGTAGAGGAAAGGTTCCGAGTTCGAGTCTTAGTCGCTACCTTACTTTTTTTATTTTATCCTCCTTTGCTATATCATATAGTTAGAAAAATATTAATATTTAAAAAATAATAATGATATTAGACCTTATAAATATTTTCAAAATTTTAAAAAATATATGATATAAGGAGGTATACTAGACAAACAAGATAAACTAAAATACTTTTACTACTCGCAAAAACAGAGCCTAACCTTAAAAAAAAAACATGTAAAATACTTATTTTAGATAAGTGTATCACGTTTAAGCTAAAACTAAACTTAACTGAGGTTTATATTTAAAAAAAAAATATATGTAAAACTTGATATACTGTTGATTTTACGGTTTAAAGCTTCTATTTTAAACATTAAAATAGTTTTTCTCAAACACCATGTCTAATCTAGAAAAAGTGTTGGCCAACATTTTTTTTCTCTCGAAATCTGCTGCCTTGTTTTTTTATAACCAGAGTCTGGTCTTAGTCATAAATAAACGAGAAAAGAAAATAAAGTATATTACCCATGAAGTATTTCAGATTTTCTTTTGGAATACCAGTTTTTTTAAGCTGCCCAAAGCGAAATACGCCGTATATTTTACTCCGGAGACCAGAAGTTGAGATCCCCCTAATTGGATTCCCAATGCCCTCGATGATTAAACTTTGGGTTTACAAAACATCCCTCGGATGAAAAAGCCTTATTGAATGTGTTATATATTATAGGATAACTGTACGTATTGGAGGGTATTCGAGCGATTCAGTTGAACCAAACTTATCGATTTGAATATATCGAATGCCAAATTAAATAGTTAATTGCAATAAAAATTAATAATCAGTAAAAAACTTAGAGTAACAATAATATTTTATTCATCATGTAACTGCATATCATATTTTTAAACGCTTTATGTTTTTTTTTGAATATGTATTAAATTTTGCGTTAAAAATGGAACAAAGTGCTCGAACGCACTTCTAATGTTAACTGTGGCATACTTTGTCTCAAAAAAGTGTTTATAAGTGGTACATGCGCTTTACAGAAGGCCGAGAAGATGTTAATGACGATGAGCGTCCTGGAGTTGTGGAAAAACAAATCATGAATTTTATTCTTTGATCCATTTTTTTCATTAGTAAAAAATCGAAGAACACACAAAAACGTGACTAACCTTTCCAGTTGTCAAAAACAAACCACTTATCAAAAATGGCTAATAATGCAAACATATGATAAAAATATATATACTAACATAACGAAAAAAAAATCGAAAATCGAATTTACACAGCCTGCGAAAATTCAAAATTCACCTTTTCTTTTGAACAGGTCTCGTATATATATTTTTTAATAGTTAATACCGCACAAGAGTCTCAACTTCTCTCAACCGTCTGGAACTGGTGAGACTTTGGCATCCCCAATCGGGGTATGTTGTGAGGCTTAAGAAAGTGGGGAGGAGAAGGAAATGAGAAATATGAAGGTTGGAAAGTACCTGGCTATTCAGATCTGGTCACCAAACACACCTAAAAGCCATTTTGAGTAACGTTTCGATTCCGAATGGTGATCTTTCACCAGGGTGATAATATTTAACACTCTCATATGTACAAAAGCTCGTTTGGGTGATTAGTTATCTTCCACCCTTGCCACTTGCCCTGCCCAGCAAAATCGCCACAGCTTAATAAATCTTGTTAATGAATAGTGCAATATAAACTTAATACGCCCCTTAATCCCCTTCTGCTAGCTTCAGTTCGTAAATACAGCAGTAAAATCGCTTCAACTAATAAATCGATAACTTCTTTCACACTTGCGAGGGGTTCGCAAACATTACTGGATAAAGCATAACACGAAAATGTAGCTGTAAATTTTGCTGGCAAGCTCTATACGGGAAAACACCCGATCGCGATAAAAAGTGTTGTCTGATACATAAAGCAATTAGAACACGAGTCACATACATAAAAATAACTTGTTATTACTCGATTTCACTTTTGTACGTTTAATTTGATGTTTGTCATTTGTTGTAAATCCGTATCGCAAAACTGTGAAGTATTGTGTGGCAATCAGTCACTTATAAATTATCCTAACCCTTAGAAGAAGAAAACTTCACCTTTTTTAAAATTGATATGGAGGTTATTTTAACACTTTATAATTTTCTGAAGTTTTTTAGACCACTTTTACATACATTTTGACTCCGTTCAAGACTTGGGGAAGTAGATAGGAATTTAACCCAGTACCATATTTTCTTGGTGTTTTTAATTCAGTGGGTGATGAAAAATAGTATTAAGGATACAGGTGATGTACTTTGAACACAACAGTACATCATATTTATCATTTAAAATAAGACAAAATGATAAATAAATACAGACAACCTTCAAAAGGTCATGTAAAACACATGAGAGTACCCGGGTACCCTTTCAGTCATCAGAAGGTGAAAGTTTAACTTAAGCTTTTTCCGCTCACATACCACCCACCACATATCAAACGGTTATGTTCAACTGTTTATTTTCACAATTGTGGAGAAGTCAGTAAGTTCCAGCTGGTTAGACTTACTAGAACATCTATGTTGAAAACTGAAAAGGGTACCCGGGAACCCTTTCAGTCACATAAAGGTTAGTAAAAAATAATTAACTTATACGAAGTGGGACGAGATAAGTCATATTTTACGCGTTTTAGTACTGCTTAGAATTTTTTGCAACTTTGAACTTTTATTATACTCACAAGATGTTTACTGAAGAACTATAGGTTTTTGCGCATGTTGGTACAATTATAACCGTATATATTCAGATATAAGGTTAGTCTTGAAATTCCAATTGGAGAAGTAAATAAATTTCTCAAAAATGTTTTTTTTTAATTTATGGTGAATAATTCCACACAAGAGTCCCAACTGCTTCCAACCGTTTAGAGCCAGTGAGACTATGGCATCCCCAATTGGGGTATGTTGTGAGGCTAAAGTGAGTGGAGGGGAGAAGGAGATGGGAAAGATGAAGGTTGGGAAGTACTTGGCTAGTTAGATCTGGTCACCAAACACGGCTAAAGCCATTTCAAGCAACTTGTCGATTCTGAATGGTGGTCTTTTGCCAGGGCAATACTTAGAGAACCTTTCTTCAATTAATTTTTTGTAACTGTTTAGTTTATAATTTAGATCTCACTACTTCTTTAAACTCACTAAAAGCATGTCTTAAAAATTATTAACTAATTTCCGTAACGAAATGTTTTTTAGTTGACCGTTTTTTCTAACTCAAATGTAATGAAAATAGAGGTAAGATATCGTCACTGGAAAGGCAAAAGGGTTGAAGCGCCATTCTGGGAAATTAACGCTAGAGCACTTTCAAGTTTTGTTTGTTTTACAATAAAGTTCTTGAGTCTTCAGTACATGGTTGGATTTTGAAAAAAAAAGTTTATTCAGGTTATTTAATGTTCTTACTGATTTACCTGAAGCGAAAAAAAGTTTGAAAAGTCCCAAACTTGTGTCGATTGAGTCAAGCTTTCTCTCAAATTGTAATTATATTTTAATAAGGGTCACAAAAGTCTTGAGAGTCTGACGGCAGTTAGAACATTCCAATGCAGAAAAAAACAATCAAAACTGCATATTTAACTCATTTTGACCAAAGTGTCGCTTCAACTCTTTTGCCTTTCCAGCGAGGATATTATGAACAAGGCAGGTATGTTGACATACTAATAATACATTAGGATGAACATAGTGATACGGAATAAGATGATTAAGAACCTCAAAGGGACAATAAGAATTTTTATAATATGTCTGATGTTGAATTAACAGACTTTTAAGGACAGATTTGTAAACACTTATGTGGTGTTTACGATAAAGTCATTCCCATTTCGTTAAAAAATATATCGAAACAAAATTCTCAAATATTAATTACTAGTTAAATATTAATAAAGTACGTACGTGATTTAAAAATATATATTTGATATGGAATCATCTCATTTCTGAAAGTATCACTAATTTCTGAACACCGTGTACTTAACATATTATGACATATACACGTGTTAACATATATTTTATAATTAGATGTTTTTATCTAAGAACCACAATGGTTTTGCCATTTAAACAATCCCAGCAGCCCCTTTTTAAGACTGTATGTAGGCCACGTGGCCTTTATAAAGGCCGTCCTTTGAACTGCTCATAGATATATTATTAAGACAATGTAATTGATAATCTATTTTTTTCTGATTATTTTTCAAAATAATAATAATTATTTGTTTCTTTGAAAAGTGAAGCTTATAATCTGTTTTAATTACAAAGTTTCTCAACCTTGATTACAAATATGGAAATCTTCCCTTTTGTTTAATTTAATTATCCCCCAGGGATTGCAAAACAGAGCTTTTTCTTTTGTAAGGTTTTTTAAATTTAAGGAAACTGTATTACCATAATTGTTTATGCATTTTAAAAATAATTACAGTTTAATGTTTTCTTAAAAATCCAATGATTGACCTTTGGTTAATCTACCTTTTGCTATGCAAATTTGTGTAGGCACACTTTGAAAGGAGGATTAATATCGTAAATGTTCGTATTAAATATTTTCTTTATGGGTTTTTGGTCTGTTGGCTTGAAATATGTTTATTTTTTAAAGCCTTAAAAAAACACATTATATAAGGAAAGCGCACAATCTAATTATTTTAATGTTGTTGACATATTATTATATGGAAATTTATTGTGAAAACATTTAAAAAATAAACATATTATTTGGGAAAAAGATGAACAAATATAATATTAGTTAATTTTTTACAAGAAATTAAACGTAAATCAAAATTGTTATAACCACATTATAGACCCGATTTCTCAGGGTCAGTAAGAATACGGTCTCTTTAATTTGGGGTATTTTATGAGGTTTCAGGAAGTAGGGAGGGGAAAAGATAGGAAAGAGTTAATGAGAAGAAAATACTATAAGTTTCAACCTGGTGAGAGATCATTTGGAATCGCAAAGTTATTTGAAATGACTTTGTGAATAATTTTACAATTTTACGAATAATGATTTGAAAGATTTCTTCATGATTGACTACGATTCCGAAAATACAGAATCTCGTTTTTTTCCTAAATTTAAAACATTTTTATTATTTCTAAGCAAATAATAAAAAAGTTTCAGATTTATATTACTGAAAGCTTTAAAAGTAAAATTTCTGTCTAACAAATAGTTATTTCTGTTTTGACGCTTGAAAATTTATTATTAATTTTAGCTTTTACGTATACATGAGTAGTTTCAGGAGATAGCTTTTCGAAAAAAAACCTTTCTTTTTAGAACTTTTAGGTGGGCACATAATTTCATATAAACATGTTTTTAATAAAATTTTATACAATACTAATATAATGACATCACATTCATCGAATTTCCAAGAACTCTTTGTACGAATTTTTTATTTTTTATTATCGGAAAACTGTTCTTGAAATTGAAAATATGTACACATTACCAAAGAAGTTTTTTCTTATTTTTCGACAGTTGTATGAATATTTAAACAAAATATGATGTACGAGGTGGGTTTCGAGGCATAAGTAGAATTTAATAAAAAGAAAATGGTTAGGGTAGTAAGTAATTCTATTTCTTAAAAAATATTTTTTGAATTCATCAGTTCCAAGTATCATTATGCCGGTGTTAAGTACTATTTGCCATATGACTAATCTAATATTTGTATAATTTTAATCATCACTATAATATAGAACTCCCTTGGTTTAATTTGGTCCGGAAAAGATTCTGTAGATACTCCGAAAAAAACATATTTTCGAATTGGAACCAAATAATGCTCATCGAGTTTTTGTGTAAAGAAATGCAACATAAAACAATCTAATGCAAATTTGTACATCGGTTTCATTTGTGTACTATTCATGCAAAACAACACTATTTTATCAGTTTCACTGCAAAATTGTGTTACAAGGGCAGTAAATTGTGGACATTTCGTAATAAATTTGTCGACCAACAGCGGTGCATTTTTTATTTCCATTTTTATGAATGCTTTGTTTCTGCACTTTTTGTCGCAAACAAAACAGTCGCACGATGTTTTTTTGTTTTTATTGGTTAAGTCAGGTTTTGTAAGGAATTCATAACTTTAAAAAAATACGTGGTTTCTAAAGTGTTTTTATAGACCATAACTGTAATATAAATAAAATAGATGAATTTTGTTCAAAACCACTTTTATTTTCAATATTTTGTCAACCAGTTTCAGAAGCACCCTTCCGTCTTCAGGACAATATTATTATTAATATCATTTTTAAATTTTAATATTGTCCTGAAGATGGAAGGGTGCTTCAGAAATCAGTCGAGAAAATATTGAAAACAAAGGTGGGTTTAAACAAAGTTTATCTGCTTTATTTTTAAATATAGCAAGCCACAATTTTATTGATTTTTATGAATATATATCAATAATACTTTACATTAAATTTAAACCTGCAAAATCGAAACATTTCTTTATAAACCATAAAATTTATATTTATTGAAGTTTGAACAGTCATGTACATTTTTAGAGTCATATACAGTCTACGTTGCAGATGTAGTTTTTTAATCACATGTTAGATGTTATATTTATTTTCTGCATGGGTTTAATAGACTATCATGCGTTTCAAGATGGCAAATATAAATTAAATAATTAAAGATATGTTATTTATAATTTACAAACGGATAATGAATAATTTTTTTTTCATAATTAATTAAAGATCGGCTTACAATGTTGTTTAAAACAATGTGCTGTAGATATAATCGTTGATTTAAATGGCTTATGGCAAATTCCAACAGTTGACCCAGGTGACTATACGAACATATTTTGGAGTTTTATAAAATAGATAAACATGGATTGGTTCATTTTCTTCTAAAATAGTTTAAAGTTTATGTAGCTTTCGTATTCTCGGTACAAAATCTTATTCCCATGAGTTTGTCTAAGCTGATTAAATGTACTTAAGGGGCTCATTAAATATAATGAGGGAGAAGGCAATCAATTGAAAATGAAATCCAGCGAAACCACTCATCACTTAAGAAATTGGTTAATTAACAACCACCAACAATACATCCCATCACAATGAGGAAGAAAATAGTATGTAGAGAACAATGGCGGATCCATAGTTTAATCCACAGACATCGTAATTTAACTGATGAGTTTTTATTTACTAACTTCTTTTTCTTTAATTGGATAGTGGCCTTAAACGCCGAAACAGCTGTCACTAAAAATAAAGAAATAAAAACTACGAGAACTTACGAATTTCAATATTAAATTTCATTAAATAAAACTTTATAAAAAAATCTTGAATGAAATTATATAAAAAAAAATACATGCACTCTGTGGCGGAGTGGAGAGTGCCTTTGCTCTGGGCTCAGAAGTCACGATTTAGAAACTTGAAATTCATTCCTTTTTTTATAAGCTTTAATTATGTAACATATCGTCGCTGGAATGGCAAAAGGGCCAATAAAGCAGTTTTTTCTGTATTGATTTTCCTCGTTTGATTCTGAAGACTTTTGTGGCCCTCCAGTCATGTAAAATATATTAACCATTTGGAAGAAGGCTTGAATCAAGCGTTACAAATTTGGGACTTTTTAAGCTTTTTTGACTTCAAGTAACACAATAAGAGCATTGAGTTACCTTGGTTATTTTTTTCTTCTAAATCCAACGAGGCACTGAAGACTTTTTGACAACATTTTGTACTTGTACTGTCAGTTTACTCAATTTATATCAGTTTTGTATTTTAAATTAAAATTCAATTCAATACAGGTTTCATACAATTCTGATGAGTGGTTAAAGATTCTCTTTTAATTTTTTTTGTTTAGGAATGGAAGATTTAATGCGCTGGATCCACAATCTTTGCATAAACTTTCATTTGGTGTGGAGAAACTTTAATTTCAAAGTTAAAAAGTTATTTATAACACAAACTTTTTGGGAAAGGCTATTTACAATAACTCATGCAAACCACCTTTAAGGTGATCAATTCACTAAAAGTCTACTTATAAAGTTGTCCATTTATTATTATCTATTGTTTTGGGTATCTATTAATTACATTCTGGGCAGATTATTGCATTCACAACATTATCCAAAGAACAATGACATGTTTTTTTTCTAGTACGTATGTAAACGATGATATTATTTGATGGATACTAACGATATGTTTTTTTGTTGTTCAGGAGCGTCATAATGTTCATCGGTGATGGGATGAGCCTTGCTACGGTGACGGCAGCAAGGGAACTGAAGGAACAGAGGAGGAAGCAGAGTGGGGAGGATTCCCCCAGGGGCCTCATATGGGACCACTTTCCTGCGGTGGCACTGGCACAGGTATCCATAAAACCTCTACAAAGAAAACATATTAACAAGATCCAATTATTGGAATAGTACAGCATGCAACATGGGACAAACCATGAGGACTCTTTATAAGAATCCTGCAAGATGACTGAGTGTAGAAGATCTTACTATAAGTTCCTAGACGTCATCGTTAAGTGATGGAAACACGGTTTCTTCAAGGTGACAAAAACTCTCCAAAGGTTAAAGCGCCGATGAAAATAAAATTAAAAATAGTCGATTCCTTCCTCAATACTTTTGGTTTAGCTGGTTGGTTCTTGTTTGGTTTAATTATAGTCAGTGCGGACTAAGTATTTTAGATTCCCGTTTTTAAGATGGCAATCGACGTTATCTAGATTTTTCAATCTTTAATATATTTGTAAGCTTTCGAGGTACCAGCCTTAAATTTCAGCTTGTAAAAAATATTTATATTTTTACAACTTATTCAATAATTGTTAATATATAAATTAGTGTTTTGCAAGAAAACATCAACATATTCCGCAACGAGATTATAAAAAAAAATAACAGCTATATGTTTAAATACAAATAGTTTAGGCGGAGATAACAAGTATTTATATAAATATCGCTATGTTACACTATAACGTCTTCTTCTAATTTATAATTTGGAGAGAGAGGGAACGTTTTCAGAAAGTGGAAATTCGCCCTTGCCGATAAATGTTTTTTTTGGTTATTTCAGGTAAAAATGCATAAAAGTAATGCTCTTGTATGACCTTAATTTGTAAACTTTTTCTCCAAGCCTTTCAACGTAGACATTTGTAAATTACTCAAGTATTCGAAGGATGTGTTTCGCTGGTGTGTTATTTTCGGAGCGGAAAATGTTTTTGATCACAGTGTTGAAAATATAAATGACTCTGATTTAAAATATAAATATCAGTTAAAACTTTAAAATAAAAAGGCAAGCCATTTAGAGCAATTATGCTATCTTTTCAAACATTTTTTAAATTTTATTTTTTAAAGTTATATTTTAATTGTATAAGTGATTTTCCGGAAAAGTTACTTATATTTGTATAGTTATTTTTTTTCTCCCTCAAGTCACTACAAAATAGTTTGATTAAGAAATTTGAAGATTTTTATGTCGTTTTATTGTATTTTTGTTTGGCTGAATAAATTTCCTTCCAAATAAAAATAAAATAACGTGAGGTTTTCCTGTAAATAAAAACAGTAATGTCACATAGAAAATCTTTTTTTTTTCAACCATACTGAAGTAAGCAAATTTCAATTTTTTAATTTATTTAATTTATTTGAAATAATAAAAATAGTGGAATAAAGTCAAAAATTTGGTATCATTAAAATCATTAAGAAGTTAAAATATATTTTTACGAACATATAGAAAAAAAATGTTTTCTACGGGGAGTTTATACTGTAAAATATTTTCGCTTGAGCAGTTCACTATTGCTCAACCATGTGGAGGTTTTTCATTACGATCTAAAGATAACTTACATTATATAAAGTTTTACTCCGAGATCAAAAATGATATTAACAAGCTGTCACAAAAATACGTCTACCTAAAATCTTCAAAGGAGAAGAACAGTAATAGCCTTTGTTTGATTATAATATTATACCTTACTATTTTTCCTCTTTGCTGGAGACTGTATTTGAAATACTTCTAATCGAAAAAATTCATCAACATCACACAGTTATCACTCTTTAGGGTGATACTTGGTCTTCTTAAAAACGCTTCTCACTGACTCCAGTCCCTATGCATTCAAATCCAGTGATCAAAAGTCGTGATTCTTTAATCTTCTTCCACTTAGTCCACCCCTTTGTCTGCCGTTAAGTTTCTTCCACACGAAACCCAGAAGGCACCCACTTGGTCAAGATTTTCGATCAGGATACCCATTGGGTATTTAATATCGCAATTGACCAAGTGGGTGTCTCAGTGAAGGGACACATAGGCATGTCGCGAGAGAGATGAGCTGACCGGTGAAAAAAATTTGTAGTAGTTGATTTAATTTGACCCTTTTCTTCCCTTGGCGGCCTGCGTGGTCGAGTGGTAAGACTCTCGACTAGGAATTCAGAGGTCGCGGGTTCAAACCCGGCGTGCGCAAATATTATTATTATGTGTCATTTCACCTTTAATTCGTATAAAATAATTATTCGTATAAATAAAAAATCGAAGAACACACAAAAACGTGACTAACCTTTCCAGTTGTCAAAAACAAACCACTAATCCAAAATGGCTGATAATGCTAACTTATGATAAACATATGTGTACCATCAAAACAAAAAAAAATCAAAAATTACCTTTTCTTTTGAACAGGCCATGTATATGAAAAGAGAGAGGTAAATATTTTTACCCACCTATTCAAATTTACGATAAGTCACTTTCTCCAGATTTTATGTCGTAAACCGCGAAAGAGAAAGAGACAAGAGAAGTTGTCACATAATATCGCACCACCTTTAGGTATGTAAGTATGTTTTCCGTCTCCGGGGACTCCACCCACTACGTTCTGTTATGCGACATAACTCAACGGTTTTTGAGGTTAAATCCCATATTATTGTTGAAAACAATACTGTGAAAAAGTGGTTACACAAATAAATAAAACATTATGTCGGCATGTTCTATGAATAGATGTAAAAATGTGTCTATGAAAATCCTAGCGCCCGAGTCAGGAAAAAGTCAACAATCCTGACTGCACTGTTTTGCAAAGCTATCTCTGATGTTATTTCTAATTTTGAAACTGTCAATTCGTGGTGGAACTTAATTTTAATGATTTTAATTATACCACATTTTAAACTTTATTCCACTATTTTTTATCTAAGACCTGGCCGGTTTCGCCTTATGACGGGCATCTTCAGACTGGTTCGTCTGAAGTCCAATCTGAAGATATCCGTCACAAGGCGAAACCGGTCCGGTATTAAATAAAAAAATTGTCGAATAAAGTTTAAAATTTCGTATTATTAAAATCACTATCCCTACTGGTTTTTTTCGTTTTTGTTTTTGTATTACAGACTGCGTCCACTTACAATACATATGAACAGTAACACAAAAAAGTAAATGTGTGAAGAGAAATTGTCAACATGTCTCTTGAAATCTTTGTATTATTGCTCTGAGATTATATTAATAATTTATATTTGTAATAATCTTTTTTTTTTCACAGACATACAATCTGAACGCCCAAACTGGGGAATCATCAGCATGTGCCACAGCTTTGCTGTGCGGAGTGAAGGCCAACTACGAGACAGTTGGACTGGACGGGAGAGCCAACTTCGAGAACTGTTCTTCGTCCTTTGGTTCCAGAGTTTCTTCCATTTTAGAATGGGCACAGCAAGCTGGTACGTAACTCATGCATTTTTTAAGATTGAAATAAAATTAAATTGTAGCTTCAGAAATTCCCTTTCTTGAATTTTACCCACTAACATAAGCGTGCAATATAGTTGTGAAAGATGAATATTCAGAGCAAGTGGATGAGTTTGTGTATTTAGGAAGTATGTTCTAGAGAGACGGAAAGGCTGATAAGGATATTGAAGGAATGAATACAGGAAACTCCATTAAAATGAATCCATGAAATTGTCTAAAGAAGCGAAGCTAGCAGTCCACAATGGAGTGCTTATACCAACCCTGATGTATGGCAGTGAGGCATGGAACTGGCAGAGGAAGTATGAAAGTAGACTGAATGGTGTGGAAATGAGATCTCTGAGACGTGTGTGCGGTAAAACCATGTATGACCGTATTAAAAATGTGGATATCCCTAAAGAATGCGAGGCTGATGTGAGCGTAATGAATAGGATCCAGAAAGAAACGCTTAGATAGTTTGGGCATGTAGAGCGAATGAACAAAAAAAGGTGTGTAAAAATAATATATAATGCGAAAGTGAATGGAAGAAGAAGTCAAGGACGCCCGAGGAAGACATGACACGATCAAGTAAATCAATTACTTAAATCGGGTCATGAGAAGAGTCCGAATAACAGAAGAGTATGTATGAGACGATTTATGTATGTGAATGAAGCAAGAAATGTGTGCCAAAATAGAGTTATATGGCGGTTCGTTCTCTCTGCCTACCCCTGCAAGGAAATGGCGTGATGGTTAGCATACATAACAACACGCATACATAAAAACATACATAACATACATAAAAACATACATAAGGAAGCATTAATTTACGCTGAGTCAATCGTTTAGTAATATTTTGCTTATTCAAATCAATCAAATCCTAGTTGCCTGTTTCAGGTATTCATTTGCAAACTATCTAAAACCGTACCTTTCAATTTCAAATGTTGAAACTCGAATATAATACACCAATCCTTGTAATGACTAAATTATTATTATCTCTACGCAATATATTTACAAACTAGTTGTTACCCAAAATAATCACGGAATGTAACTTGACTTGTCAAGAAATCAATATTAGTTGGTTTAAGGCTCAACACTTAAAAATACACACTCTTTGGTTTTATCACTCAAGCAATGCTACAAATAATTTAACTTTTAATTTTATACGGGTAATTAGGAAAATATCTAAGGTATCCAGTGAAGACGATTCTTAAACAGTAATCTTTTAAATTCTTTATGAAATGCATGCTAAAATTTTAGGTAAAACATTCGATAATGCTTTCGCAGGTTTGGAAACTGCATTTTTACTGTCATTTTTGTCTAATTTTCATAGAATTTAAAAGATTTAATTAAAAAAATATTATTCACCGGAAACCTAAGAAATTTTCCTAACTGCCCGTGTAGAATTAACAGAAAAATTGTGTGCAGTATTGTTTGTATTAGAATACTACAAAGTGACGATTAACGCTATTTTTGGTGCTGAAATTTAATCCACCAATTTTTAACACAAAATAAAATAATTTTACATCACAGACAGGAAGGTACTTTATCGTTGGTCTAGATTTGAAATGATTCTTTTTAGATTTCATAATTTTTTAACACATTCATCAGTTTCAAATTTGAAAAGTTTATACTCGTACATACTTATACGTACGTATGCACTCACAAAAAAATTGTATCGACCATAATCAGATTGCCTAAAATAATTTCACGATTTTTTTCAACAGACATTTACATTTTCGGGAGAGAGAAAGTTGGGTTCCATTAAATGGCTTTAGTTACATTATTTAGTGACACTGTACAAAAAGCCAGATATTTTCACAACGTTCTATTTACCTTAAGCTTTTCCACTTTCTTTAGCCTTGCAACCTTTCTCAAATTAGGAATGACGCGCAGCTTATGAATCAGGCTGTTAGTTTTCTTAAACAGCAGGATAAAAATAAACCATTTTCACTCTCGAGGGATTTTTTTAAAGAAAGCTTATTTCATGTTGAAAATTTTCAAATAGTTGGAGTCTAAAAAACAAAATTCCCAAAGCGTATTTTTCCTCTTTTTAAATTCACGTACGAACCTCATACATGTAATCTTATAAACATAAAAAGGATTAACATCCGGCTTGCGGCGTGAATTTCTCTCGTGCGAGCATTCTGCATGCATTTAACGATAAACAAGCTTACCTTGAGGCATGATTTTTTTTTGCGACGCCGCTGTACCAACACGTAAACGAACACGGTTTACCTGAAGGATAGCTAACATTAACTTAATACCTTTCGTGTCAGTTTCATTTTTGCACACCAAAACAAAAATAATTTCTAATCAATACCAACGCGTTATTATAAAAGTGATTTCATTTCTTTATTTTTCAATGAAATTGCGCTTTGGTTAGAATTGTACCAATTTTACAAAGTAAATCTTTTTTTATTTTATGTTTATTGTTGACTGGAAAAAATAAGTGTAAAAAAAAAATCAATATAACTATCTTACCATCACGCCATTTCGCCGCAGGGATAGGCAGAGAGGACGGACCGTCATACAACTCTGTCTTGGCGCACACTCCTTGCTTTATTCCCATTCATATATCGTTTCAAAGATACTCTTCTGTTATTCTGACTTTTGACATAGCCCAACTCAAGTATTTGATTCACATGATCGTGCTTTGTCTTCCTCGGGCGTCCCCGAATTTTTCTTCCATTCACTTTCGCGTCATGTATTCTATTCACACTCCTTTCTTCACTCATCCACTTTACATGCCCAAACTACCTTAGCGTCCCTTTTTTAATCCTATGCATTACGCTTGCATTGTTTTGGGATACTCACTTTTTTAACACGGTCATATATGATTTTACGCTCATATGCCTCAGGGATCTCATTTCTACAGAATTCAGTCTACTTTCCTGAGAAAATTCACTAAGAAACAGTATTATGACGCCTACCTATTGTTATTAGTGAAATAGGTATGCAAACAAGTGTATGCATTTGTATTTTGTTTCGAATACTCGATTATTTTTTTTGGTGCGTTTTTTTAAAATTCATTAGTTCCTTTCAACTGAAACAGCTGAAGGTTTTTTCTTTAAGAAAATAAACCTATTTTGAAACTGTACTAGTTTGGAACATGCTGTGTGCAAGTAATGCACCAATGTGAGTACTATGTTCGACTCGATATTTGCTGCGATGTACAGAAAAACAATATCAATATTTTATTTGAAATTATAATTAACTTTAAAGCATTTATGTTTAAATAATATCAAACAAATAATAGCAGCCAAATCAGAGGATAATGGAAAAAATAAAATCAATAATCTTCAGTTAAAAGTATGAGATCAATAAATGTCGGTTTCTAATAAGGTCCCAATGGCTGAATTGTTTAAAGCGTTACTCCCGGATAAAGTAGAGGATCCGAGTTCGAGTCTCGGTTGTGACCATCGTCTTTTTATTTTCTGGCCTTTTCTGTTTCATATTTGTGTCGTTGATAATTGATTTCATTTAAATATTTTATTTCGTTAACTGCATAATATAATGGATTGAATACTACTCATTTGTTAAACAGTTCGTTCCGACTACAATAATTTATACTCTATACGTAATAAAATATGTCATCATCATAATATTATTGTTGTTGATCGACAATTTGAAATGTATCCAAATGGTGATGCGCCATTCATACCAATTTTGTGTCCATTTAGCTAACATACGTCATAAGATATCACAATGGATTTCTGTAAAAAACGAACGGAAATGATTGATTGCCCGTTTTACTGTTGTATTGCCCTTATCCAAGCGTCCACCAGTCCATTAATACTACTTAGTTTTGCACAATTTTGCTGAGTGACCCAATTCATTATGAATTATGAGATGGGTGGAATGGTTTATTTCATATCCGTGCTGCTGGAGCGTAACGTCTTTTAATGATAACAAAACCTTGTCGAGTATCTGTAGGTTATTTTATTTGGCAGATATTCTATGAGCTTAAGCAGTTAAAACGCATGAGCAGTGTGCTCTGACATCAGTAAGTTTGCAAAACTTATCGGTTTGTAATTTGAAAGTCAACGTAACTATTTTTAGATCCCAATTTTAATTTCATTGGTGTGATATGACTGTAAGAAATAAGGCAGTACGCCGTACTGTTTAATCAAAAGATTAAAATTGCTCATTTAAATAAGTATAACAAGAACATTAGTAAAGAAAAATGAACACCATTGGCAATCTTTGAAACAAAAACAATTTCTAGAAAAAAAAACCTTTGATCTAGCTAGAAAATGAACAGTGACAACCACACAGAATTTAAGTGAACAATGAATTCTAGTTAAGAAAAAATACAGCAATGCCTTTGAAGAAGAACGGTTAGTTCTGAGGATTGGAGACGAATGGCGAGGAATCGGTTCAAGTGGGAGACATTTGTGGAGCAGGCTGAATGTCACCCTGGAATGTAGCACCGCAATATCATAAAAAAATTTAGGTTAAATACATCACACAATTTAAACTACATAGCTCTGTATTGTTTTTTTTTCCCACAGGGAAGTGGACGGGTATTGTCACCACCACGAGGGTGACCCACGCCACTCCTGCAGCCCTATTCTCCCACTCCGCTTCCAGATACTGGGAGGATGACAGCAAGGTACCCTCCAGCAGTCGTAAGTCCTGTAAGGACATCGCCATGCAGCTGGTGGACAACCATCCCGGAAAGAATATCAATGTAAGTACAGCGTGTCATACTTCATCCAATGCCGTCTTTAACACACACTCCCGAACCTTACTTACAAAGATTACAAGTATTTAAAAAGTCTGAAGGATCAGCCACCTGCACCTAAACCTTTAAGAAATGTTCCACAATCAGGTAATCTCGTATCCCCTGCGCCAACTTTCGGATTAACAAAGCCCCTAGAAATATTGTTATTCCATCAACTTTTAATACTAAAACATCGGTTACAACTAACCACTTGTGTAAAGCGTTTTTAAAATAATTTCAATTACTAAAATTTACCAAACGTGTTGTATTTTGTTGCCTTTCCGTGCACATGCTAGGATATGACTCAATGGCTATTTAATCAAGATAACTACTACAGAAATTTCGTACAAATTTCACATACGAGAAACCAGTCAACGTCAATAACGTCTGCAAATTCACCTCAACATACTGGCTTGATATAAACTTTCGTGGAACTATTAATGATCTGATAATATAACATTATATTGTAACTTACACGTAATACGTTTGATAGCTTTGTAACCTAATGTAACCAGAACTAGCCAAAACTTACGGTTTGCCCCAAGCCAATATGTACTTACTAGATAATAGTTTGACTTGTGGGCGAGACGAAATAAGTGTGAAATTTAACGCAGAACGATAGTCCTGACTGTATTTCAATTCAAAACGTTAAAATAATTAACGTTTACTGATTTCAAACAATTGTGTTCATTTAATGACAATGGAAAGAACACCACATATTAACCAGTAAGCTGCTGAGTCCTCTATCATTGCACAAGCAACATCTTCCGCTTATTATGATGACAGTAGAAGTTTTTCAAATATTGTCAGGTTATTCGTAACTCGAGAATGTTTGTCTTCCTTTAAAGAAAAAACAAGATTTTCTTAAAACAAACCGTTTTGCCTTTGCCAACACATCATATAATCCGATTTTTTTAATTGATATTTTGTGATTGAAAGAAAGAACGGAATGAGTTTAAAAAAACCCAAGTTTTGAAGTTTTTTTTAAATATTTTAAAATTTTTTTCCATCCAAAATGTCATTTTCAAAAAATTATCGTTCATCATTTTATTTTCAAAATTATCTAATTTCCTCTTGTTATGTATGTATCTAAAGAACGATTCTGCATACTCAACTCAAAACTTGATTTTTTCCGTCATTCCGTTCTTCCTTTTGCACACAGTTATATATCATACTTGTCAAAAAGTCGCTTTTTTTGACTGATGCGAAAAAATTCCGAAACCATCTGTTCAATACTTTTTTTGCTAATCATGAACTATATAAACAATAATCTAGTCGATAGTATACAAAAAAAAAGTCACCAATACATATCTATAATCTATGTATTAAATGGGTACAAATGAACATATTATGGAAAATATATCTATACATTGACCAAATAAAATAAAAACGTATTACAGCTGTGACACTCTTGTAGTTAACAATTCCATAAATATTTCTAAGTTATCATTTTTGTGTTTTTGTCTAATTATTTTCAGACAAATGGTGAGAAATATATTTTTACATTAAACGCGTACAACGGATTTTGAATAAATATATTTATGAATTGTAAATAATTTATTTTTTGTATACGTACGTACATGTGTGAACTTTTTAAATTTGAAGCTGATATTAATTAAAATCAAATTTTAAAAAAATCTTTTCAAATTTTTATCTATTTAATAAATGACCTACTTATTATCTATTTGAGAAGAAACTTATATTTTTTCTTGGCAAGTCAGGTTTCATCCCGTGATTTTTCACGGGTAACAACTGGTATAATCATAATAAAACAATACAATTTAATCAGATATTCTACTTCTCTTCCTCCCACACCTTAATTCAAATATATATAAATAATATACATGGCCTATTCAAAAGAAAAGGTGAATTTTGAATTTTCGCGGGCTGTGTACGTTCGATTATCGATTTTTTTTTTGTTATGCTGGTACACATATATTTATCATATGTTAGCATTATCAGCTATTTTTAATTAGTGGTTTGTTTTTGACAACTGGAAAGGTTAGTCACGTTTTTGTGTGTTCTTCGATTTTTTACTTTTGAAAAAAATGGATTTGTTTTTCCACAACTGCAGGACGCTCATCATCATTAACATCTTCTCGGCCTTCTGTAAAGCGCTTGTGCCACTTATAAACACTTTTTTGAGATAAAGTAGACTCGCCGACTGTCTACATTTTAAGTGTGTTGGAGCACTTTATTCCATTTTTAACGCAAAATTTAATACATATTCTTTGATTCATTTTTTTCAAAAGTAAAAAATCGAAGAACACACAAAAACGTGACTAACCTTTCCAGTTGTCAAAAACAAACCACTAATCCAAAATGGCTGATAATGCTAACATATGTGTACCAACATAACAAAAAAATCGATAATCGAATGTACACAGCCCGCGAAAATTCAAAATTCACCTTTTCTTTTGAAATGGCCTCGTATATAATAAAAAATAATAATAATAACTTTGTATAAGACCGCAGATTTTGTATTATTTTTTTTTTATGGGCGATTGATTTCGCTTAGCCTAAGTATCGTCAGGTTAATTTTCTATCCCAATGATGCTTAGGCTAAGCGAAACCGGTCTTTCATAAAAATGAAAATATAATCAGTGTTCTTAAAAAGGTATCATTTTGTTTTCAAAAAATGTCAAAATATCAAAATATTTATACATATAGTAATACGTATAGACTTAAGTCTTATTGACTATAGGTATCAACATAATATACTATCATAACAAAGTGGGCTATGCATTTAAATTTGTGTAAGGTTGTTTGTTTTATCATCTACCTACATCGTTATTTAATTATATATTTTAATAATATTATTATACCTTCTTCTGATAAATGATAAATGCTTATAAATTTACTGACTTTGTTGTCATAACATCAATTAAAAACATGCAAATTTAATTGCGTTCTTTAGTACATTGACAAATAAACAATTTGAATGAAGGCTCATTATCAGAACATAAAAAAAACAGATTTTAATTAATCATTAATTTTAATTATTTTCTCTCCTATGAGAATTCTTTCCTCTTCAAAAATCAACATTTCCTGGAAAATGCGATCACAGATTACATTCTCTGGCACAGAAAACAAACCGAAACGAATGAAGGAAATAATTAACTTGAGCCGGAAATTAAGGGAGAATTGACCAATGCTCTTTGATTTTTATTTGTATCGAACTACTTTCTTGGAAGTATACAAGTTAATCTTCTAAGAACCTATATCCTTTTGAGTCTTATTTATTAAATGGATTTCTACGTATCTACATGTTTCGTCTTACCTTCTTGTAAGAGCTGTTATCTAGCTGTTTTTTAAGACTTTCTGAAAACATTTGTGAAATCCGAAGCTGCGATGAAACATCGAATGTGTTTCCAGCTTCAGGTGAATTTGGAAAATAGTGAACTGTAAACAATAAACTATACTATTTGATGGAAGTGTCTAATTATAGCTCCAGAAAGGACTCTGGAATAAAGGACAAATAAAAAAACATTCACTCACCGATGTATTTGAAGTTCTTAATTCTTCTTACACAGTTGAATTAACAAAACGAATCACAAAAACATGACACTTATTTTAGTCTTCTTAATTACAAAACATCACTTTATTTTATATTTCTTGGAGATCAAACAACAAACCGGCGAATAATCGAAACGAACGAGCGATAACGTTTTTTCAAACACAAAATTCCTTTGTTCTAAACTCGATCGTTTAGAACACGACGTTGTTGAATATGGAATTGGATTTGGCGAAATAGTTGGGTAGGTAGGAACATTGGTGAAAAATAAGAAGGTAAAAACCTAAAAAAATATCACTAAATCCAACAACCCTTGTTTCAAAAAAAAAAAACTACGGAAACTTGTTAAATCATAAACGTTTCTATTTATGGCAATTAGAAAAAAAACGATAATCTGTATCTTCAAACCATTAAAAACTGGATCAGAGAGCTCTGTCGTCGTGAAATTTGCTCCTTCTGGAATTTCTAGTTAAATGCAAATCTTTTCGTGTCGCAATTTCAACTTAATTATGCGTTTTAATCATTAAAACATATACGCCACATCGCTTAAAGCACATACTTCAAAATAAAATATGCAGTTATAAAACTTTTGCAAAACCAGGTACTGAATAAAACTGGTAATTTACAAGTAATTTCAAATTTTAAAAAAATCATGCATATTCATATTATATCCGAAAAATGATAACATAATGTTCCTACTAGGTTTTAATAAGGAGTTTTAATAAATAAAATTGATAATTGTATTAATCAGTGATATATCTTATCTGTAAAACCTCTGTATCTGTGAATATCTTTCTTATTGTATTTATGATGTTTATCTATCTTCTATGAGTCTCTTTTTGATGTTTTTTTGCTTGTTTCCTCTTCTGTTGTACTCCCTTTTTGAAATTTGTATGTCTTTGTAAAAATATTATTCCTTTTTATGTTATAATTTTGCCGTTCCCGGAATGAGCTTTTTTTTACCTCTTTGGGAATAATATACCAAGAAATGTTTTTATATATCTCTACTCTTATAAGTCTCTTTTAAATGTATTTACTCGTTTGTCCCTTTTTCTTATGTACTCTTTTTTTAAAATTTGTATGTCTTTATAAAGTATAATAAATAAATTATCTTTTCCGGATTGAGTTGTTTTTTTTAAAACTCCTTGGGAATAATGTATCAAAAAATGTATTTTATTTTTGTACTATATTATTATTTGATTAAAAACAAAAAAATATTAATAGTTATTGTTATCATAGTATAAGAATAATATTTTTGTTACTTTCAAAATTTTTATTTTATATCGTTTATTTGTAAACATAATTAAAATATTTTAGAATTTTTATGTTCGATTTGTGATTATTCTAAGTTTGATAGTGGCCTTAAACGCCGAAATAACTGTCACTAAAATAAAAATAAAAAAATAAAAATTAGCAGAACTTATAAAAATAGAAAAATAAAATAAATTTGATAAAATTAAATTATTATTAATAATTGTCAACTTATTGTTTGTCCAGGTAATTCTTGGCGGCGGGCGTCGCCACTGGCTGCCGACGGTGACAAAGGACCCCGAGCAGCCTACCTCGGAGGGGAGGAGACTAGACGGTAGGAACCTGGTGGACGACTGGCTCAGAGACAAGAAAAGGCGAAAACTGCGGGCGGAGTACGTGTGGAACAAGGAGAAGTTCAACTTAGTGGATACTTCCAACGTAGACTACTTGTTAGGTGAGTCAAATTTGATGAGTGTACTTTTTATTATTTCAGCGTCGTTTAGGTTTAGTTTTTTTTATTAGAGTAGGCAGTAGGAAAAGTAGCAGATTTATTAATAAAAGAGATAGGTACCGAGATATGTCACTGATTGCTGTTGCATCTGTTCTGTAAAAGCATTGCCTAGATACTAACAAAGATACTTGTTTTTTTTTTACGTGAATACCGCACAAGAGTCTCAACTGCCCAACCCAACCGTCTAGAGCCAGTGACACTATGGCATCCCCAATACGGTATGTTGTGAGGCTGAAGGTAGTAGGGAGGGGAAGGATATTGGGAAGAGGAAGGTTGGGAAGTACCTGGCTATTCAAATCTGGTCACCGAACCGGGCTAAAGCTATTTCAAGCAACGTTTCGATTCTGAATAGTGGTCTTTCACCAGGGCGATACTTGGAGTATCTATCACTCTGGAACGTGCCGCAAATACATTTTTTATTATTTTCACATGAATTAAATGTGCTATCACACGTATTAATTGAATAAAAGTTATGGCGCATGCCGGGTTTTAACCCGCGACCTTTGGATTCGTAGTCGAGCGGTTTACCACTCGACCATGGAGGCCAAATAACACAAATTAGTCACTTGAACGCGCACACAGCTCTCAGCATACATGCATATATATTTTGTATAGTCTAGTGAACAAAGAATAACCAACTATGAAGTTGGTGGCGTTTGGGCATATGTAGTTACTGCTTCTGACACGTTATAGTAGGACGGCCGGTAGGGCGCTCGCGGCATTGAAATTAGCTGAACCTTGCGCGTATTTTTGAAAGTGTAGATTTGTTTCTTGCAATAATTTCATATTTTAAATACAATATAAATAATATTTGTATACGAGTACGGCAAGGGAGGGAGTGCTTATGTGTCTATATGGAGTGCACACCTTGTTATCGTCTGAGATTTTTTCACCATACAGACTGCATTCCGGAATAATTACGAAACAAATACAAAAACCTCGAAGAAACAGTATAATATCGTGAAATATTTTGTCGTAAAATAGTTTACGTCGTTTACATTATCATAAAAGAAAACATATAAAAAAAGTCAGTATTTTACGAAGCGTGAAACAGAAGGCATAGATAAAGGTAATCAAATGGCGTATGAATGATGTTTATGGTTCCACGACTTTTTCTTTGGAACAATAAAGTTGAGTGTTTATTTATGTCATATTTTTTCGGTATAAAAATACCTCACTGAGAGCTTATTTTTTATGTGAATCTGTATTCTGAAGAATCAAAACTAATAAATGATGGGCTCTAGCAAAGTCAAGATATTCACAATTTTACAGCCGGATTTTGTGGATCAATATGGTTTCATATATTTGTCAATTAAATGCCAGTATTTTAGCAATAAAATTCTCCAAAATATCTTAATATTATATAACGGTCGGTATTAACATTATATTATATTTCTTTGCTTTTCGTTTGTATTTTCTACGTAAATACCGTAATAATGAAAATTAAATTTGTCCGTAGTCAGTGAGACTATAGTATCCGCAAATTTGGCGATGTCATAAGACTGAAATAGAAGGAGATGGAGAAGAGGATACTTGGAAAATGTCTGGCTATTCAAATCTGGTCACTTAACGCGGCTAAAGCCAATTCTAGTACCGATCATATTGTGAATGCCAGTCTTCCACCAGAGCAAATCTGAGAGTATCAACCACTCTCAATAAAACTGGTCAGTGTAAAAATATCACCAGATTTTCTAAAACAAATTTTGCAGATCTAAAATACGAACTTTTTTTTTTTTAAACAACCTTTTAATAAAAATGCTTATAATAATAATTATTCAAATTAACTTTTAGTCAATTGACTTTCAAATTATGGTGCTTGGGGCGAAGTTTTCTGATTGATGTCATATTGCCAGTACAATATCTAAATAAAGTTCCAAAAGTGGAAAATTTGTCAAACGGTTTATGTTTATCGCTTTCAAAACTAGTTGAGCCATTAAATAGTCAATTTATCCTGTTTTTTCTGAGCAAAGAAATAAAATTAACTTCGTAAATGTCTTCAAGGTTGTAACATCGATTATTATACAATATGAAAACTTTTTGATTGGCATTTTGTGAGTCGTGGGGTGTCAACACAGCCTTTTAGTAGGAGGTCATGCTGTTGTTTTTGCCAAAGTGAAAAGTGCCTTATTGTGATTTCAATCAAATTTAATCATTTAATATTATTAGGGTAAATGAATATAATTTATTTTTGGTTCTCTCTCCTTTCAGAGGCTTGCTATCGTCATAACAGCCTTTATCTTTCAGGCTGCAGTCCTAAACAACTCGAACAACAGAAATATAACTTAAGCAACTTATTGAATAAATCTAGTTTATCTACATGGAATGCTTAAAGTTATCTGGCATGCTTGCGAGTCAGGCAGTGTGTGAAAATATGTTTGTGAAAATCCGTGTGTGTAAATACAGATTAGATTAACATACAGGTGTTGTAATGTGTATTTGGAAATTCCTGTGTCTTGATAGGGAATATAAATTAGAAATTTGAAGATGGAAATCGGTAAACAACGTATTTAAGTAAAGGCAGCAGAGCTGTATTTACGATTTGCTTTCGATTTATGGTTTAAATCCCCAAGTGAATTATAGGTGTCGCAATACTTTCACGTTAATTTGGTCGCTTTATAATGTTATATATGTACATAATAAATTTGTTTATCTTATGCGTCACTTGGAAGTTCTTGTACCTAATAATACATTTTTTTAAATATGAATAAATAAGCCGAAGTTTTAATTCTCTTTCCTAAACCTTTTTTCGTATTGATCAAATCAACAAAATGAAATGAAAAATATAGCGTAAAAAAGCCATATAGACAAAAATCCAAGTGAGCAAGAAAAATCAATTTATAAAAAAAAACATTTTAAAAGATGCATTATACAAAGACAAACGTAATAGATTAAGTATACAAAAAAGGGAAACACAAGAAAATAACAGAAGATATTACTAGCAATCAAAGAAACAAGAAAATAACAGAAGATATTACTAGCAATCAAAGAGACAAGAAAATAACAGAAAATATTACTAACAATCAAAGAGAGTACAATAAAACAGCAAAAGAGAATGTAAGCATTATTTTAATAACAAAGTGAAAAAAAAATTGTGTTTTTCCTAATTATTCTACTCTCCATAAGTTGAGCTCCAGTAGCTTATTGTTATGGGAGAAGTATTAACACACATAGAATAAATATTAAGCACTACTGTGAAGATATTTAAAAATACGAAAAGCTTAATTATTTTTAAAATATTTTTAATCAGTACGCATAAAGAAAAAAGGAAAAAAATTGTTAAAAATAACAATTTCAGCACGTTCATTCTAACTCTACAGTCAACATATTTGAGACAGAGGGCTTAAATAAGCAATATTATTTTTAAATGTTTTGAAATGAAATGGTGTCTCAAACAACATACATTATTGACGTTTATTTGAAGACTGCTTAGACAAAAAGTAGTGTCGAAAAGATCGTGAATTATTTAAGGTAGATAAATTAAATCAATCAATTGTTTCCTCATTTTCAATGTATTACGGTTGAAGTATTCAGGACGTATGTCTAGTGATTTCAGATAGTAATGTAAACCACCTATTTACAAACATAAAATGAGGATATTCAAAGAAATCACACTACCAAAATTTAATAAAGCCAATACACAAAATAGCTTCCTATACAAAGGGATGATATGTTATAATTAGCTGCCGGAAACCATCCAAATTATGCCAATCAATAAATTCAAAATAGCCCGTAAGAACCATTTCAAATACAATAGTAATATCAAGTAGTATAAATTTTGAGGTAATATTATTAAGCAAAAAAGAAAATGAAATAATTAGATACTTTGTTCACTTTAATGTACAAGTAATTAATATGAAATAAATAAAACTAAAACTATATTTTAAATAATGTTTCCATATTTCGATATACTTTTAATTAATGCATAGTAAAGGGTTTCAATTGATCGAGGATCCTTGAATATTATGAAAAGCAGATATATTTCACCGATTTAGCTGACGTACGGAGTGTTTTAAACCAATTTTCAAAGCTTAAATAAGAAAGTATTTTTCTCTTTCCGTAAGCACACTTATTCATTTTCACTCACCTTTATTCATTATTTTTTTCCCCTACTAGTAGTCTTGTGTTTAAATTGTTTTAATATTAAATATTGTTTGTATTTATTTTAATTTTTAAAAACCGTTATAGTGTTCACATGCATATTTACATTTACACAATATGGTTATATGTTACAACATTTTTTTTTAAATTCCTAGTCTGGTTTAGTTGTATTAAATTGCCATCTGGCAGTAAGTTTGCCCATTTTTCCTATGTCTAGTTAAATGTATATAATTTATGAGAATTTTATATAAAGTGAAGAAGTTAAAATTCGCTTATCAACAGAATGTCAAGGTATTCAATATATTTTTTTTAATAGTGAATACCGCACAAGAGTTCCAACTGCTCCTAACCGTATAGAGTCAGTGAGACTTATGCATCCACAATCGGGGTATGTTGTGAAGCTGAAGGTATTGGGGGGGAAGAGGAAGGTTGGAAAGTACCTGGCTATTTAGGTCAGGTCACCAAACACGGCTAAATCCATTTCAAGCAACGTTTCGATTCTGAATGGTGGTCTTTCACCAGGGCGATACTTAGAGTTTTTACCTCTCTGGAACGTGCCGCAAGTATACTTTTTACTATAATATAAATAAAATGTGTTATGACACATATTAATTAAATAAAATTTATTAGCGCACGCCGGGTTTGAACCCGCGACCTTTGGATTCGTAGTCGAGCGTCTTACCACTCGACCATGGAGGTCGTCACGTATTACCATACGTATTAATCGCTGTTCTTTACTTAACCTTGTGAGATAAATAATGGCCATCCTGTGGTCAGTTTTTGTGATTGTCGCTGCTCACAATTTGATCAAACACTAAAACGGGCCGAGAATCAAAGTTTACAGGGGAACATTCAAATGTTTAAAATCAAAAGCTGGTCTTCGATTTGATGGTCATCATACGTGGTTAAGTTACCCGTAGAAACACTCCGACCTTAGTATATTCTATAACATAATTGTCATTATATTAATTTGCATAAAATACTTTTAATTAAAACAAATATTTATTATTCTCTTAGTGGAGTATACTGGTCTGGTGAGCTTTTTAAAGCTGTATTTTTCAGTCTACGCCAAGTCTGCGACGCGGCTACGTAATTTAGCTGGTGTGGAAAACATTCGCTTGGCTAGTCACTGTGCGATCAGCTAATTGAGTTGGGTATCCACCCGTGATTATTTAAGCTTTCCACAAGGCTTAAGCCAGGTCAAACCGTACAGGTTAAACGGTGTTTCACCTTTGAGCGTCTGTTTAAGAGAGGTTGTCCTTTCTGTTTCTCCTAGGATAAATTCACAGAACATCAAAATATTAAGAGTCTTAAATGCACGTGAGCAATAAAAGAATTTTATGTTTTTGTAGAATGCAATCACTTTGTGGTTTGAAATATTTAATGTAACTGAAATAATAACTTTGTATAAGACCGCAGATTTTTATTTTTTTTTATGACCGACCGGTTTTGCTTAGCCTAAGAGTATCACCGGGGTATAAAATTAAATTAAATAAAAAATACAGAGTGAGCGGTTATATATACATACAGAGGAATAACACAATAAAAAATGAAATAAGAGAACAGTTAGAAAACAATAGAATAACATTGAAAACTATTACAAAGGAACAGAGAGAAAGAGACAGATAATATGAAATGAATGAGACAAAACGTCAACTGAGAAGGTGATTGAAGAATAACAAATTTAACGTATGTTGCCTTGACGAAAATGGCCATGGCAACAGATTAAATAATTTAAAAGTACCAGAAATAAAGAAAGCCATTATAATTAGTAGTACATTCTTAATAATCAGTTAAATTTGTCTAGTAGTCCAATACTAGGTATATTTTCTGTAAGCTCATAAAAATAATATTAAGTCAGATATATCAAGTTAATTAATTTAAAACGTTTTATAAATGTTGACTAAATATAAAAAGAAGGTTCGTAATAATCATAAGTAAAAACATTTAAATGAAACAACCTATTACAAGACGACTCTCTTAGTAAATCTTTAAGTGGTAGGTTGCGGGTTCAACACATCGAGAAAGCAAATAGCTATGTTCTAAAATATCTTTTTTATTTAAATTTAATGCATTTGTACCCAGTTATAGAATGATACACTCAGTAACTGAAAATCTGTTTCTTTTAAGCAGAAAAACGTTTGAAAGTGTACGTCTATTTTCAGGTCCATTTTTATAGGATGCTTTGCAACATATATCTTAGTGCCAAATAATAAGTCTTGACTTATTGTTTGTCTTATAAATATTTTTTTATGTTTTTTCATCATATTAAATTTATATTCACAGGTTTATTTGAATACTCACACATGGGCTTCAGCGCAGACAAGGAGCCCGGCCCTAAGTCAGACCCCACCCTTTTAGAGATGACAACTACCGCCCTCAATATTCTGGAGCGGAACCCCAAAGGCTTCTTCCTCATGGTGGAGGGCGGCCGGATAGACCATGCCCACCACTACAACAACCCTTACAGAGCCCTCGAGGAGACTCTGCAGCTGGAGGCGGCTGTTAGGGCGTCTATCTCCAGAGCGGATTTGCTGCTCGTCACGGCAGATCATGGGCACGTTATGACCATTGGAGGGCACGGAGCTCCAAGGGATCATCCAATATTAGGTAAATATAAAACAAATACATATTTTAGATTATTTAATTAAATTTAATGCATTAATGCTTAAAAGTCAATTCCAACTTTAAAATATTAAATTCTCGACTTGGTAAGAAGTCAAAAGATCTTCCGTATTTGTAAAAATGGATATTTATCCAAGACACCATCTAGATATTCAATATGTGTTTGGGTAGAATTTTAAATATCACCAAAAGATGGCAACCCTAAATCGGTTAAAATTTAAATATTATTAACTTCCAATATAAATATGAGGTCGTTTGAAAATGCCGCATTATAATGAGGTATTGATGGCTTATTGGCAGAGTGTTACTCCCAGATAGAGTAGAGGTCTGAGTTCGATTCTCGGTCATGACCATTGTTCTTTTTATTTTCTGGCATTTTTCTGTTTCTTATAAACAGTTTTAGATTATTAATATTATTTACCTATTTTAGACTTTAATCGGCGATTCCTAAACTCGTTTATTTGAAAGGACCACTATAGTGGTACGTAATCTATGTATATAATATACATAGTCTATTACGGTGTTTACACCATTTTAGTATTTTATTTATAAAGCCAACCGAATACAGAGGATAATTTTTGTGCACATGTTAGAGGCATGGCGCAAGAAGTATTAGGAGAATATATAACGCGAAAGCGGATCGAAAAGGACTAAAAACGAAAGTCACCAGTATAAAGTTGTCAGTGAAAGTGAAGCTAGCAAGTCCGCAAGAGATATCTAATACCAGATCTGATGAATGACAGTGAGGCACTGTCTGAATAATGGCGAAAGTTGTGCTTTTAAAATACGAAAAGTACACCTAGGGTGCAGATGTGGTAAAATATTCTAGCTTATCTCCTTGTTTGTAATATGATTTGACAACCAATTGATTTAATTTCAATTCAACTGCATTACTTCTACATCCGTTCTTTCTCTGCCAGTTTCATTCTTTTCTATTCGTCGCTCGCTTTCTTTCACAACTTTTCATTAATCCTTTGAAAACCTTGGCTATTAACCCATTAAATACGAAATAATGAAAGGTCAAATACTGCCAGTTTCAAGTTTTTTATTTGTTAAAAGATGAAGTGAACTGTATTTATTTATTCAAGTTGTTATTATTGATAAGGATACGGTATGTATAGTTTGCACAATAACTCAGGATTCAGGCTCATTGTGCTGTATCCCTTACTTTGTCTTTATGAAGTTGACTAAGGTTATCATTGGGTATTCGGCAATATGTCCTGGTTCAATAGCGTGTTTTCCTATACATTGAGCTTTTTTGCTTCAAGCAAATTAAGCGTAATCACTAGTGCTATTGGTGAATCGGAGATTCGTTGTCCTCTACACATTTGCTATTACTATTAATGTTTTCTTCTTAAAACAGCTGCGTGTGTATTCTAAAGGGTGGCCGTATCCTGTTAGTAATTCTACTGTATCTTTCAATGAGTTTCAATCCAAAATAAGCAGTTGCTTGGATACTACGACTGGTATTTTTGCCCTAGGTAACGACATCAAGCCATCCGACGTAGACGGGCTTCCCTACACAAGTATCCTGTACGGCAGCGGGCCAGGGTTCGCGGCCAGGACGCCCCATGACCCCGCCGCTTCCGTGAAGGTCGTGGAGACTCCGGGGGACAATAATAAGATACATGCCTCAGCTGCCCCCAGACAGTGGGCCACGCACGGAGCGGAAGATGTTCCAGTCTATGCAATGGGTGAGTTAGATTTTGGCACCCAACGTGGGGCAAACACAAAAAAATATATATAAACATTCACTTATGGTAAATCTTTGGCTCTATTATTATTATTATTATTGCACTACTATTTCAAGTTTCAGCTTGAGTTTTTGGTCTCTTTAGTCGTCTTTACGATTCGATAAAAAAATCTCCATAACGTTAAATTTGTGATAAAATCGTCAAATTTTCGGACGATGGGGTCGGAAATAAAACATTGATGTCTTTGAAATTATTTCACTTATGGAACTGCTACGGCTTCGGATTTCAGTTTTGTGGTCTGAAGACGGTTCGATAAAAAATCCAAAAAAGATGCATTTGTGAAAAAATCACCAAATTCACGAGAAAAATGAGAGCCTTGGATTCGGGAATCAGATGTGACTATTTCTGGTTCTATAGAGCCAATAGCGCTTTTCAAACTAAAATTTATGATTTTGGATAAAATTTATGGTTTTAAGAGAGTTCGATGAATAAATCCCATTTTAGTTACATTTGTGAAAAAAAAATTCAAATGTATTGGCAATATGCAAGACTCGGGGTCGAAAATTGAAAATTTAATTTTTTGGTTCTTATCAATCTGCTATTTTGGATTTAGCCTTAAATTTATAGTCTAATAACCTTTCGAAAAAAAATCTCCCAAAAGTTGAAAAACATGATTATGTGAAAAAGTCATCAAATTTTCGGACCCTGGTATCAGCAATTAAATATTTAATTATTTGGCTCTATTGTACAAATTGGACTGATATTTCTGAATACGGCTTGAATTTGTGTCCTAAAGACGATTCAATAAAAAACCTCCACAAGGTTACGTTTGTGAAAAAATCATAAAATTCGCGGGCCGTGGGGTCGGAAATTTAACGTCGTCATCTCTGGCTCTATTTGGTTGATTGTACTTAAATTTCGGATTTAAGCTAAATTGATGGCACAAAGAGGGTTCGATCGAGAAATCCTCTTTTAATTGTGGAATAATCGACAAACTTACAGGCAATATGCGAGTCTTGAGGTTCGATATTAAAATATTTGACTCTATTGTATTATACTTATTGGACTGTTATTACAGAATACAACTTCGATTTGCGGTCTAAAGACGATTCGAAAACAAAACTGTAAAAAGTTACATTTGTGAAATAATCCTCAAATTAACGGTCAAATGCGAGCATTTTTTTTTTTTTTGTTTATTTACATGAATACCGCACAAGAGTCTCAACTGCTCCCAACCGTCTAGAGCCAGTGAGACTATGGCATCCCCAACAATAGGGGTATGTTGTGAGGCTGAAGGTAGTAGAGAGAGGAAGGAGATGAGGAAGGGCAAGGTAGGAAAGTACCTGGCTATTCAGATCTGGTCACCAAACACGGCTAAAGCCATTTCAAGCAACGTTTCAATTCTGAATGGTGGTTCACCAGGTCGATACTTAGAGTATCTACCACTCTGGAACGTGCATTATGTTTTATTTTATTTCAATTAAATGTGTTATGACACATATTAATTAAATAAAATTTATTTGCGCACGCCGGGTTCGAACCCGCGACCTCTGGATTCGTAGTCGAGCGTCTTACCACTCGACCATGCAGGCCGTCTTTTTTGGAAATTAAACCCTGAGATTTTTGGTTTTATTGCCCCCCACAGACTATTATTTCAGTTTTAGCTTAAATTTGTGGTCTGAATACGATTCAATAATCTTAAAAAGGTAACATTTGTGTAAAAAATCATCAAATTTGCGGACATTTTCCAAGCATGAAAAGTTTTTTTATATATGGAAACAATAAAGCGTATCTCAAAGGGAAGGATCTCTAGTTTATTAAAAGTTCTATCATCAGTATAAAGTTGAAAAAATAACAGATACTTCTTAACCAAAATATTTTGCAAGACTTGTTTTACGGTTAAATTAACTGTATTTTTTTACCGCAGTCATAATTTTTTTTTCCATTCAATAGAACCCACATAGTGCAATCAATTGATAAAAAAGTATTTTTTTAATTTCGTACTGTTATTCAAGCGTCTCTGTCCTAAGGGTATTTAGAAATAAAAGTACACCTCATTTTTTCACGCTTTAAATAAAATAAACGATAAAGGTTTTTCAACCTCGAAGCCTACAGACAAAATGTAAGTTAGGTATTAAAATATTGCACAATCCTCTACATTGTAGAACGACGAATACTCTTTTCTACCAGATGAGCAGCAGAAATTCTTGAATTTTACATGATGTTCTACCATCATACTTGGTCGTGTATTGTAGGAAGAAAAATAAAAGACTGATTTAATGTTTTGCTTGCCAAACGCAGTTTTTGTTAATAAAATTTTAAAATGGAATGCTAATCTTGAAGAAATAAATTTATCTCAACCGCTTAACCAACGAGAATCGAATGGCATCCAACTTGCGAAATTGAATGAAGATGAAAGAAGATAAGGAAGAAGAAACTTAGATTCATTACCGACTATTCTGATCCAAATACGGCTAAAGCCAAACAACGTTTTGATTCTAAATGGTGGTCTTTCACCAAAAGGATACTAAGAGTATCTACCACTCTAAAACGCAATGCTAATGCTACACTTTATTTTACGTAAACCATAAGTGAAGTAATATGTTTTACATTTATTTGCGCACGTTGGGTTTCGAACCCACAACTCCTGGATTCAACATCTTTGATTTTAACCGTTCGGCTGTAAGATTTTACATTAAAATTGTAATAGTTTCGCCCTGGTGGGACACTACCATTCAAAATCTAAGCATTGCTAGATTTTGTGAAAAACCTGAATTGACCAAGACCGTCCTTATTTTTATTTCATCTTATTTCCCTCTCTATTACTTTTAGCATCATAACATGCCTCGAATTGTACATGTCATTCGTGGTCACTGACTCAGGGCAGTAACTTTTAAACTTTACGTATATCTTCTCATTTCCTTGATTTACTGCGGTCAGCCTTACGACCTGTACCAAATATGGGGTGTACTTGTCAGTTCTGATTCTTGTGTGGCATCAATAAAGTCAATTTATTTTGTTTTCTTATTTGTAAATTGTTATATTTTAGAGTGATGTCTTTCTTTAATTTTAGTTTTAATTTGTACCCCAATTTTATACCAAGGGTCCAATATTTGTTTTCGTATTGATCAAAGAATTTTTTTCGCAAGCAAAGTGGAAAGCCACTTAAAAAGAACTATATAAAGCAATAATCTTCAACGTAAATATGAAACAGGATAAACCAGAAACTAAAAAGAACAACGGTCGTGACCGAGACTCGAACTCAAAACCTCTACTCCATGCCTCTGCTAATTGAGAATTAATATTTATTAGAAACCAGCATTTTCAATCGATCTCATACTTAATAGGAAATTACTGATATTATTTTTTCAATTTCTTTCGATATAGCCTGCTATCTTTGTAATGGTATACGAAGCTCTACCCGGGCACAAATTATATACTTAGATGGTGTCTTGGATAAACCATCCATTTTTTTAATTGAAGGTAGATCTTTTGACTTCTTACAAAGTCGAGAATTAATATTTTAAAATTAAAATTAACTCATTAAATTTCAATAATCTTCAATACAAATACATAATTAATTATATTCGTAAAAAGCATTAACTTTGTGGCTTGCCATATTTATAAATAGAACATATATACTTTGTTTTTAACCACTTTTTTATTTAATATTTTGTCTACCGGTTTCGGAAGTACCCTTCCATCATCAGGACAATATTAAATTAATCTTTAGATAATAACTTCATCTCTTCTGGAAGAAACATATGTGGAGATAAATTCTGTACACGATCAAAAAATGTATGTTTTGAAGTATCTGGAGAACATTCTCCAGATACTTCAAAACATGCATTTTTTGATCGTGTACAGAATTTATCTCCACATATGTTTCTTCCAGAAGAGATGAAGTTATTATCTAAAGATTAATTTAATATTGTCCTGATGATGGAAGGGTACTCCGGAAACCGGTAGACAAAATATTAAATAAAAAAGTGGTTAAAAACAAAGTATATATGTTCTATTTATACATAATTAATTATTATTTGAAAACAATTTAAATCATTCAAAGGAACTCAAAATTATCAAGTATTTTGTTCATCTATTGAAAATGCTTTTAAAGGGAACATATCTTGAAATAAAATCTTTTAGGCACTATTTGCTAAAACTACAAGCGAGCAAAATACGTTGAATGCACTAGTAATGCAATCACTTACATTTTACGAGCAGGGTTTCAGCGATCGAGAACAGAGGAAGAACTAGAGAGACAAAGGGACGAACTAAAGAGAGGACTGTAAAATTCATTCAGCTTCCCAGAGATTCCGGACGAAAGAAGAGTACTTTCAATTATTGCCTTTTCATGTTACACCTCGCAAGAGTTCTCCTGACTATACTGTGCAAAGCCACGGGAACTATATCGGCACTCGATTGAGCGAAGTTGTAAGGCAACCCTTTGTTTTGACAAAGAAATGCTGTTTTATTTTATTTTGTTTAGTTAGATAACACCACCATCTGCTATATTATATAAACTCATGCATACATTTTACTTAAGCCAACAGACAAGCGTATGTGGATTGTAGAATCGGATAAATGGGGAAATAAACCAAGAAAAAAAACGCTGTTGTTATTAATGTTCACTGAAGAAAAAAACATCTTCACACAAAATGAAATAAGAATCTTTGCTCAAATTGTATTAATTGTTTTGTAAATGGTTATTAAAAAGTCGATTTTGACGAACCAACAAATGTAAACGCTCCGGTTCAGCTCTGACGTCACCCTAAACCGTCTATAACGCCATTGCGAGTGATATTACGATACATTTGTACACTCGTAAATTTTTGTGACGTCACCTCATGAAAAATCTTTGAGTGCTACTTGTTTTTTTGAAAATATTAACTATTTTCAGGAAACTTAGAAAAAAAGATTTTTACCATGAAAAAAAAAAATCTTATTGATGCTACAACTATATCTTTACTCGGTGAAAATTAAATAATAACTTAGTATAAGACAACAAATTTTATTTATTTTATTTTTATGACCGACCGGTTTCGCTAGGCTAAGGGTATAAAATTGAACTAAAATAAAATATGAAAATATTACAACAGATATTTTCTCTTTGTTTATTGGTTACATTTATTTATTTATTTTATTATGAATTAAATATCTGGCTAACATATATAGCAATCCCAATGAGTTATAAAAACTCACTCTGGATTATTCTTTTGTTTTTTTAATGTTCTCTTATTTTATTACATATTGTGTTCTCCCTCTTTATGTATCAGTGTATATGCTATAAAAACACACTTTGTATTTTTTGTTTCGTATAATTGCATACCCTGATGATGCTTAAGATCTTATAAATGTGATCTTGTAAGATGTGGTCTTATAAAAAGTAATTATTTTGTTTTCATTAAATATGTCAAACCACAAATAGATTTCTTTCTTCGAAAACATATATCTAGACTGTTATATTTTGCAGGTCCCCTGGCTACAGTGCTTATATCAGGCACCATAGAGCAAAGTTACATCCCACACGCTGTGGCGTACATCGCCTGTCTCGGGGACCAGGCCGGCAGGTGCAAGGATCAGCGCACTTATAAAACACAGGTAATAAACCTTCCTTATTAGACCATTCCATCTGTCCAATCTACCGAGGCTTAGAAGGAACGTGTATTCCAGGCGAAAAATCATCAGAGGCTAGGAAATGTTTTTCTTCTTCCGAAATAGACGTGAAATAGAATAACATCTATTTTCGCTGTGTATATTTTGTCATTTATCATAATATAGAAGAGCTAGAGCTTATTCACAGCGCCATGATTTAGTGGAAGCAAGAAAAGCCAAGCAATAAACAGCACTCCCTCAAAAAACATGTTAATGGGTAGTTAAAAAGGAACATTAAGATGAAACATTTCGGTCGAAATTATCGTTAAATCATGTTGCATGATAGAGAAAGAGTCGATAGGAACAGTGGGGAACATTAAATTAGTTATCCGTAGATAACTTTGTAGTACCTGCTGGTACCCGTAAAGCATATTAATTTATGACCCCCTCCCCATCCCCTCCCAATTCAACCTTTTAATTAAAAGATATTACTACTCGATGAGCTTTTTTGCCTGCTTTCTGTTCGCGCTATTGGTTTGTGTGAATAGACCGCACTCATTCAATCCGTAAACTTGTAACTTGTAAAGTGGTCAACAAACTGTTGGTTCATATTTTCACGAAGGTTCGTTGTGTTTTGTTTCGTTTATTCAAGAGCGATAATTTTTCGGTTTAACAACATAATAATCATAAGATTAGTGGCGGTTGAATGTTTTGAGAACTCCAACTTAGAGAACCTTACAGTCACTTGCAATGCGTTGGAGTGATCAAGCTAGACGTCTGTCTAGAACGTATATGTCCGTGGATCTCCATGTAACCCAGGACCCTGAGGAGTGGACGATCTTGGTTCATCAGGGTAGTTGGAGTAGGGGGCCACGATCTTCAGCAATGAGGCAACGACTCAAGACGAAGAAGAAAAAACTTAATTTCGTTTTTCTATTCCGTTTTTTAACTGGTTTCTATTCTTACGTATAATCGCTGCAAAACTCGGCATATATTCAGTTTATTTGTGAAGTACACTCATGAACCGTCAAAGGAGCGGGGCTGCTAAACTGAATTTCAGTAAGTGAGAATTTATGAGCGAATTTCTCATTCAAAGGCGAAGCAAAACAAATCCACATCCCACATCATTTCTCGCCTTTTGTATATTTAGAGACGTAGTTATTTACCAATGGAACATACCCACTGGATGCCAGAAAACGATTAATCGTTGTTTTGAGATAGGCGAGAACCGACAACAACGATCTTTGTTTGAGCAATTATTGAAAAGTAGAATTTTTTGTAAGCGTGGTGTATTTGATTTAATTTATAATCCTATTGTAGGTATCGTTAACCTTTTTGGACAGACCCTTTGTTTTTCTTGCAACGGGGAATCAAAACTTATCATTCGGAACATTAATATTATTTTAATTGTAATTAAGTATCAATAGGTTGGTACTTACCAATATGTAAGTTCGATAAAAAAAATTGTGTCATTCGACTATGGACATTTTTTCGCAAATATCTCAAATGTGGGAACTTGTTGAGACTTATTATGACAAAGAATTAGATTATATGCCCGAGAGATTAAATTCCTATAAATTGTATTTATGAATATTTCTTTCATTCAATTTTGAATTGTTAACCAACTGCCTTACCATAGTAACTACAATATTTTTTCATATTTGAAATCAGGTTAAAAATTAAAAATAATTTTACTTGATCCCTAGCAGGTTAAAATGACCCCGCAGCACATCCAAAAGTTTTTTTTTACATTAGGTAAAAACAAATACATTTTAATAAACAGCAGACATCAACAGTCAAATTATTTCTACACCCAGTGGGATAATGTTCTCGTACCAAAGATGGTAACTTAGGTAACCTTCCATTTTTAAATCTTTAACATGCCCATAAACTTATACAATACTAATATTTTACTTTTGCTTTTCATAAATAATACTGTCATAATTATACATCAACTCGTTCCTTAATTAATTATAAATTTTAAAACATATCATTTCAAATTAATGAAACAGATACATATTTCAAAGGAGGCAAAATATTAATCAGATGAATTAGTTTTTTAATCATTAATTCCAGTATAAATGAATCTAATTAATGCAAGATGTAAGTGAAATATCCAAATTCAAAATTAATAAACTTATTTTCAAAACTTTTTCACGGAGAGAAGTGTAAATAAATTAAATATTAAGGTCACGCTGGAATGTCATCTTGGGATCAGAAATAAGTTTTCAAGCTTGGTAACGGGAAGATTAAGGTGTAATTTTCTTCTCAACAATCTTCTTCTACTTTATTTTTAGTGAAAGTGTAGGTTTGTTTACTTCAAACGTTAAGACATGTTCTATCTAATAGTAGCTACTTACATAATTATATTTCTTTGTATAAAGGCAATATCAATATTTTTCAAAAAAAAAAATTTTTTTCTCTCACCAGAGTACCTGTGTTACATTTCAAGATAACAAAAATATGAATATCTCGTAATTTCCAAGAAAACCACCACTTTTATTGTTTTGTGTTTTCTCGTTTAATTCAGCAGAAATCTCGTTCTTGGCAGATTGCAATGAAAACTCTCATCATACAGACATTATAAGAAAGCGGTACTAACATTGCAGTTCTTTTGACTTTACATAGCATTGTGTTTCCGTAGAATTTGATTATCTCGACGATAGAATAGATTTTAAAAATACCTTGGGAATTTTTTGTTTGTGTTGGAAATGAATCAAATATTTAATTTATATCTTTTACTGAACATGTTTAATTTTGCCAAATACTTATTCAACCTAAACCATTTTATTAATATTGAAAGAAAATATTTGGTAAAAAAATCCTGTTTTAAATAAAATTATATTAAAGCATTTTTTTATTAAATAAATATATGTACATAAGTATTGATTATTCGATATTAAAAACCGTTGATGTACGGAGCTATAGACATTTTTGGCAAATAACCAGATGAGATGTTTGCGTAATGTGTGTATAACATAAACTTTTTTATACATTAGGACCTTTGTTGTTCATTATTTATATTAACGATATGGTAAAAATATTTTCAAAGTGCAAATTACGACTATTTGCTGATGATACACTCATATACATAATTGGAGATAATTACGAAGAGTTAATAAATATTTTGAATAATGAACTAGATAATGTATCAAGATGGCTTAAAATGAATAATCTTAAACTAAATACAAAAAAGACAAAATGTATGATAATTGGATTTAAGAAAACATGCAGTAAAAGCAACATTAAAATTGATGGTGACATTATTGAAAATGTAAGTGATATGAAATACTTAGGAGTTATATTGGATGCAAAACTAACCTTTAGCAAACATGCTGAGTACACACAGAAAAAAATTGGGAAGAAGATTTCTTTTTTGGGAAGAATTCGGCAAAAAATTTCCAGAAAAACAGCAATTACCATATACAACTTCATTATTGCTACACATTTTTATTACTTTTCAACGATTCTTTTCTTGTGTAACGACAAAGAACAAAACAAGTTTCAAATTCTCCAAAATAGAGCAATGAGAATTATACTTGGGCGAAATAGATACTCAAAAGTAGCTAAAATGTCACATGAACTAAATTGGCTGACAGTTAAACAGATGCTGACATTGAACACATTGATGTTTATACATAAAATGAAAAACAACTTGCTACCAGAGTATTTTTCTGACAAAATTATCTACAATGTTGATATTCACAAGGATAATACAAGGCATGCAAAGAAATTAGACTACCAGAAAAAAATAAAGCCAACACCCAAAACAGCTTACTATATAAAGGAATGAAATCGTATAATGCGCTGCCGGAAACCATCAAAATTATGCCTATCAATAAATTTAAAAAAGCCTGTAAAAATGATTTAAAATGCATGTAAACCAAAATAATAAGTAGTGTTTAAGTTAAAATATTATTAGTCAAAAAGAAAATGAAATAATTAGATACTTGTAAACTTAAATGTACAAAGTAACTAATATAAAATAAATTTAAAAAATAAAAATAAAAAATAAATCCACATGTTTTGACTTACTTTGCCATAGCCCAAATACGAGTATGTATGTTTTTAGACTAGAGGTACCAATAAAACCTACCGTTGATGACTGAAGGGACAATATGTCTCATTGCTGTAACTGGAAAACCAGTAAACAATCAGTTATTTCCTGAAATCGCTTTTTTATATGTATCCTCCTCATGAACATAAAGTATAAATTATCCTTCCAAACTTACTACACAAAAGTTCTCTTGAAACGGTTAAGGCAGTAAATTTATTTGTTTGTCCCTACGAAAAATCCCATGACTTTGCGCAGCTTTTCTGTCTGGAATTTCTAGGTCAACGGATTTATTTTCTGTTGCGAAAGTCATTTTCATTTTGAGTGATGGGACTTCGAGGTATCCATTTTCAGTAAAAAAAGTCAATACCGCGAACTACAGTTTCAATTTGGAAAATTGTTCAAAGATAACATTTAAAAAAACAACAAAGCCATTAAACGAGAGTTAATGTAAGAAAAACAGTAATTTATCAGTCAAACTTTCAATTATTTTATTGAAATATGTAACTTGCTTCCAACAGTGATAATAATGGTAGTTCCACCAACAAATTTAAATCAAGAAACAGATTTTATTTCATCCGTAAGGGATATATGGGCAATATAATGAATACACTTGTTTGTGGCAGCACTCCCTGTTTGGTAATAGCAATATTTATCTTTGTTCTGGCACTCGATTAAGTACTTTACTCGTTGACCTTTTAAATGTTTTCAAGATTTTTCAGTGTAACAATACGTTTATTTGACGATTTTTACGTGTGGTTTGCCAACGTCGTCTTTACAAACATTATTGTGGTTCAAACAAATTACATATATTTTTCATATGGATACAGTGAAATAATCTGAACTACCTGAAGCTAGAGGGAATGTGGCATCCCCAGTTTGGGGATGTTGTGAGGCTGAAGATAGTGGTTAGTGAAAAGAGATGGGAAAGAGGAAGGTGGGAAAGGCTTTTGCTTTTCAGACCTGGTAACTAAACACGGCTTATATCAGTTCAATCAACGTTTGATTCCAAATGGTTTTCTTTCGATATGGCAGTAATTTACGAATCTACTACCTTGGAACAAGGTAAACATGTAACAACTATATAATATTTATTTTTTATGTGATATAATTCGTATAATTTTGTTAACATTTTTATTTTCTCCGTCGTGTTTCTTTTGTGCGGTATTCGACCTCGGGGTCTGGAGTCATGCAAATTGCAGTTCTGTCAAAGTAACAGTCGTTTATTTAGATGTTCCAATTTTGAAAAAAAAAATACCTAGCAAATCTTTTTCCATGAATCTTTGTTCGTCGGATTTTTAATAATACAACCTATTCATATGAAACTTTTGGCCTACTCTCTATTTACCTTTCTTCAGGCTTAGTTAATTCCTCCTAAGTAAAGCTTTCGTAACTCTTATCCCATATGAAACTATAATTAATTTGTCAAGTTTCTAGTCTGATCATTTGGCTTGCTGCCATTTCCTTCATTTACTTTAGATTGAATCACGTCAGGTCACGAAGGGGGCATTGCCAGCGTTATGTACTTGTATTGGTGTGTGGGCCATGATGACGAAATTTTGAGGTTATGTTACATTTATTAAACAAAATTAAACCTACCTAGTTTTATATCACCGCTATTTTGTCAATACAGCCCTTCACACCATAAAAAATCTTATAAAAGTTTTGTGTAATCTAAGATTTGTATGTATTAAATCTAATTTATATTCGCTAAACATCTTGGTTGAAATAATTAAGTAATAAATGGTTCATTTTATGTAATTTTCAAATTTAAAATATGAAAATTGATAGAAAAAAATACGTTTGTTGGGGTGGCAGAGCTGCACTTTAGATTTTTTGCAAATTATGGCTAAGCTATTTTCTGCTATTGATTTGTTTACTAGTGTGGAAGTCCGTTAATTCAATCAAAATTTTTAAGACCCCTGTTATACTAGATAGTTTTAAAACATTCTTAAGAAAAAAAAAAACAAAAAAGTTTCTGCTTCCTGAAATGTTTGATTCTGTTTGAAACTTTTTCTTAAAAATAATCAAACCAGATTTTAATTCGAAAATACCACCTAAAAGTTATCAGTTTGTAAAATGACGAAAATAGTTACTATAAACAAAAAGAAAATCTAAATATGTATCACCCTACAAGACGAAAAAAAAACCTCTGGTGGGGCGACATTTTATTGGTTGAATAATCGTGACGATAATACGCTTTCAAATTAAAATGATTTGGATAGATGTGGTCTGGATTGAGATGATAACTTCTCCAACTACTTCTTCTTATCAAGAAACCACCATTCATAACCAAAGTATTGCCATTGCGTGAAATGACTTATGTGCTATTTTACAACTTTACCTAAATAGCCAGATTTTTAACATCCTTTTTTGGAACCGAAGCTGCGATATAACACCGAATGTGTTTTCAGTTTCAGATGAATTTAGAAAATAGTAAGCTGTAAAACGATAAACTAAACTAATTTATGGAAATGTCTTATTATAGATGTAGAAAGATTATTTGCAATGAACAGAAAATGAAAAACCATTCACTCACCGACGTAGTTGAAGTAGAAGTTCTTGATTATTCTTACACATTTTATTATTTAAGAACACGAGTCACAAGAAAATACCACACTTAATTTAACAATACTTGAAGAAAAACAACAAACCGACGACCAAACGAGACACCAACAAACCACACGAAGCACGTTTTTTCATAAAACTCTTTCTCTTTCGATTGTCAATTGTTTCGAACTCGGTGTTGCTTAATACGGAAATCGTATAAAGTGAAATGGTTAGATAAAGTAGGAACTGGATGAAAAACATGAAGGTAAGAATCTAGTAAATTGTCTCTTTAAAAGCCAATGTTCTTCGTGTCCCTCTTTTTCTATTCCTCTTCTACCTTCTACCATCTACTCCCTCCTTATTTTCTAACCATCGGCGGATCAGGATATCATGTAATCAGGGAGGTTTTGACTTTTGGATTCATGTCCAGCGTTTATCACAAACGTTATTTCAGAAAAAAAGAGCAAAAAACAAATAACGTTCCTAAGTAAATAACTAACTATTACGTCATATACACGAAAGAGGAAAATAGGGGAGAACGCCATACAACTGTGTCTTGGCACACTTTTTGGTTTTGTTTTTTTTTTGTGAATACCGCACAAGAGTCCCAACTTCTCCCAACCATCTCCAGGGAGCCTATGGCATCTCGAACCGGGGTATGTTGTGAGGTTGAAGATAGTGAAAAAGATAAGGAGGTAGGAAAAGGAACGTTGGGAAAAGCCTGAATATTATAAAAGTCATCAAACACGGCTTAAGCCGTTTCAAACAATGTTTCAATAGTAATTGGTGATCTTTCACCAGGGCGATACTTTGAGTATCTACCACTCTGGGACTTGCCGCAAATATACTGTGCATTATTTTATATGAAATAAATGTGTTATAGCACATACCAATTAAATAAAATTTATGTTTGCACGCCGGGTTTGAACCCGCGACCTCTAATTCGTAATCGAGCGCGTTACCAGTCAATTACGCAGGCCGTCAGCACTCACACCCTCTTGTGTTATCTCAGTCATACTTATTTCTTATACCGACACTCGATACGACCCGAATCAAGAATTTGATAGTACTGTGTCATTCTAAGGCTCTTCCTATTCCTGTATCCTTTCGCTCACTCGCAAAAAGATGAGCCCAACACCCGTATCTCCTTACGTGTTTAAATAATCATATTCTCTTTCTTAATCGTGTTCATTGTCTAAAATAAGGGCTCTATATTTGTTCGTACAATGCATAAGGGCGGTAAATCCACCCCTCTCAGGTCACACACCACATCATTATGCGGAAGTTCCCGTCACAAACGAGGTAAAATAAACTTTGAGATCGTCGAGAGCAGCTAGATAATGGACAGAAGTGGTTATCTTATGAACTAAGAACTATTCTAACTTGTGGCCCTAATTGGATGGCGTTTGGCTCGAGTCCTATGGGCTAAATAGTTTTTGTTTTTTTTTTTAAACTAACTTTCTCGATTAAAAGTAAAAAAAATAAATTAGGTAGGTGACTTTCTTGATTTATACATTATTTAAAAGCTGTGTTGAAAGCAAAGCAATGATAAACCAAAAATCAGTAGAGCCATGATTCTAGGAAGATTTTAAAATGTTTGGACTTGAAATCGATTGCACAGCTAGAATTATACAAACACATTTGTTAGGTTTAACAAATAAATAAAGACGACAAACTAAGTGACTCGGAAAATTATAAATTAGATTGTAATCATTGTTCAGCATTTTATATTGGAAAAACAACCCTTGGTGTCAATAGTAGTATCAAATAACATCTTAGATGTTTAAACAACCACGGTTTTTCAGAATTCGACAATCATCTTATTGAAAAACATCATACCTTCAATAAAAACACAAATGCTCGTATTATCCACAAAAATGGTCATGGTAACAGATTAAATAATTTAGAAGTACTATAAATAAAGAAAGCCACTGAAGGTAATAATCATATTCTTAATAATCAGTTCATTCAATAAATTTGTCTAGTAGTCCAATATTCGATATATTTCCTGTAAACTCATAAAATTTCTCATTATTTCTTGATCACCTTCCCAGTTGACGTTTCGACTCATTCATATTATCTGTCTCATTCATATTATTTGTCTCTTTCTCTTTGTTCTTTTGTTATAATTTACATGTTATTTAATTGTTTTCTCACTGTTTTCTTATTGTATTTTATATTGTGTTCTCCCTCTGAATGTATATATAACCGCACGCTTTGTATTATTTTTCAGTTTAATTTTGTACCCTGATGATGCTTAGGCTAAGCGAAACCGATCGGACAGAAAAATTGAAATAAAATCTGTGGTCTTATACAAAGATAATTTCACTTCATTAAATACGCCAAACCACAAATTAATTGCTTTCAACGAAAAAAAATATATATAGATAATTAGTATTTAACCTTATTTTTACGTTTTAAAAATAATTCGAAGAAAAGGGCCGTAAAACTTCTGTTGGAGTTCTTTTTAAGTATATTTTTTTATCATCGTTAAACGCTTATGGTCTAAGGTTACCCCTACCTTTGTTTTCTACTGCTTTTGTCAGCAAACAGTCTATATTGATCTAATTTCGCCGATAATTTGTCCGATGATCATCACTTGCTACACACCGCGCGTTTCTTTGTGCAATGATAAATTTATTGAAAAATAACAAAGCACACCGAAAATAAATCCTAAACTGACACAGAAATGAGAAATAAACTTAAGTCTTTATTTTTATCTTTGCTCAGACTTTTATAATACAGTCAGTTTACAGACAGTTTATTAAAAAACGTCTCTTTTTGTACACCACTTAAAAAAATGTTTTTCAGCTTTACTTCTAATCTCTATTTGCTTTTATCTTTCTTTTGTAAAGTTCTTATCCTTTTGATATTGTTAAAACTCCATTTCTTTTCTTCTTCTATGTCTTTTGTTAACCTTATGCATTTTATATTATTTATATACTAGACGCTTACATGGTTTGGGCATGTAGAGCGAATGAACGAAGAAAGGAATGTGAAAAGAATATATGATGCGAAAGTGAATGGAAGAAAAAGTCGGGGACGCCTGAGGAAGACATGGCACGATTGAATCAAATACTTTAATCGGGCCATGTGAATAGTCAGAATAACAGAGTGTGTATGAGACGATGTATGATTGTGAACAAATCGAGGAGTGTGTGCCAAGACAGAGTTTATTTATTTATTTTTTATTTTTCATAAAAAAGAATACGAGAATGGTAATCATAATTATACAATTATAATAGTACATAATAAAGTTAAAACTGATTACTTAAAGTTGTTGTAGCTCATGTTAAAAATATCAAGGCAGTTAATTAACCTAGTTAGTCTTCCCAGGGGCATCACCATTGGTAAGTTAGTTTTGCATCTGGAAAGAAACAGAAGCCTGTGTTGGCGGCCCCGTGTGAAATTATCAGGGACACGAAATTAGTTGTATGGCGGTCCGTCCTCTCTGCCTACCCCTACGGGAAACGGCGTGATGGTTGGTTAGTTTTTATATACTACGTCTGCCTCGACACAGGAACTTTTTCCAGTGAGACAGGCAATGCAAAAACCACTGCTATATATGTTAGGTAACCAAAAAAAAAGAAAGTTAATCTAAACATAAAGAAGAATCTCTTTATAAGTAGGCACATATTTTACTTTAAATATTTTATGTGAAAATCGCACAAAAGTCTCAACTGCCCGTAACCAGTAGGACTATGACATCCCTTTTACTTGTGGTACGTTGTAAGGATGAATAAAGTAGAAAAGGGAATATAATGTCAAAGAGAAAAGTTGGAAAGTACCTGGTTATTCAGACATGGTCACTAAGTACGGCTAAACCCATTTCAAGCAACAAAAGTTTCGATTCTGAATATAGATCTTTCTTCAGGGCGTTACTCAGAGTGTCTACCCCTCTGGAACATGTTACAAATACACTATAATCGTATATAATTTTAAAGTATGTGAAGTATGAGTTAAACACCTTAATTAAATTACAGGTATTTGCCGGTTTTCAAACCCGCAACGTTTGGATCCGGAGGTTAGGATCTTTACCGCTTAGCCAAAGAGGTCGTCAGAAAACTTTAATATAATGTCTTTTTTTCTACATTTAATGAATATATATATATATATATATATGTATATTTATTTTTTTAAATATATTTTTTATTTTTTTTTCGTAAGAAGCAATCACATGGTGGTTGGACATTATATTAAATAAAATAATACTTTGTTTTACAAATTATTTACCAATTCTTCGTAATATATATTAAGCACTTTCAATTGTTCCCTCCCTCTAATATATGCTCTCTCTCTTCCTTCTTTGTATTATATACTGTCTCACTCTATCATTAACTGTTGTACCTATATATACTCTGTATTTTTTCTTTAGTTATTATATGTGCCCTGACGAAGCTTGATCCAAGCGAAACCGGTTGGCCTTCATCATAAGAATATATATATATATATATATATATATATATATATATATATATATATATATATATATATATATATATATATATATATATATATATATATATATATATTTTAGTACGTTTTAGAGTGGTTAGTACTCATAGTATCGCCCTGGTGAAACACCATCATTCAAAATTCACTAATTTTGGGTGTCGTAGGGTCAATTCCTCTGCTAACTAAGTCCTTCATCATTGCACAAGCAATTTCTTCCGCTTATTATGACGGTAGTAGGAGATTTTCAAATATTGTCAGGTTATTTGTAACCTAGGAATGTTTGCCTTTCTTAAAAAAAAATCTAAACGTAGCTTGAAATGGCTTTAGCCATGTTTGGTGACCAGATCTGAATAGATAGGTACTTCCCAACCTTCCTCTTCTCTTTCCCTTCCCCACTATATTCAGTTTCACAACATACTCCAATTGAAGATGCCATAGGTCTGCCTACTGGCTCGAGATGGTTGGAAGCAGTTTAAAGTTAAAATAAAATAAATAAATAAAAATAAAAACAAACCATAAACTCTCAATCTGTCAACTCTAATTTTATGAAATATCCTCGGTCAATTTTTAAGTTAACATGACTTTTTTCAGCTTGTTACAACCTTTTTGGAGCTTTAAATAACCGCCTGACTGTGAGGACTTTAAACGACGACTAAAAACACGTAACAATTTACAAAAGTTTATGCAAAGTGCTCTCGAGGTGATTTAATTACTTAAAGGAGTTATGTTAAATTATCCTTCAACAAAAATTAGAATGGTAGTATTATAATTATATTATAATGGTAATGGTAAACTAATCGCTTGCTACAAACTTTTATTGCCTAGAAGTGGTAAATTAATATTTGCCAAAACTACGTTAAGTACATCATTGAAGTTTTGAATCTCCGACTCAATTTGGGAAATATATCTTGAAATTTTAGGAGATTCACAGGCTATGTTGGCTTCATGAGAATGGGTAGTTTTTCCGACTCGTTTTTGTGCAAGTGAAACGAGCTACTAGCAAAAAAAATGTTTTAAATATGTGTCATATTACATTTAATTTATATAAAATAATATAAAGTATATTTGTGGCACATTCCAGAGTGGTAGATACTCTAAGTATCGCTCTGGTAAAACAACACCATTCAGAATTAAAACGTTGCTTGATACAATAATTGAGTATCCAGATACTTCCCAACCTTCCCTTTTCTCTTCCCCATCTCCTTCTCTTCCCCACTACCTTCAACTTCACAACGTACCACAATTGGGGATGCCATAATCTTGCTGGCTCTAGACGAGGTGGGAGCAGTTGGGACTCACTTGGGATTAAAAAAAAAAAACAGTCTACCACAATATTAAATCCGGGTGTCTTCAAGACCTGCATTATCAAATCCCTTCCCTTCCCATTGCCCAGCCGGGCGGGGATACAGTTTACCTGTATAAACACCGTATATACAAGGGGGCTCTTGGGAGGTGTCATATTAAAAAAAAATAACTAGAGTATTATGCAATTAGTAATTTTTGACAACGATTACTTTGGTATTTTTTTCTGTGGTGACTGGTAAAAAGCATTTATGTCTTAAACCACGATTAACAAGAGTAAATTAAATTTTTATTCTTCGCACTCTCATAGCTTTGGGAAACCAAATATTTAAGAACGTGGTCATAGCAACGAAGATTAGAAAAACGTTAATAATTTCGACATATATTTTACAAACTCGGATTTAAAGAACAAAGATTTCAAAATTGTGAAACCAAAATATATTTCAACGATTGGTTTTGTTTACAAATTCGTTAAAACAATTGAAGCAAATTTAAATCGTCTTTTAAAATTTGTTGTCTTTTTAAAAATTTCAAACGATTTATTTTAAAAGTGGCTTGATTGAAAAAACGTTTAGTTTGGAATTTCAAAATAAATAGATAAATTTACTATTGTAACAATAATAATAAAATTTTTAGAATATGAAATTGAAAAGTAACAGAAAATAAAAAAGTTTAGGATGCAACCGAGATGAGTGACTTTTTAGTGTGCTTGAGTGCTGATTTTAAAAAAAGAAGTTATTGATGTTTTTGTAGCCGAAAATGATTTTTTTACTTAATAAAAAATTTTAAAAGGCTTGAAGTTTTTCAAGAATTTTCTTGTATCTGAATCGACTTTTCTGTTAATATTAATTTTTTATCAAAGTTTATGGACAAAACAAGATTAAGGTCGCACAATTGTCATTAAGGCGACCAACACATATTTAAGAATACGTGTATTGCTGCTTATGTATATAAATTAGACAGTTTTGTCTTGGCCAAACATTACTGAGAGACAGCTCATCTTTCCTGCCGACGCCTATTTATTGTTTTTAGTGAAAAAATCACAAAATGTGATCACTAAGTAATCAAAATCGATTGAATTATATATACGTGATAAACCCGTTTAAAAAAAAAAAAAAATATATATATACGTAACCACTACGAGTTTTGAACCCGCAACCTTTGGGTTTAGAACCAAGGAGCTTATCTCTTTGACAGATAATGATATTATGTCATGTTCCGAGAATATAAAATTTCCACTATTTGCATAAATTTACAGACATGTGCCAATATCGGTTCAAGGTAAAAATAAAATTTAACAATATAATAATATATTATTAAAAAATTCTATTTCATTTTTCATATGTACGTTTGTTTGATGGAGATTTAATAATTTGTATTATTCATCATATTCAAGAAGCCTTTTAGACGTTTTTACATTTTAATAAATTATGTTTTTATAAACATGATATTACAAATAACGTAACCCCGGATAAAAGTTTTTCCCAAAAGCCAATTCAAACCGAAACACCTCGCCGTTCTAGAAAAATGAATGCCAATAAATCTTAGTACGAATAAAAAACCTTTTGTGAATCTTCAGTTTAAAAGAAGATAAATGGATATTTATTAATCTAATTCGTGGCTTTGGAACATTTATACAAATTTCGCAAGATAGGAATAATGCTAAAAACGACCTCAACAGATAAGTCTGATATTCTGTAAAACAAGACTACTCGTCTATCTATGTTAAATATGTTCCTTATAAAAACGGTGGTTTAACCTGATGACCGTGCCTGTATCACACGAGATTTTATGACAGCATGCCACATACGCGGCAGTCGCAAATATGATCCATTTGTTTTCACCTTTTGACTTCGAAACTCGGTTGGAAACGTGTCTAGTGCGAGTTCTATTCCTTTATCATTTAATATCACTAAAGCCGGTATCTGATAGTACTTGGTCTTCGATAGCTTATGACACTAAAAAAAAGGGTTTCTTAGTTCGTTTAGATGGATTTCTTTGAAAAATATAATAATATAATACGAATATATAAATAAATACTTTATTGTTACAAGAATAAAAATGATCATTCTGGTATACATTCGGCCTCCGTTGAATTATGCATCGTGTTTCATGCTCATACCGTAAAATTTATTAGTGTGTTAATTCTTAAATAAATAGGAATAACATTGGATAACAAATGACATGATTTTTCCTCCATTAGGAAGGACACACTCATACAAAAAATTGATTTGGATTTACTGCCAAAAATTCCAACCTGTATATTGTTTTATTTATATTTTCATGAATAATTCCTTACCCTGAGATATGCTGAGGTATGAGAGTGAAATACGGTGTATATTCGTTGCTATTTTTCGTATTTTTGTATTAAAAAATTGATGATTACTTACTAAAATAATTATACGATTTTTTAAATTACATGTTTAAAAACTTATGATCAATGAATTACTTGAAAAAATGTTTTTTTTAAAGAATTGTTTTAATTTGTGGTTGTTATTATGTAAGCGTACGGAGATATTATTAAATATTAAGAAAGGTAGATAACGCAAGTTACCATCTACGGAACGAAAAGGTTAACTTTTTGTAAGTTTACTTAAATCGTACGTTTTATTAGACAAAATATTAAGCCAAGATGTATAGTAATAAACGACATCGGTTAGTTTTAACGCTTTATGTATTAAGCACATTCTGTAATAATATGAGTGGCAGATACTCTAAGTATCGCCCTGGTGAAAGACCACCATTCATAATAGAAAAGTTGCTTGAAATGGCTTTAGCTGTGTTTGGTGACCAGATCTGAATAGCCAGGTACTTCCCAACCTTCCTCTTCTCTACCTCTTTCTCTTCCCCACTACCTTCACTCTCACAACATACCTCGATTGGGGATCCCATAGTCTCACTGGCTCTAGACGGTTGGGAGCAGTTGGCACTCTTTTGCGGTATTTACTATCTATATATTTATTTTTTGAAGAGTGCTGCCTTTAGTCGACTGCTTATAAAAACTTTAGTGATTTTATGATGTGATAGGACGTTTTTATATTAACTTATCGTCGGGTTAAATTTGTATTTTTCGTAACGTAGTACTCACCTAGTGTACTTAAATCCAGTGTTCAGTAGGGGTTTTAAATAAATATAATATTTTGTTTTTTTGTTCATAATTGCGCTTAGCTTAAGCTGCTAAGGAAACAATACGATAATTTTAAACATTATTGATTAACTACGTGTCAGTGTAATGTAGAGGGGATATACTTCTTTGATCGTAAGGTAAAATAAAAACAGATTTTTGTTATATTTAATACACTTTTTCTATATTTTCTCTATCTTTGTATGGGTAAAGGTATCACAGAGAATGTTGATGTGAATACAGTGCTCACACAAATGAATTGTTTGCATACAGCATGTTTTAAACTGAAAAACAACGTTGAAGTGAAATAAAAAAAAAACGTTTTTTAAATAAAAATAACACGATGTAAATCTTTTCTAATAATAGTAAAAAACTTTTGAATCTTCAAATTCAATCGACTTTGATCACTTAGTGATCATATTTTGACATTTTTTCACTTAAAATAATAAGTAGGGATTAACAGGAATCTGTCAGAAGTCTGTCAGTGACATTAAGCCAAGACAAAGCTGTCTAATTTGTACACATAACAGCAATACACATACTCCTAAATATGTGTTGGTCGCCTTAACGACAATCGTTGGACCTTTATCTTGTTTTATCCATAAACTTTGATTAAAATTAAAATTTAATATTAACAGAAAAGTCAATTCCGTTAAAAAAACGAATTATCAAATATCTACAACGTTTTTTAACAAAGTTTAATTATACATTTTTTTATTGTTTAAAATTTATCATGGTTTCTGCTTACTAAGCTAAGTTACGGTAAAAAATGCAGTATGAAATAAACGGAATAAATTTAAAATTAAAATAATTATGTTTTGTCATTCCCCCACGCGTAGCTCGTTATTTGTATAAATATTATCTCGGTAGTTACCCAGTGATAAATTGGAAACAGTGTTTAATTATTCAAATGTGTTTGTACTGTTAAATGTCAACATGTTCCGATATCACCCGTCACTAGTATACACGCAGTTTAAAAAATGTCGCGAAAGATTTGTACTCTTTTTATTACATAAATTTATTCATTTATTTAATAACGACCGTTGTGAGGTACTTTAATTGACGCGTTTTTTTTGACAATAGTCATCTTTATTACATTCAATAATTTTAAATATAAATATAAAGAAAGGGGTATCAAAGACAAGGTTAGTAACAAGAGTTTCACGTCTAATGCCTTGTAATTATATATAAACATTACATGTATGTGTGATATGTGTACAGTTCATCGTAAAGGATGTGATTTGTTAGTCTTAATTCTAAGTCACTAAAGTTTAAGTCATAAGTTTTAGTTGTAAGTCTAAATTTTAAGTCACTCATCATAAGTTTTAGCTGTAAGTACATAGTTATCAGTTACAATTTATACGCCACTAGTTATTATTCTTAGTGATTAAGCTGTGGTAGGTTATGTTAATTATGTTGTAAAGCTCCCTTGAGGTGATATTTCTTTCACGAAAACGGCGCTATTAAAATGAGTAAATTATTTTTATTATAATGGTGGATGGAATGAAAATTTATGATAGAAAAACTTTATTTTTCTGAAAAATAATTTTATCGTATAACGTTGGCTTAGCATTGTACTTTGGATAGATTGATTCTAGGAATTTTTGGTTTTTTATTAATTTATATCTTTGTAGAATTTTTGTCGATACTGAAAGTATAAATAAATGACACGACTACTTACCAAAATATAGAAGATCATATCGTCACTGGATAGGCAAAAGGGCTGAAACGCCATTTTGGGAAGCTTATACCAGAATACTTTGAATTTTTTTTTTTAAATTAAAATTCATAAGTCTTCAGTACCTGGTTTGTTTTTTTTTTAAATTACTCAATGCTCTCACTGACTCACCTGAAGCGACGAAATGCTAAACAAGTCTCAAGCTTGTGTCGCTTGGGTCAAGTCTTCTCCCAAATGGTAAATGTACTTTAGATGGCTGAAGGGCCCCAAAAGTTTTCACAATCAAACTAATAAAAGTGCATATTTAATCTTTTTAGGCCAAAGTGTCGCTAAACCCCCTTTTACTTTCGCAGTGACGATATTATTTGATTTTACAAGTTTTTATTTTTAAACTCTTTTTTTTCGATTACTTAAGAATTTGTTTTGATTGTGTCAGTCTCTGAACAGATTGAAACTGTCGGTGTGGTTTTTACAATAAAAAAATGATATTGTAAACTTTCATAAGACCTTTCGTCTCATAAACCGCAGAAAGGTTAGTGAAATTGATTATCTGTTCAAGAAATTCGATATTTAAAAAAGAAAAAATCAACCATACCGAAGTAAGGGAAATTTGATCTCTCTTCGGGAAAACCAGACTTAATTAACCTGAAAAGAGTTGATTTGAATAACTGTGCAAAAAATCACGTTTAAGTTTCAAGAAAACTGATAGATATATCATTTAAAAACATTAATGGTTTAAAGACCATTGCAATCGTATTTTTTCTTTTTAGCAAAACAAAAATATCTACAAATTACTCTAATAAAGTGAACCCTTAATTTTGCATTACAAATATGGCACTTCTAAATTAAGTTATTCCTTATAATAATACTAACGCTTCTAACACGGAATTGCATGGAGATTAGGACGAGGGAGAGGTGATTATTCATATGATGAAATTAAACAAACATTGAAAAATTCTTCATTAGAAAAGCGTAGGAAAGACTTTGATATAATTTGCATTATCAAAATTAAATTGTATTATTGACTTACCTTATTTGTTGCAACTCATCCAGTTCAATATTCCTTTCCGTAAACTCAGAAACAATGCATTATTGTTCCTCAATCATCACTCTACTAATTATAGGTATCATTCTCCATTGCCCAGAATGTCGAGACTGGTTAACTGAAACCATGGTCTTGAAATTTTTGGTACCAGTCTAAATGATTTTTGTCGTTCTTTACGACAATGATCTTCGAAGAATACAACTTATTATTGATTTAATAAAACAAATTTATAACTTTATTCCACTTTTATTTAAAGTTATAAATTTGTTTTATTAAATCATTAAAATGGAATTCCACCACGAATTAACAGTTTCAAAATTAGAAATAACAACTTATTATGTCTAATATCATTGACTTTGTCAAAACCTGGTGCAGACTTTGACTTGAATGTTCTATCAAATGATTTTTTTTATCATTGCTTCATTCAAATATTATGTACGAGTAGGTGCTGTTCTTTTTCTGTTGCTCTTATTTTCACATTTTGTGTTACGTATTTTTTGTAATTGGACAATGGTCCGTTAGTATAAAGATAAATAATTACTGTTTTTTGCAGCAAAAAATCTACTCCTCCAAAAGTTGCAAGCTTTGAATTTCAATATTCTTACAACTATAATTATTATTAAAAACTTACAATATCTGTATTATTTGCGAAATATTTCCCCCCCCACCCATTATTTTCAACAACGAAAATTCATTTTATTCTGGTTCATTCATCCATGTCAGAACAGAGCTTATTCGTTGTGATCTAGATATAAAAATACATATTATCATATTTTCATAAATAATTGTCTGGCGGTCTTGAATTGTTCGATTCAAATCAATCACTTTTGACAGACACATCATTTAGTAATACAATGGAAATATACTGTGGGAATTTTTCTATTATTATCATCGACTATATGATGATGTTTTATTAACATGTGTAGTGAAATTGAAAAAATATATTCTTTAGAAATATTGGAAACGCTAATATACTCGTATGGCGCTGTTTAGGGAGGCAGCAAAAAGTCAGTATGGCTGTATAAGTCATGTGCCATCCCTTATATTACATTTTTTATAATGCACCATAATTTTGTACTTTGATCTTTTTTTTTCAAAGAAAGACAAACATTCTTGGGATATGAATAACCAGACAGTGTTTTATAAACTCCTAGTACCATAGAAATAAGTGGAAGATGTTGCTTGTGCAATGATGGAGTACTTATCCAGCAGATAATTTGAGCCCACGAACCCACGACAGGGGTAGGCAGAGATGACGAACCGCCATACAACTCTGTCTTGGCACACACTCCTTACTTCATTCACTATGTCTTTTTCGGGCTTCTCTGGCTTCTTCTTTTTCACCCAAATTCGAAGTCATTGAATAAACCAATCACAGAACAAATAATTACTTATTAATATATGTACGTTTTTATGTTACTATTTCTATATTAATATTAAATTCACACTTTCAAATAACATTAACCATAGATTGATTTAATTTTAAGTAACCAAAACAATCGGCAAAAATTACTGCCTCAACACATGCCTGTCTAGTGAGGCAGATTACGAGAAAACAAAAGTAATAACTGTATACAAATATACAAAAACTAAGTTATATGTATTAAGCAAATACGGATAATGGTCTATATTTCTATTTAATTAATGTTTCTGGAATATTTATATATTTATATATATATATATATATATATATATATATACTGTTGTTTACAATGTATAGATCTCTTGTTAAAATATATAAATGTACCTATACCTTTATACACCCTATGTATTTTATATGATTTTTCTGCTTTTATTTTTATTATTTTGCTGTTATTACTGTTAACTGTATTTAAACAAACATTTATTATTATTATTATTATCATTCATTTTGTGGCGTCGTATTTGAATGATTTCTATTTGCACAAGGGATTCGAGCCCGCAAACTCTGAATTCCTAGTCGAGGATCTTAACTGCACGACCGCGGAGATTGACAAAGAAATTTATGATGATCTTAAATAAACCTCAAGATAAGGGAACATAGGCGTTGTTATCGGATAATGTTGTTAAAGTCGGCAATATCGTTTATTATTACAAATTTATTATTGTATCCGATTTCACACTCATTGCAATTTCCTTTATCGACTAGCTTATTCTCGAATCCCTAAAACTAAACGTAAATTATCGGAGGTATCCGGTCTTATCCCTCAAACGAGAACCCATTCGCGTCACTCCTAATCCTGGCGCCTAAATCACTTTGATTTAAAACACACCCAGGACAATATTGAATACACAAATACAAAAACAAGCCTATTATTTGAGATTAATTTTATTTTTATTAACTCCACAACTCCATTCCGACACACAATATTTTGTTTCGATAAATGCTGATAGCGCCGTACTTCTCGTATTCCGAGAAAATAAATATTGACAGCTTAGCAAGTAAAAAAATATATTTTCCATGCAGTATAAATACATTTGTTTGTTACCCGTGAAAAATCACGGGATTACCACAAAACATATTTGTTGCATCATCATTTGTATCCATCGATTTTAAATATAGAAAGAAAAAAATACGTTAAGTAAAGTATAAATATAAATATTTTAAGTAGAAAACATAATGAACTTCCCTAGATTTTCAGTAACAAGAAGAAATTTAATTTAATTAAACTTTACTTTCTAAAGTGCCCGGTGGAAGCATATAATTACGCGTAGTTACTAAACATTTGAAATAATTGTATTATATAATTTATTTATTTTTTTGTTACAATTAGCCTGAAAAAAATTGAATTCCTCTTTCTTCCATCATTATAAATAGAAAAATTTGATTATGCAATGATGGGAGGCTTAGTTAGCAGTGGATTGAACCCGTAGCGCCAGGATGGAAATCTGACGAGTTAGTCTACATAGCTACTAACCAGTTCAAGGGATTCGTCTCAATTTAATAGCCACGCATAATTACACATTGAAAACACATATCGTAGCTGTAAAGGCAAAAGGGCTTAAGCAACATTGAGTGAAATATGCAGTTTTGATTAGTTTTTTTCAGTATCTAATGTTCTGAATCTCGTTTGAGTCTTACTTTTTTGGCCCTTCAGCCATCTCAAATATATTTACCATAGTCGAGTGGTAAGACGCTTGACTACGAATCCAAAAGTCGCGGGTTCAAACCCGGCGTGCGTCAATACATTTTATTTGATTAATATGTGTCATAACACATTTAATTCATACAAAAATAATAAAAAGTATATTTGCGGCACGTTCCGGAGTGGTAGATACTATAAGTATCGCCCTGGTGAAAGACCACTATTCAGAATTGAAACGTTGCTTGAAATGGCTTTAGCCGTGTTTGGTGACCAGATCTGAATAGCTAGGTACTTCCCAACCTTCCTTTTCCCAACCTTTCTCCATTACCTTCAGCCTCACAACATACCCTATTTGGGGATGCCATAGTCTCACTGGCTCAGATGGTTGAGAGTAGTTGAGACTCTTGTGCGGTATTCATATAAAATAAAAATAAAAACCATTTGGGAAAAGGCTTAACTTAAGTGACACAAGTTTAAGACTTTTTTTGAGCTTTCTGTCGCTTTATGTAAATCAATGTGAGCATTCTGTAAATCTGAGTTTCCCAAAATCGAACCAGGTTCTGACGACTTATGTAACCTTATTGTAAAAAAAAAACTTTAAAGTCCTCAGGTGTAGACTTCCCGTAATGGCGCTTCAGCGCTTTTGCCTTTCCGGCGACAATATCTAGAAAAATAATATAAAGATTTGTTTGTCTTTTACCTTTGTTTGTAGTAGTGCGTCGTACTGCTAATGCGTAAAGGGAATACAAAAATAATTCACGTTTTCATTAAATCTCTTATACTTAATATATTTTATTTTATCAGAAATATGTCTAACTTGTTTCTTAAATAAACAAATATGTTTTCTACTTTCGGTTAAGCCCAACCTATTTAGGAAAAAAACAGTAAAATATAGACTAACCTAAGTACAAACTGATGCTCTGTCTCTCTTTGATACGCAATCTCACTTTATATTTTCTTAACCTCATATTATATTAATAATAAACATATATTCAAATGTCTGTACTTGTGTTATTCAATAATTTACCGTCTTTTCTTGAAGAAAGTTGCTTCCAACCGAAACAAGTATACATATATGTTTATTGATAAAACATTTTAACCCTAAATACCTTCTTACTTAAACTATAATACCAAACTAGAATTTATTCAATTAAAATTCTACTTCACAATTGATTAATATATTCTGGTACCTACCAAAAGTTTGGAAAAATATAATAAAATCACATCATACAAAATAGTTTCAATAGTTAAAAATATTACGCCTTACAAACATATTCTCATAAAATATGTAAATGATAACAAGAAAACTTCAATTCCAAATATATGACTTTTATTGTTAATGTTCACGAATTAATAAAAAACGATTTTGATGATTAGGATATTTACAGTTGGACTTGGCTCTGACGTCATCTGAATCCGACAAAGACACCATTGTGGAGAGGTTGACAGTTATGGTGATATCGTGTGATGCGAAATCGTATGGAGCCACTTGACATTTTAAATCGACCCCGTTTTCATTAAAAAATCTACTTTGAAAACGAGATTTAATAAAATACTGACATTACAGTTAGATGGTAAATGTTTTGAAAAAAAATAACTGGGATTTTTCATTTTAAAATATTAAAAATGGTGTGAATGGTTTCCATAAAAAAAACATTATTAAATTATAACCATCTCAATGCCAATATTTTTATTCCAGATATCCAATTGCTCCGAGACTACCAGCACTCTCCCGAGGCGAGCGTCTGTCTCCCACAAGTCTTCAAACCCTGGAACTGTCCTAGTGGCTTCCAGCGTGATGGCTGATGACTCCATCAACAGAAACCATTCCAGCCCTTCATCACTAGTGAGAAACTTCTCTAGTTTACAGGTTTTACTCGTGATGGCGTTGGTGTTGAAATTTCTTGGGTTCGAGCATTGTATAGAGTCACTTTTTGTCTTAATTTGAGTTACGTGTTTCAAAAGCTGCGAAATTCATGTGGTTTTGGTACTTGCTGTTTTTTGTGGTGTTGGTTTGTTCTGCGTTTTTTCCACCTTTCTTCATTTCTGTAGCGTTTTAAATGTTCTGACCAAGAGTTTTAAAAGTCTTGAGTCTATGTGACTATGATTTTATGAATTTTAAGGAATGTTGTGATGCTGAAGGAATGGGGAGGGGGTAAAAAGATGGGTAAGTGGACACATAAGATAAACGACACTTGACATATGTTAACTCTAAGTAACCACCATTTTGTAATTGCGGTCTCTCATCATGGCGATTCTAAAAGTATCCCACACTTTGAAACGTGGTGAAGATACGCAATATTTAATTGTTTTATAAAATTTAGTGTAAAAATTTTCACTTTTTTTTAACAATTAATTAAAATTAATTTATTTGCGCACGAACACGGTTTCGAACCCGCGAGATCTTGGTCCGGAGTCATAAAACTTACCGTTCTGTTACATATTACGGTCTTTTATTCCGGTCTATTTCCATATATTGAACAGGGAAGAGAAAATCTAGTAAAAAAACATGACTTAAGAATATTAAGCAAAAAAACTAATTTGTGATCTCTTCTGTGATGATACCTATAAAATATTTCACTCTGAAATGATGTACAAATCTGATTATCTTTCAAACATTAAATTAAATTATTTATTTGTATAAACCTACATATTTGTTCAATGCCAGGACTTTTCAGGAAATTTCAGGACTAGAAATTTTTTTTTATATAACAAAGAAGAAGAAACGTAACTTGGTTCAACACCCTGAAAATCAACATTAAAGACAGATTCCTCGAATGGTTTTAATTGGATTCAAACAATCAAAAACAAAGTTTGGATTTGCGTTCGATTCTTTGGATTCAAATATTGTGAAGTTTTTATCACTTTTATAAAAGTTTTTTTATTATTTTCAGATAGTTTTTTTATAACGCTTTTATGGTGTAAACATCACCTCGAAGGTGTTTTTCGTTTTATTTGTGTTTAAAAATAAAGTTTTTTTAAATTTCAAAGTCACCTTTTTTAGTTCAAATTTTAATATTTTAATTTAACAACGAAGAAATCCACCAACGAAAGTTTTTTAGATCTCAACAAACGAGGGAAAAATCGAAATAATATGTAAAATGCCTCAAAGTGTTAATATAATAAAACAAATAGGTACATGGCTGTTACACGGACGCAAAATACAATCGAAAATAAATTGAAAATAAATCCAAAATCGCGATCGCATTTTGCATGTCTAACCTAACCTAACCTAACCTAAACCAACAGTTAACATTTTATTTTTATTACCACATTAGGTTAATCCCTACATACGGTATACATGTTGGGTTAGGTAAGGTTAGGTTAAAATGGACATTAACGATGCGTTCGTGAGAAAGTCGATACGGTCAAAACAAAATATGAAGCTTTATTATCTATTGCATCTGTTCGATGGTCGAGCGATCAAAAGCGTCGGGTTCTCACCCAGGCGTTACGCATTCAATATTTTGCTAGTTTAGTCTTCCATCATCGCACCAGCAACATTTTCCGGATCAAATATTTTCATATTTGCCTGGGAATAATTTGTCATTTTTTTAATAAAAAGAAGAAAAAATGCGTCTGTATCAGTCAAGTACCGATAAATACATGGAATATTGTGTTAATTATAGGTTTTGATGTTTAAAATATACGAAAATGTATGAGTTCTTCGTGCAGTATTTTACCTAAGAGTATGAAGGAATTTCAAATGATTTAGCAACGAACCATTTCAATGGTTTTTAACGCACACTGTACATAAAGGCACTTATTCTGAAGGTTTCATGCACAAATCTAAAAGGTCTCTTTCTAACAAAGCTCTTTTGAGTTTTCGTTTATACCGACAACAAGGGGTATGAATTATAAAAATTCTATTGTTGAGTTAAAAGATCATATCTGTATTATATTATAACAAATAAATGTAAATATTAAAATAATAATTGTAAAATAAATCTGTTTAATAAAGTGTAATATTTTCAGTCACACGGTGTTTTATTAATTTATTACTTAACAGAATTGTAAAAATACCTAAGGGTCGATAGTCGACAAATGATCCAAATTTGACCAAAAGTGACTTTATCTAGTTTTTGTGCCCTATAGTGACATTTTATCCATAGTTTCCATGCTTGTCAATAGGTGTTCTGGTAAAAAAGGGCAATATTTTAATTGGTAGGTACAGCACAAAAAAGCTGACGAACAATGTTGTTAATATTTTGGAAGAGTATAAAATAACACAATACCCAATTTACCCCAAGATAGAGTTGTTTGGCGGTCTATCCCCTCTTCTTATCCCTGTAGAAAAATGACGTGATTGTCAGTAAATATAAAAAAAAAAAAAAAATTACTGATATTATTCGTTTAAAATGACTAGAGCACATCTCCCGTCAAATAATAAAAAGATGCATCGCGAAAAAGCATGTGATGATAATCGCGTTCAACAGATTTTGGGAAATTTGAGACACACGTCCCAAACGAAAATTCTTGAGAAGGTGAAATCTCGTCCGCTTTAAATATAACATTGTAATTCACTATTCTGTTACCAAAAAATGTTTAAAATAAAAAAAAATTCTCTCTTTAATAATAATAATAATAATATTTGGACGATTTGTATAGCGCCGTTTTTGTGAAAAATCACCTCAAGGGCGCTGTAAGAATAAATAAATAATATTTAAATAAGAGATATCGATGTAAAACGATTTCTGTTTTTTTTTTGTGGTATTACTGCAGATTGGTACATCTAAACAGATTGCATTATGTAGTCGTTACAAAATTTAGGCTAAAAAGTTAAATTTAAAAAAAGCTATACCAATTTGCTCTACAATATTAACGAGACAGTACATACAAAATTGGCCGTATTGTAGATCTCAATGAGAAGAATATTTCAATCCATTTACAAAATCGACAGAGAGAGATTAAAATTCAAGGCTCTTTGATCTTTTTGTACTAATAAATTTCGACAATACCCTTCACGGCCGAACAATATGTAGGAATATATTTGGGAAAATTTGTCTAAAAAAATTCAAATTATTTTTGTCAGTAAATTTTATGATTTTAATCACAACTATCAAAGTTCACTAATAACTTTAATTACGTTTTAAGCAAACCTTTGAACTACCTCTGCATGAATTTAATTAATTGAAAGTTAATTCAATGATGCGAAAAGCTTTAGAATAGTTCACGGTTGTCTACTTATTGAAGTTGAAACTTCAACTCACATTGACTTCAGAACACTCGTTTCCCCACGGAATCAGCAGGAGCTGGTTTTATTTAAAACTCCAGGTTAAACTTTTGCTTATTATTCGCAGAAAGATACAAAACAATTCTCTGGAATAGTCGACATTATTTTTTTCCATCCATTGAAAATGATGTATTTTTACCAACGAACTACTTTTCACTATTTTAATTTGGAAAGTAATATATTATTTTTCTTCATAAGCATTAAACATGGCCCTCCTTTAAAATAAAAAGCTTGGTTGATTTATAGTTTTTCTGTTCAATTTGTAGGATTTAAAAAAAATATATAAATAATAATAAAATTGCAAAGTTGGTGTAACCTACAAGTTACACTGCCAATATAGTATTAATTTGCAATCGGAATTAATGACGTCAGGAGCGTTAGATCTTTAATAATATCGTACGAGTACTATATAAAATAAAATTACACTATTAATAAAATAAAATATATATTCAGATAGAATAACTAATTGTTAAATCTGGAAATATTTTGTAAAAGTTTCAGTATTTTTCATTCACTGAAAATCTTCCTGTGCTTTTCTATCTGTGTAAGGCTGGAAATATATTTCACTTTAGAAGTTTGTTTAAAATTCCACTGTGTGTATAGAAGAGAGGCTGTTTTAATCACCCACTTTCTAAGAGTGTGATCTGTATAGAGATTATTACGTACAAAAATATATGTAGATAATCTAAAAAAATAAATTAAATAGCGTTAAATCGTTAAAAAGGCGAAAAAATAATAAAACCATGCAAGTGATAGGGGAAGGATAAAATTAGACAGAATTCTGTGGTAATGAGATTTCTGATGTGTGTATTTAATAAAAGCACGTATTAACGTATTATTCATATAAAGATTCGGAATTAATGCAAGGTTGTTGAATAAGATTAAAAGAGGGAGACTTATATAGTATGTACACGCAGAGCGAATGAACTTACAAAGGAACGCCAGGAGTTGTTACGGTTATCATTTTAAACAATAATGCACTCAAATAATGAGGGTAATTTCATGGAGGTAGGATGTTACCTCAACTAGCTCAATCGTAGATATGGGATATCGTGTCTGCAGTTCGAATCATGACGAGTCGAGTGAGAATCTTCCTTATCGCTGCAGAGTACAGATGAACCTAAATAAAGTTGGGAACAGGTTATTTAAATTAAAACACTCTCATAATGCTCTGTAACTGACTTCCTATAGGAAGACTTTATTTGGTGCATATGAATTTACGCCATCAAGAAAAGCTTTTACTCGGTGGACCATGTCTCGAATCTTTATGTGAATTAGTATTAAATTAATAATTCATTTATCTACAGTTACTTTGTCACGAATGTATCGGACGCGGGAGACCGCGTGTGTCCTCTCGGTTCAGCCGTGCTGCGGGAACCAGAAGCTCGGGCAAATCAGCCCATCGGTATCTGCTGTGCTGGTGATGGATGATGTACTGCTCCAGCGGTTAAACACTCAGCGGTTAAATCCCGCGTACTTAATGCAAAACGATATTTAACTTCGTTTACGGTTTAACGTTTAGAATATTTCTCCCTGGCCTTGGAAACAGACTCCAGTATCGTGGATTCAATTTAGTTTCGATAATGCAACAGCGAAACGTCGTTAGGTCAAGGACACGACCTGCGACCACTCCAGATGGCCGTTAACTCACGCTACCGGGGTTCACGCTTAAATCTGCAACGTTTGTCTTGCAGGGTGACCAATTAACAAATATGACAAGTAATTAGGCCGGTAGAATTGGCGCGAGAATTCAAAATACTTGCGTAGCGAAACTGCTTCATAACAGAGTATGGATGTATATGGCGCAAAAGTGAATAGTAGAATATGCTTATTATTTCCGAAGAAGACATGATACTACCGAGTAAATCCAGAATAACAGAATAGTATGAATCTGTGATTGTGAATGAAGCAAGAAGAGTATTCCGATACAGAGTTGTGGTGGTTCCACCTCACTGCCTACCCCTCTAGCATAACGGTATGAAGGTTAGTTAGTTTGCGATAAATCGTACAAAAGTTACAGGGCGTTTCTAATGCACATCGGCTCTTTGAAATAATGAGCTATTTAAAAAAAAATACATGATTATTTACAATGGCCATCAAATCAAATGCCCAATATTGCTTACAAAGCTCGTTTTAATGCAAATGCCTCCGTCAAAAAGCATGTTGAACGGAAGTTTGTTCTTGAAATCAACAACACAATAAAACGTTATTTTATAGAATTCTGGTTAAAACCCACTTATTGAGCTTTTATCTTATACCTTTTCATAAAACCGCTGTATTGAAACGTTATTTTTTTCTGTATATTCATTAGGCTTATTTTCGTTTGTCTAAGAAAAATGAGAAACGTAATACATTATGGATTTGACTGACTCCTAGAATCAAAGCTTATTCGCGTATAATACTACGAAATAAAACAATACATCAATGTATACGTGGAAGACGATTATTTATAGAGAGAACCAAAAAAATATGATGAAAATAATAATAATTTGAAATGAAATTCATTATTCTTATAAGAGTAAATATACTATAATAGCTTTACGTAGGAAGTGCTTAGAAAAATAATTTCCCAAAGGACTTATGTCTTCGAAATGCTAGGTGGGAGGTCTTTTTGAGGAAAGGATAGAGTGAACCTGGGTCTTGAAGAAGCCCATATTGTGGGAGGAAGTAAATACAGAGGCTAGTCAATTATTCCACAGCCGAGTTATTGGCCCGATTGTTTGTGGTAAAATTTTAAATTGCTTAATGAGGAACAGGATTAGAAAAAAAAAAGTTGAAATCTCAAGTAAAGGGCGGAACACTGCGTTGGACTTTTTTAATAGTGAATAGCGCACAAGAATCCTAACTGCTCTCACCCATCTAGAGCAAGTATGAGTATGGCATCCCCAATTGGGTATGTTGTGAGGCTGAAGGTAGTGGGGAGGGAGGACCATATGGAAAGATTCTCAGTTGACAGTACACCGAAAATCGACAAGTAGGTAATTGCCGCAGAGCCAAACCCATTGAGAGGGAAGCTGACTGCATGAAAGAAAATTGGAGTGAGATGAGAAGATGGCTAGGAATCGGAATCGATGAAGACACTTGAGGAGAGGGTCGAATCCCAACCCGTTATTGTAATTAGTGCGTAAAAAATTGTTTTCCGTATTTTACAATTAAATTTTATCTTTTTAATTTGACAAAAAATAATTTAAATTCATGAATTCCAAGAAATCAAATCAAAGATAATTTTGATTACGCACAATATGTAGAAATATATTGGAGAAAATTTCTCTAAAAAAATTCAAATTATTATCTATCTTTACTTTACGCTGCTTTAAAAATATCGTGATCTCGTATATCATAAGATTTAAAAAATATATTTCTTAAACAAAAAATACTTATTGCGTCCAAAGTTTTGATCTGAAAAACCCTCCATGTTTAGTTTCCATTATTAAAATCACTGGGGCGTCTCTCAACTAAAAAAAATATCCCGGAAAAAAACAATCTGAAACGCCCGGAATTATGTATCACTAATTATATCAAGGCGCTTTAGCATCGTAAAAACCAAAACGTACACTTCGCGTAGTAAAATAAGCGAAAAATACAGAAAAAGGAATTATATTAATAATAAATGTATTTTAAACGAGTTTGAGTGTAATCCAAGCCCTTACAATAACTTCCAAAATAAACTTTCTCCTACCGTGAAAGCTCTTCATAAAGAATTAAAGCGATTTCTTTTTTCTTTCATGTTTGACCAATCTCTAACCCTCTAGGTGTTGCGGTTTGCATGGCTGGTGTTCGATCCAGAAATCGCGAATCGGTTTCTGGAAAGACTTTAGATGAATTAAGTGGACTGTAAACGATGTTCTACTTGGTGAATGATTCGAATTTAATCTGAGGAAAACAATGGTAAAAGGATTACGCCATTTTGCTCACCTGGTTTGGATGTCTGCTAGGAGCGGCCAACTTCTCTGTCCCGGCGATAATGTTGAAGTGGGAACCTCCCTGTCCGGGCGATGGTTTTCAAGTAAAGGAGACCGGTGTCGACAGTTCGAACGACCCGATCCGAGAGTGGGGGTCAAGTCACAGGCTGATTGATACATGTTTTATACAGCCATGCAAATGGTGCAGGACAGGGTCGCAAAGTGACGTATAGGAAATAGGTAGGAACGGGGTAAAAGTGAACATCAGATTTGGACCCATCAAAGTGTTGATTTTAGGATCCAACAGCTGGTATGCGTTATATTTGAAAATCGCTATCTACAACAAAGGTTTGAAATTAGAATAATTTTTAGCCCCATAGCCCGAAATGTGATAAAAAACGTGTGATTGGTGAAAAATGTGACATAACCCAACCATTAGTAAGCGGAGAAAGAGATTGGTGAATAATTGTATCATGATTTGTGCGTTTTTGAACGGTAAAAGGTGGGGGCAAGTGAAATCGAATGAGTTGAAGAAATATCAACGCAAAATGAAGTCCAGAGTACAAAAGTTTTAGGAAACCGTAATGGCGACAGCCGAGACAGAGACCCAAAAGCATTATGCTTACCATTTTTGGCTCGAAGAGTTCTGTTCAATTATGTCCAAGTGTGCCATGCCATGTGGCTGTAAGCTGTGACGCTTAATATTTGCGTTGAGTGCATTTCCTTTCTACGTCTAGTTAAATTTCACAAAAAAAAATTAGTCGATTGATGAAGAAATTCTAAGCAAGTTACTCTTTATTTATTTATATGCACTAATAAAAAAACCTATCTTCGCATTCAAAATTAAAACAAATAGTTTCAGAAATAAGAAGGTTATAATCTGTTAAATATAGGTATTTTAACGTATAACTTTCTTTTCAGATATTTAGTAAATATATATTGTACATAAAAAATAATACATTTAATCCAGGAAAGGTACATATTTTTACTCCGACAGAATCATTATTTCTGTAAGAGTACCTACGCATGAATCTATTATAAAAAACGTGCAAGCATTAAAAAAAAAGTGTCTTATATTCCAGCACCACGATAAAAGGTGTACGATGCCCGCAAAAGGATAACAAATAAAAAACAAAAATAATACGTAAAGAACATTTTTACCTACATTTCAAAATTTGCTCTAACAACGATCGTTGTTGGCAGTTTTCGACTATTCCGAGAACAACAATTTATCGTTTACTGGCGTCCAGAGGGTTAATAAGCTCGTGATTTTGTTCTGAGGCTTTCCCTTACGTTAGGAACCCATTTTTAATAAGCGAAAATCATTTGGGATTAGTTTTAAATGGATGTTTAAAAGCGGGACCTTCCCATGCCGATTTATTTTATTTCCGCGATAGTAAATCCTTAGCCTGAAAAGATTGTCTTCGTAAATTACATGAATATTTTATTTTATCGGAAAGCGCTTTGAATTTTCTAATAAAGTAATAATTTGTCTTTTTTATCTAGATAGTTCGGGGACTTCGTGATTTGAAAATGAATATACATATTCTAATGCTTATACACATACCTTATATTTAAAAAAAAATATTCATAAATATTACTCGAGACGCACTGCTTTTGCCTAAATAGTGCCATCGAACATTCAATCAACACCTAATAGAAAAGGACACAAAAACTCACAAAAGACAAAAACAATCTATTACGAATATGAAGATGGTGCGAATAACAGAAAAAAACAAAATTGTCAAATGAATTTTAATAACTTACATAGTTTGTGGGATAAATTTACTGCTATGATTATTAATATGTCCTTCTTATCCTTTATTTTCTCTTCTGGCCGCCTGCACACAAAGGTAATATAATAATAATAACGGCTAATTTATATAGCGCAGCTTTGTTAGGTTCACCTCAAGTGCGCTTCACTTTAAATTCCCTAACCTAATATAAGAAGGAGAATTTAATACAAAACAGATATGTATGCAAATTAAAACTATATAAAATTATGATCGTCATAATAAATCATGATTTTTTTTCAAATATTGGTTTAAAGTGCATGAGTTAATCAACAGATTAAAAATAAAATACTAGAAGCTAATGATGTTAAAAATTCAGATGATATGTAATAATCTTGAACAAATTTATTAAACCAAAGAAAATTAAATAATATTTAAGACAAGTTACGTTAAGTTATAAGTTAAGTTAACATCAACATCAAAGTATTATAAGGTAACGATTCTAAAAATGCAAACAGTGTGAATTTGAAAAAAAATTGATAGTTAGTATGTTATATATCATCGCCCGAAAGGCAAAATGATTGAAGCGCCATTTTAGGAACTTTACACCAGAGCACTTAAAAGTTTTTGTTTTTGTTTTACAATAAATTTTGAAAGTCTTCAGTACCTGGTTGAATTTTGAAGAAAAAAATTAACTCAATTCTCTCATTGAGTTATCTGAAGCGACAAAAAGCTAAACAGACTTAAACTTCCGTCGCTTGTCGAGCCTTTTCTCAAATGGTCAATATATTTCAGATGGCTGAAGGGCCACAAGAGTCTTCAGAATTAAACCAGAGTCAGAGCATTCGATGTAATTTTTATTTTATAAAAACTGCATATTTAACGCATTTTGTATCAATGTTTCGCTTAAGCCTTTTCCAGCGACGATATAGTTTTTAGTAGGCAGTTAAGACATTGAGTAACAAGGATACAAGTAAAGGTAACTGTAAATTATATGAAATCACTTTTCGCTATTTTAAAGGTTGTAAATTGAAGCCCCAACTAGGTTAAGATGACAAAAGTTAATTAAAAATACGTTGCAGAAAAATAGTTAATGTTGAGAGCGCACTTGTATGTTCCCTCGAAAGTGCCCCCCAGGTAGAGGTAAAGTTCTGAAACATATTTTGATCGCTTATTCGAGATGAAGTTTAAACCTTAAACAACTTCACGAAAAATAAATTTAAAACCATCAGCGAAACCGCTTAAAAAACTGTTTTCTACATGTTCCACATTATGTGTATTTTTGCTGTTTACCTGAGTGCTTTTGCCCTCAGCGGTTTGTATTTCCAAAGCTCCCGACATCCTTAAATATATAATGAAAACATCCCCCTTCGTTCAAAAACTTCCGACGATATGAAAATTACCCGGGGTACGGATGATTGATATGAGAAATGCTAAATATCACTTGTTACACTATTTATCTTTGACGATACTGGCAGTTATTCGACTTTGAACTTTTTCATAATACGTGTGAAATAATACTTTTCTTTTTTAAGACACAAACCACAATACTTATGAAGCATGTGTACGAGCCATGATATTTAAATTATAAAGCACACTCGCTGCCGTGAGTCAAAATTTATTATATTATATGTCAAATTATTATTTTATAATAAATACCGCACAAGAGTATTAAAATCAGTTTAACATTCCTGAACTTAGAAACAAATTATTGCTGTTCCTCAATCATCACTCTACTAATTATGGGTATCATTCCATTTCCACTTCCCATGACCACATTTCCACTGTCCAGAATGTCAAGACTTTTTAACTCAAGCCATTGTCTTGAAAATTTTGATACCAGTCGAAATGATTTTTGTCATTCATTTATTTTCAAATGTATGTTTTTGTCCTATTTTTATCGTTGCTTCGAAGTATGGTAAAAAGCCACCAGAAATGATCACTTTCACAGAGTTTTACTTTGGATATAAATGGATTATTCACCGAGTCTGGGGAATCTTTATTCTTATTTTTGATGAGATAACTGCCAGTAAGACTATGGCATCTTAAACTTAGGGGATGTCAAATAAATGGAAAATGAGGAGTGTGAGAAATAAATGGTTGGAAAACACCTCGCTGTACAGGTCTGTTCAGTAAATCTTACTAGGGCCATTTCAAGGGAGGTTTTTTTTTTTAAATCGACCTTGTGAAAACTAGGTCGATTTAAAAAAAATTATAATTCTGGTTTTGATGAATTTGCACAATTGTTTGTCTGGAATTTATATGTTAACAGAAAAATTTTCGGCCCGTAACATAATTTCTTTCTATCTTATAATAACTTTCAAATTTCGAAACTATTAATTCGTGGTGGAAATCCATTTTAATGATTTTAATAATACCAAATTTTTAACTTTATTCCACTATTTTCTACTATGACGGGCATCTTCAGACTGGTAAGAGAGAAGAACTAGGTAAGGTGAAGATGCCCGTCATAAGGTGAAACCGGTCAGGTCTTAAATAAAAAAATAATGGAATAAAGTTAAAAATTGGTATTAATAAAATCATATAACAACCGTCTGCGGCACGTTTCAGAGTGGTAGACATTCTCAGTATCGCCCTGGTGAAAGACCACCATTCAGAATCGAAACGCTGCTTGAAATGGCTTAAGCCGTATTTGGTGACCATATCTAAATATTCAAGTATTTTCAAAACCTTCCTCTTCTCCATCTTCTTCCTTTTTACACTCTCTGCGACTGGGTCTTTTTGACACTGAATATTTTACTAAACAAAACAGTCCATAGGCCAATGTAATCACATTATAGTTGAGCTTAGCTAAGCGTAGTTAGAGCTTATCTCTCCGTGCGTATATTTTTGTACTCTACTTATCCAGGCGAAAAATTTCTCCTAGTAAACAACTTTGGCAAATATTTTTACTAAACAAAAATAATTTGTGTAAATGTAGTTTCAGTTTACGCCGCGTCTGCCTGTAGACCTACTGGGGACAGCTGATGTATTGGTTTTAAGTCTAGTTTAAGTCCCACTTAACGTTTTCATTATGATAATAAATTATAAAAAAAAAAACAAAAAATGTCATCTTCAGCTTAAGCCAAAACAACTTACGGAATAGTTGAAAAAACTGAAACAAGTATTGAATAATTTTTTTACAAGAATTCGGCCATTATTATGGAAAGCTGTTAAAAACTCGCCAACGGAACTCTTTTATTGTAATTTTTACTAAACGTTTTTCTTTAAACAGACGTCTTATAATGGATGTGGAAAGATTATTTGGAATGAAGGAAAAATGGGAAACCATTCACTCACCGATGTAGATGAAGTGTAAGTTTTTGATTCTTCTCACAGAATTACAAAAAAAATACCACACTTTATTTTATATTACTCGGAGAACAACAACAAACCGAAAAACAAGCCAGGGACCAACGAACAACACGAAACACGTTTTTTTCACATTAAGCTTCTTGTGTTTCGATTGAAACTTGTTTTTAAAACTATGCTGTTCCATACAGAATTCGATATTACGAAATGTTTGAATAAGGTAGGTTGGTTAAACTGGATGAAAACATTATCACTTTGAAATTCAACACTGTTTTTTATTTCTTTTTAGCTACATCTGTGAACATTTACTTATCTGTTTTGGAAATGTTGATTGATGTTACATGTACGTTTTACGATGATCCCCTGTGTTTTATAAATGTGACGCAAAATGGGGCAAACTTTTTATACTAGGAAAATGAACAAATGATAAATTTAATTCACATCTAACTTTTGTTTGGTCTGTGGTCAACACCTTAAAATTTGCATTAAACATTTTTTTATCTCGTTATCGCAGTTTTTTTTAAGCCGGCTCAAATTTTCCCCAAGAAACACACGCAAACCAAAAAATAAACAGATTATGAAACGTGCTTAATTTTCATTGCGTCATTTTGGTGAAATATTAACTCGAGAGCGCTTTTCTAAGCCAGGCAATATCTTGAACTGTATTAATTACGCTCTAAAATTCTAGGTCACTATACTAAGATAATACAACGAGGCATTATAAAAGCGATAGGTTTATTTTAACATGCATGTTTACAGTAAGTTGTAAAAAAAAATAGAACGTAAAAAGATCTCAACATCTAAAAAAAGGCAGAGTAGATCCAAATTTGCATACTACTGCAAAAAAGGGAGCTTCTTTGAATTTAGGTACCATGGGCTAACTCTGCAAAAAACCTTAATTGTTAAATAACTCACATAAGATTATGGCAAATAAGCTTTATGATATCGTCGCTGGAAATGCAAAAGGGCTGAAACGCCATTTTGGGAAGTTTCCACCAGAGCACTTTAAAGTTTTTTTTGTATTACAATAAAATTCATAAGTCTTTAGTACCTGGTTTGATTTTGAAAAAAAAGTTTGGGTTATTCAATGCTCTCACTAAGTTACCCGAAGCGAAAAAAAAGGTTGAAAAATCACAAACATTAATCATTTTGTGTCGCTTTAGTGAAGCGTTCTCCCAAATGGTAAATGTATTTCAAATGGCTGAAGAGTAAAAGTGTTCAAAATCAAACGAGAGTCAGAGCATTCGATGTAGACAAAAAAAACTGATTAAAACTGAATGCTTAACTCATTTTTGGCCCAAGTGTGGCTTAAGCCCCTTTGCGTTACCAGCGAAGGTATGGTGTTGAAATATTTATTTAATAGCGTGAAAGCTGTATTTGAATAAATCCTAAAGGGTGGTAAAAGAATCCATAAATTCAAAACAAAGGGTAAAATTGGTAAAATTTTATTGAGAAGAGATGTAACGAGATATTTGCAATTGATTGAGTCTTCTGTAGCATTAATAATAATATTTGGATAATTTGTATAGCGCCGTTTTTGTAAAAAATCACCTCAAGGGCGCATTAACACGTAACAGGTGATTTCTCAAATTAATCTGAATCAAAAAAGCATTTTATTTCAATTGATTTTTAACATAATTTTTTTTATATTTAAATAATATCAATAATCTAAAATACAAATATGAAACAGAAAAAGCCAGAAAATAAAAAAAGACAATGGTCACAAGCGAGGCTCGAACTCGGATCCTGTACTCTATCCGAGAGTAACGCCTTAACCAATTTTCGAAATTGGAACCTTATTATAAAGTGGCGTTTTAATCGATCTCATAGTTTTATTAAAAATTATGAATATTTTTTTTGATTTCTTTCGATTTACGATATTTTTGATTTCTTCCGATTTGGTAGCCATCTTTTTAATGATTTCAAAGCTCAAACCGAGTTAATTGAATACCTAGATGGTGTCTTGGATGAATGTCCGTTTTTTTTTAAATACGAAAGATCTTCTGACTTTTAACAAAGTCTCTTAAATTAAAATTAAAATATATGTATTTATCCAAGACACCATCTGGCTATTAAATGAACTAAGATTGAGCTTTGAATCCATTATAAAGTTGGCTGCCAAAAATCGAAAGAAAAAAAAAATTTCATTATTTTCAATGAAAATATGAGATTGATTAAAATGCCACATTCTTATTAGGTCAAAACAGCCGAATTGGTTAAAGCGTTACTCACGTATAGAGTAAACGATCAGAGTTCGACTCGGTTGTGACAAGTGGCAGCTCGTGAGTTTTTAGTTTGCTAGAGTGCTAAGATTGAAAAATACGACATTATTAGTGTTGCTGTAGCCGGAAATGTTTTTTTTTCAAGTTTTTCAGGATTTTTCAGTTTTGGTGGTACACTGCATGTATTTCTGAAAAAATCTTTATCAAAAAATTGAAATTCTGAAAAAAAATAAATTGTTTTCGGCCACAACAACATCAATAATGACGTTTTTTTTCAATATCACCACTCTAGCACACTAAAAAGTCACGAGCCGCCACTGGTTGCGACCATTGTCTTTTTATTTTCTGACTTTTTCTATTTCATTTTTGTGTTTTAGATTATTGATATTATTCAAATATTTAAAAAAAACATGAGCATTAATGCCTTAAAGTTATTTCCAATTTCGATGTATTTTTTGTGTACCTAACGATATTTCAACGTGTATAGCAGTACCAATCGTATAAATAGAGGTGCCGTTAAACTCCTGTTTTAATATCGAAACCCGCACAAAAGCACCAAAACATACATAAATATCACGTATTATCACTTTACTCGGTGACAGATTTCGGTTGTTTTAAGGTTCTCGCATTTTTTATACGAGGACACAACATAAAGGAGTGAAATCTGTGCGCGGTATGCTTAGGCCTTTTACTTTAAATACATTTTTCAAAAAGCTCGCGTGATTTACGGCGGCATAGGCTGTTGACTAATGCCCCTCCCACTACACCTGCGGCGTGGGCGGAGCGGCCTGAATAGACGCGGAATAGAGGATGAGAAGGAGATGTGGTGAGAAGAGGGCAATCAGGGGGTAATAGGGCATAGGCATGTGCGTATAAAGGCAGATGAACGGTACATATCACAGTTGGAACTAAGCTTTGTATTAAAGCTCCGTTTTTGATTTCAATATGACTTTTGGACTAGCCATCATTTTTGTATGATTTGATGCTCATTATTTGAAAATATTCTGTTTCGCGATATGATTAAAAAATTCTCACGTCTGAAATATATTTATTGATTGAATTTCGGGGCCTCCGTTGTGGAGTGGTAAAACGCTCGACTGCGGATCTAGAGATCGCGGGCTTAAACCCAGCGGGCGCAAATATTTTTCTGCTGCTCGGGATGCAGTGAGATCAATGTAGGCCAAACATAAAATACACAAAAATGGTGTCTGTATAAGTACAGGCAACGGGCGTACCAACTTGGTTATCCGATCAAATCCGTGAAAACTGAGCATTCCCCAAAGTTCTAGGAAGGCCCAAAAATTAATCGAGTACGCCTAATTACAAGGGCCTTTAATATTTTCAAGATCCTTATCAACATTATTAGGGATGCAAGAACACCCAACACTTCTTGATATCTGGCTTCGTAAGGTATTATGGTTTAAGTTTTAGTCCATATTAATGGCCTTCCGCACTAGCAACCAAACCTTTTATGTATTCATTATATTATCATGTATTTCATTCTTAGAATCAATCGAAGATTTAAGCAATAAATCGTGAAAAAATAATATTGCAATAACCCGAAAAAACATAAAGATGTTTAATAAATTTTGATATTTAGTTTCTAATTTACCTATGTATCTATTAGCTTTAAGTTTACCTTAACATGATCTTATTTCAGTTGGCTCTTGTTAAGACGTTACTAATTAGATAATTGGCGAATATAAATTGAAGTCTTTACTGTTAACAAAATATCAATTAATTAAATTAAGGACACAACAAAAGCTTTTGCTAACAGAAATGTAACATTTGAGAATTTATTTCAAATCATGTTGCGACTTCGACGTTTCGTTGAAAACAGTGTAGCAGAATTTTTTTAACAAAGACCTGATATTATTGAAAAGAATTCTTCTTTTTTTTAAACACTATTCGAACTTTGTGCTGTTCCCTTCGCCGTAATTCACACGGCTTACGAGCTTATTTTTTTAAACATGGCTGCAGCAATTGTATGGCCACTAATAGTAAAATGCTGATGCTTGTAGACATCTGTTCAATGAGCGGATATCAAAAGTAATACTGTTAAAATACACAGCTGTTGATCAAGCTAGTATAAACTTTGTTTTGTTGATGCTAACCAGTACAACTTACGATAACAATTGAAAATGGCCTTTGGCTGTCCACCCTCAGGCGTTGAATTGGAGAATGTGTATTTTTAGGCGTACACAGCCGTTATATTATAATAATAAAGTAATTTTGTTGAAATGTAACTGCCACTAGCATGAAATAACTGCCTGAATCATTATATTAACTCGAAATAAAACAAAAACAGGATGGTTCGTGAAGGAAAAGACGAATAGATCGCATTACTTGGATAAACGAACTAAACGCCTCATGTAAACGTCATTTTTAGGAATAGTGTTAACACGTTCGCTATACAAAGTTTTAACCAAGTCTTTCTTGTAAGGTTACGTAACGTAACATCTTCTCATGTTTTAAGGAATGTACAATACCTGAATGTAAAATTTACCCACAAAGGCAAATTGGAATTGTAAACTCACGTCATATTACTTGTACATGGATATATTTAAAAAAAATCGTTATTAACGGCCTTTAAAACAAGAGACCAAGTTCTGATTTGTACAAGTATTTAAAAATGTGATATACAATCGAAGAATTAATCTAGAAATCGTTAAAAAACGAAAAAAATTGCTCCTGTTGGAATTCAATGTGATAATTTTTTACCTTCGTGTTTTTCATCTAGTTCCTATTTTATCCAACCATTTCACTACATCCGGTTTCCATATTCAACAAAATCTTGTTCAAAACAATTGACAACAAAAAAGAAGAGTTTTGAGATAAAAAAAAGGTCGCTTGTTCGTCGGTTTGTTGTTTTTGATCTCCAATTAATATAAAATAAATGTGTTTAATGAATAAGAAGACTAAATCAGTGTAGTGTATTTGTTTCGTTTATAATTCCATTGTAAAAAGACTTCGAGAACTTTAAACTTCATCGGTGAGTGAATGGTTTCCTATTTTTTCCTTTATTCCAATAATCTTTCCACTAGCTACAATTAGACACTTCTATTAAGTAGTTTAGTTTTTCGTTAACAATCAACTATTTTACAAATTTATCTAAAGCTGAAAATACATTCAGTGTTTTATCGCAGCTTCGGATCCAACAGCTTTTCTAACATAAATATTTTTTTCATTACTAATTTTTATTTACTAAATACTTTTAAATGAACATTTAAAATCACTCGATGACATTATTATGTTATTTTAGAATATACGTTGATACAAATTAATACCTTAAAAACTTTTTTTGAGTAACAGAAGTGCTTTTTACGTTTTTTTTGTCACTATTTTTGTAAATTATCTGTTTGACTAACATACACCACTGAGCATTTAGTTTTCTCAACAAAATATGATTTCTATATTTTGCGGGAGGGAGGGGTGAAATGGGCCACAGCGGGTAAATACGGACCTCCCGCAAATACAAGATTTATAGACCTCTTAATGGGCCCGTTACCATAACATATTTATATTTATAGAATAATTCTCGCCGAGATGTGGATTATGGACACAAGCGAGGAATTCAATATGGGAGGGGAGTTATATCTACAGCCTTGACATATTCACGACTAAACGCAAAGTGGTGGCATCACACGTGTACAAACAAGCGTAGGTCTTATAAGTGTAACAAATGTAGACCTCCGTGGCGAAGCGGTAAGCTTCTTGACTCCGGATCCAGAGGTATTCGAAACCCGGCGGAGGAAAATTTTTGTCTCTCTTTATTTCGATTTAATTTGATTAAAATAACACAAAGAAAAATTACATCTCGTTTGAGAGTAGAAAATACTTAAATTTTTTAAATCGTCAAAAATGTTATCGTTAAGGGTCAGCACTCAAAAATGACGCTAAACATTACTTTGTAGCATTCTAATACAAGCAATACTACAAATGATTTGTCCGCAATTTTTCTATGGGTAGTTAGAAAAATATCCGAGGTTTCTAGTGAATGCAATTTTTTAATTGTAATCTTTCAAATTAAATAAAAAGCATACTGAAATGTCAGTAAAGAGCGCAGTTTAAAAATTTAAAAAAAGCATTTATGAATATTTTAAATATAATTCTAATGTGCTTTTCATAAGTTACAAAATAGTGCCTACCATATTATTATGACAATTCAAATTGAACTTCACAACATTACACTCCTATGCGGCGAATTCAACATCTGGAAAATGAATACTCTGATGTCGTTGATTTTTTTTTTTTTTTAAATGTGTTTAGTTTAGTCTCGGATTTCTTTTTTATACAGAAATAAATAACATATTTTATCTACCAGTTCCATACCTCACTACCACATATCAGAGTTTTGACACTTCAGAACCGATGCATAGTAGGGAGTCTCGCCAAACGCGCGCCTAACATTTCTACACGGTTAACATTTTATACATGAGAACGGATCGCTTTTATGAATCGTTCTTATGTTCAATAACTCGGTTGTGGAATGATTTGCGGGCCTCTGTGTTTCCTCCCTCCTTCAATATGAGCCTCTTCAGGACACAGGTTTACTCCTTCCTTTTCTTAAAAATAACCTCCACACAGCATCCCCAAAGATGACATAGGCTCCGAGGGATATTTTATCCCTCAAGTCCTCTTATGTGGAGTCAATGTAAAAAAAGGATTTGTTTAATTGAATTTTACATATAAATAAAACAGATAGACTTTGTTTATAACCACTTTTATTATTTAATATTATGTCTACCGGTTTTGGAAGCACCCTTCCATCATATTAATGTTTTAAGTGCCCACATATTAACTGTCCTCAATCATATTTCCTTTTCTTTGATTCGACAAATGTGTTTATATGAATTAATTTGTTTCATCTGAATTTTTATACCCTTAGCTCCTAGTAAATTGTTTTTAAATCTGTTGATGTACACATACACATACATGTTATACCCATATCTGAACCTTTTCTCTCGTGATTTATGATAACGTTCATTATTTTAGATAGTTTTAATTTGTATACATATTATGTATTATTTTCTCCTTGTTAGTTAATCTTCTTAGCATAATTAATTTAGCAAGAAGCGCACTTGGGGTAAAATATCACAAAACTGCGCTATATAAGTTCACTGTTATTATTATTATTATCAGGACAATTTTAATATTGTCCTGATGATGGAAAATTGCTTTCGAAACCGGTAGACATAATATTGAATAATAAAAGTGGTTATAAACAGTATCAAGTTTATTTTTTTTATTTATAAATATGGCAAGCCACAAAGCAAATGCTTTTTACGAATATAGAATTTTATATTTAAATTTTTTTTTAATGTGAATACCGCACAAATCTTTCAATTGCTTAAAACTATTTGGAACCAGTGGGACTACAGAATCCCCAATCGTGGTATGTTGTGAAGCTAAAGCGGGTTGGGAGAAGAAGGAGATGATGAAGAGGAAGATTAGGAAGCACCTGCCTGTTAAACAAAATATTTGATTTTGTATTATTTTGTAGAGCAATCCTTAGATCAACTACCAATCTGGAACGTTCCATAAATATCGCAAATATTTAAATTTACAGGGAAAATATGATAAAAGCCATGAAAATAATGCAGAATAAAATCAAATTTATTTGGGTCTCCAACTGCGTCCTCTAGATTTATAGCCTAGGATATTTACCAGTTGGTATCAGCACTCCATTGTGGACTGCCAGCCTCGACAACTTTTTATTAGCATTCACCATTATTTTAGTGTTTATCAGACTTCCTAAACGTAATACCTTGTCGTAACTCTTAAAACAGTTAATGATAATATTGGTAAGCCAATTCTCTATTTCAACTTTGGTACATTTATCAATACGAATAAACCTATCATACATTTACCAAAAACCTACCACAAACAGACTAATATACTAATTTACTAAACTTTATTTTATTTTGGTCTGCGGAAGAACTAATAATATAGAACAATATTAAATGTTGAATTCAAAAGGTATACTACTCTGATAAAGGGGATTAAAGTAATGCTCGTGGCTCAGTGATACCGCAAGCAAAATGAACAGATAGAGCTCATATAAAATTAATGGTGTTTAACATAAGCACACACCTGACAATAGTCCAAAGTAATTTTACTGCAGCAATCTTTACCTCACAGTGCTAGAAAATTCTGCGCGCTCCGGTGCTGTAAACTGTGTTTACATTTAGAGTTTTGTAATTTTAAGTCGGATTAATATGAATAGTTCTAACTTTTTATTTATAGTTTTCATTAAAATGATAGTAGTTATATATATTTGTATGTATATTTCGTATATATTTTCTATATAAATACTAAAAATGAGAAAAAGTTATATGTATAAAACGCATAAAATATCCGTTACAGACGGCAATTAGAAATTTACTAAAAATGTTGATTTTGCTGTTAAAATTAACAAATACAGTGTATAAAACCATTTGTGATTATAATCCTATATATGGGCCTTTCCATTGATGTTCACCTATTGCTTGAAACGTGTTCGAACTTGTAGGTCATTCAATGTACGCTACGCAGTGTCTGGGTGAAGTTATACACTTATACCTACTTGGCAATGTACGCACACATACATACTGACCAATTCTGAACAGAATAAGTAAAAAACGCAGGTTTTCAGGAGAGCCAAAACAACATTCAGGATTAATTTTTTTTCATGTAACAATATCATATATCATATGTTCCTTTTCAAAAAATAATCGCACATTATTTTTTTTCTGACTCATCTCATTTTTCCTTGCTAGCCTTTATGTGACTGAAAGGGTACCCGGGTACCCTCGTTGGTTTTTAACATAATTTTTTTTTCATGTTCCCGTAAGTCTAACCGGCTGAAACTTCCTGACTTCTACACAATAGTGAAAATGAACAATTAAACATATTCGTTGGATATGTGGAGGGTGGTTGACGGAAAACAAATAAGTATAATTTACAACTTCTGATAGCTGAAGGAGTTCCCGGGTACCCTCTTGTGTTTTATATGATTTTTTTTAAGCTTGTCCGTATTTATTAATCATTTTATCTTATTTTCAATGATAAATATGATATTCTGCTTCGTTCAAAGTACATCATTACATCAGTACATACTATTAGTTTATTTAATCACCTATTTAATTAAAACCCTAGTGGGTGAAATTCGTATCCACTTCCCCAAGTATTGAACTGAGTCTTAACATATTAGGTCATAAAAGTGGTCCAGCAAACTTCAGCAAATGATATACTGTAGAAGAAACATTTTTATCAATTTAAAAAAAGTGAAATTTTTTTCGGTCACATAAGGACTAGATAATGTATCTAAGAAACAACTCTGCATACTCAACTCAAAACTTGATTTTTTAAACTTATTCTGTTCCTCCTTTCGCACACAAAATTTATACCCGATTTTTGACAAAACATTTTTTTCTGTTCAACGGAAGAATACCTAAAATATGAACTCCGTGTTAAGTACATTTACAGAGATATTTAAATAATAATAGACGATGTCAACACAGTTAACAGCACAAGAAAGGAAAGGTTAAGTGTGTTTCATTAACGCTGTAAAAAGGTAACACCCAAGTGAGAGATTAACATTTTTCCTAAAAGCTTTTAAAGCCAGTGGAAACGTTTTTAATGTAATTTTTTCGAGCATTTTCAGACAGGTTTTTTGAGACAAGAGGAATGAATGTCCCAGCGTACACGAATCGTTGAAAAAGGAAGATTTGATCAGACATGGATACGTATTACACTGGCCTCTCAAATCTTTTTTAGATTCAGCGTTTTTAAGTCAACTGTCTCAAAATTTGCGCATTCAAATACTGATAACTAGAACCCAAATTTGCATCGCAAAAACAGGGGCTTGTCTGTTAAAAAAATTATGAATATTAGTGTTTTAATTTGACTGTTTCTTTTCAAATAAATACGGTTTCTTAGTAGCACATTATTGAACACACATATAACACGTTTTAAGTAGTTTTTTACGACTGACGAAAGTTTTTTATATTTGATTCTATTCAATATACAAGGGTTTTTATAAGTTATCAATTCAATAGACGGAGAAATCAATAAGGAAATAATTATTTTTAAATATATTTTTAAATAGTTTGTAAAATTAAAATAGAGTTCAGACTTCGAAGAGATGGAATACTGAATGGTGGGTAGGGTGTAATAGAAAACTGGGTATTTGTTAACAGAGGTGGACCAACGAAATGTGATCTAAAGATCCCACTTCTAGACAATAGTAAGTTTAAAATAAAAGTTAATTTTTTGTAAAATTAAGTTAATTTTTTTTTAAGTTTTAGTGTTATTATTCTGATAAAGTAAACATAACCTTAATACATGTATCACGAGAACGAGGGTAATATACACATTTTTTAGAATAGTGTTGAATTGATGTGACTTATATTACGTTTTTACAGCATGTTTTTGGTTTATCCACGGATGTTAGAACAATATTGGATGTTACTAACCTTTAATTTTATATGATTACCAAAGAAAAAAAATAACTCCGGGCCTGTTCCATTAAAAAAATTATTAAAATTAATTTAAGGCTATAATATCCGAACAAACTGAAACTTATTTTTAAAATTTTAAGGTGTAGCAAATATCTAGAAAGCTGCAGAGTTATTTTATTTGTTGTTTTCAACTACCGATAAAAGAGAGGTCATAAGAGATTTCCATTTATTTAGATTTGAGAGGCATTAGCAAGTATTTGTAATAAAATAGAATTAAAAAAATAATATTAATTTATCTGCTTTGAAAATATAAAAAAAAAATGCTAAAAAGGCGTTTTTTAATTACAAACGAAAAATCTAGGGTAAAACACAAATTTCTTATTTTTTCTTTTAAATTTGAAAAAAATACTTTCTTAGCATAGTTTTATTTTAATTTTATCATATTTCAAATATAAACCAGAGCAATAATATATGTTTTGTGAAGAAGTTAATTTTTGTTATAAATAATTCACAAAGTTACCTTTAAATTTAAAAAAAAATCAAAATCATTTATGACATATAATTAAAAACAAAGAGTAAAAAAGATCAGCCAGTTTGGTTTTGTATTATAATCATAAATCTATTTAACTTCTTAGATAAAATAGGCCCCGAGTGTATAACTCTTACTACAATCAAATCAATCCTATGCAAACATGAAAACCTCTAGCATGGTGGGTAAAAATATATGCCAAAAATATTCACCTACCTTTTTTTTTTGTTAAAACATGTTCGTTTTGAAAGACCCCACCCAAAAAGAGTTAGCGGAAGTACTGGCTGTTCAAATCAAGTCACTATTATCACAATTCAGTATTCTGTATTATGTGGATATCCGGAAAGAATGCAAGGCTGATGTAAGCGTAATTAATACGATCAAAAAAGGGACGCTTAGATGGTTTGAGCATGTAGAGCGAATGAACAAGAAAAGAGTGTAAAAAGAATATATGATGCGAAAGTAAATGAAAAAAGAAGTCAGGAACGCTGAGGAAGACATGGCACGATCAAATGAATCAACCGCTTGAATCGGGCCATGTGAAGAGTCAGAATAACGGAAGAGTATGTATGAGACGATGCATGAATGCGAATGAAGCAAGGAGAGTGTGCCAAGACAGAGTCATGCGGCGGTCCGTCCTCTCTGTCTACACCTGCGGGTAAATGGCGTGATGGTTGGTAAGTTTTTGTACAACACTCTCACGGAAATAATTTTCTACAACCGAACAGATACAAAACAAAAATTATAAAATACATCCGTATATTATAATATATACTAAATATGTATATATATATATATATATATATATGTAAATATAATTATATATAATTCCATTTATATATATAAACATATTCAGTATCCATTAGGATACTAAACGGCCAAAAATATACCGCATCTATTTTTTTCCGTATTTCACCAAATCAAATTTGTTACATTTTTTAACACATTTGTCCAATAAAATACACTAATTACATTTATACCTTTTTTAAAAAACAACTTACTATTTTGAACAAATTCCCAAACCACTTTCGAAGATTGGAATTGTAATATGTATATTAAAATACATTCAGTTCCAGTAATATCCGCGGTAACACACCTCCATGGATCTAAAATGATGTTTCTACAGCATTGTGGTAAATCATACGAAATACATATTTTCATTTTTATTGTGTTGTATTTTATTTTATGACTTTATTCCGAAAACGGTAAATTTTGAGTACGCGATAAATGTACATTTTGTTCATTCGGCTTGAAAAATAAGTGTTGTTTTTCTTTGTATTCATATTATCAAACATGAAACTTGTAAAAACCGAATTTCTAAATAATCGGTAATGTCCATGATTTACTATAGGGAGAAGTTATTACGTTGAGAACATATTATTTGTAGAGGCGAACGTAATTGAGAATTATATTAAGAGAAATGAAAAAATAACTTTGTATAAGACCACGAATATTATTTTAATTTTCATTACCGACCGGTTTCGCTTAGCCTAAGCATCATCAGGGTACGAAATAGAACTAAACATAAAATTCAAAGTGATTATATGTACATTCAGAGGGAGAACAAATTATAAATTTTAAATGTTTATTTTTTATTATATTAAGGCTTAGTTATTTGAACTCCTGGTCAATAAATCCAGTAAGTGTCATTTTGAATTTTTAAGCATTTCAACGGTTTTTATTAAACACTGATTTTTGGCTCTGTATGCAATGGACTAATGACTTTTGAAATGTAATTGAATGAAATTTTAATTAACCGCTTATCAAAAATGATTTTAAATCTAATGAACCGCTGATAAACTAAGAAGGGCTGTTTACGGGGAGGGTTTAACTGGTTAAAATAATTGAAAACGGCTTTGATTACCGACTTGTAACGACGTCTAATGTATTAGGAGTTTGAACATGTGGGTCTAAAGGAAACTTATTTCTTTGGCTACTTTTTATAGTATATTAAACTCTTATGAAATATCACATCGAAGTCAATTGACAAATTTAGAAAATAACTAGAACTTTTTTAATTAAATTACCTTAAAAACACTCTGATTTTTACGAAATGTTGGTACTTAAATAAATATTTTTTATGAGGTTTAAATCACTATCCCAACCAAACAAATTTAATCATAATTATAGTTCTCTGTTTAGTTAGACAATTATTCGATCGATTATCGGCCAAATTCCAGAAAATACTGTAGATATTCCATCAGAACACTTGTGCTAATCAATTATCAAGTCTGTATAATTATTATTACGATGTTTTGTATATTTTGTGTTTTTTTTTCTACAATAAAATATGAAATAATTATTACATGTTTGACACATTGTAGTACAAAGTAAATATATAGATATTTCACACCCCCAAGAAACAAGGTTCTTCTGTTTTGTGAGAAAACTTCCCTCAAATAATAAAAAAAAGTTTAGTTCTTACAATGTAGCAGAGAAAAATTCGAAATAACTGTGTAAAATTAGTTATAGTAATGAATATTGGTAAATTATTACGCATTGTGTATTTTTTAAAATATTAATACCGCACAAGAGTGCCACCTGCTCCCAAAAATCCGAAGCCCGTGGGACTAGAGCATACTCAATCGGGATATTTCATGAGACTGAAGGAAATGAGGAAGAGAAGGAGATGTGGAAGAGGAGTGTAGGAAGGTACCTAACTGCTTAAATCACACAAACACGGCTAAAGTAATAATAAGCCATCAAGTAATATTTCGCTTCTAATGGTAGTAGTATGACGGCCTCCTAGGCCGAGTAGTAAGACGCTCGACTACGAATTTAGAGGTCGCGGGTTCAAACCAGTTAGTTAAAGTTTGGTTAATGTGTGTCGTAATGACACATGAACACGCATTAAATAATAATATGGTATATTTGCGACACGTTCCAGAGTGGTAGATATTATAGTATAGCCCTGGTGAAAGACCACCATTCAAAATCAAAATGTTGCTTGAAATGGCTTTAGCCGTGTTTGGTGACCAGATCTAAATAGCCAGGTACTTCCCAACCTTCGTCTTCCCCATTTTCATCCCCTCCCTATTTCCTTCAGACTCACAACATATCCCGATTGGGGATTTCATAATCTCACTTGGCTCTAGACGGTTGGGAGCAGTTGAGATTCTTGTGTGATATTAACTATAAAAAAAAAAAAATTTACCAGAGCAATACTGAAAGTATCTACTTACATGTCACGAATCTGACCGTTTTTTTTTCCATTTCCGTTATGATTCTGATACTCCAAAATTTTAATATTTTCATTAATAATTATGTTTGTTCACATTAACACTCTAGAATCATAAATTCGTAACCGGTCTGGATTTGGCCGATGATATTATGACTGAAGTTCCGCCCACGCCGTTTACTGGTAGCTAACAACTGTCACCGGAAGCCGGGGCCGCCTAGAAAGGTGGGCGGTCGTGACTTCATAGCCGACTTCCGAAAGAAAATTTTATTTTGGTACCGATTTAAAAACCTCTTGGTATGCACAGCCAGAAAATTCAATTCCATTATTACCGGACTTGCTAATAAAAATCTTTGTTATATTTTTCACACTGACCGATCTGATTTGCAACATTAATCAAATACGATTTTAGAATTTGTGTTATTTTCGCCGAAACAAATATTTCACAAAATTTCTTCACTGTTGACATAATCTATTCAAATCAAAATAACTCATTTTTTTATTAAAAAAATGCAACAAATTTTGCATATCTTTAGAAAAAAACATAAAATTATGTCATGTACAAATCACGTCATGTTGCTACTGAGCGCATAGATTATTCACATTCACTTGGAGGCAAACCCTCATTTGTTTTTATTTTTAATAGTGAATTCCGCAGAAGAGTCCCAACTACTCCCAATGATGATTGGAGCCAGTGGGACTATGGTATTCCCAATTGGGGTATGTTGTAAGGTTAAAGGTAGTGGGAGAGGAAGGTTAGAATGTACCTGGCTATTTAAATCTGGTCACCAAACACGGCTAAAGCCATTTTAATCAAGCAAAGTTTCGATTCGTCGTGGTCTTTCATCAGGGCGATACTTAGTATGTACCACTCTGGAATGTACCGCAAAAATACTTAATATTATTTTATGTGATTTAAATCTGTTATAACACACATTAGCTAAATCAAATGTCTATGCGTGGGCTTTTATACTCGCGAGGTCAGGATCCGTAGTCAAGCATCTTACCACTCGACCAAGGAGTCCGTCAAATATTTACGAGATAGTAAAATATTCTAAACAGGCTTATAAAAATCACAACTAGAAGATACCCGGCTTCGCTTAGTTTTTACTTATTATGTTTAACGATTGAAAATTTTGGAAAATACATTTTTAATACCATTGTACTAAAGCGTCTCTCATCTTAAAAAAAAAGAACACCAGATAGAACCACGTAACGGTAAGGCTGCAAACATTTGTAAATCTAACCACGTTAATCCGGATAGAAATAATTTAACATCCTCCTAATAGGTTAAGTAATGAAATCAACCGTTTACCAAGCCACACGAGTTACGAGTCAAAAGCTCCGCCAAGCTTTAGTCAAACTAATCTAGCTTAAGTGGAATAAAACTCCGGACTCCTGTTGAGGTTTTGGCGTAGAGAAGATCTTCAGTGAAGTTTGAGTTGATTTTTGAAGTCAGACAGGAAAAAACTTTTTATGTCAAAGGTGAGCTTAGATTTTAAACACCTTATGTCACGTTCGTCAAAAAGGATGAATAGATTAAGATTGGTAGAAATACGGCATACATAATTTCGGAAATATTAGGCCGAAGAAAGGAACAATACTGAGAAATGAAAAATTACCTAATCAGACTTTGGTAAATAAACATGTTATGTTATTTAAACATAATGATTTTAAGCAATTTTGTGATTCTGAATAGTCGTTTTTCTCTAGAAAATTTCACAGGGAACCTTACACCAAAATATATCGTCGCTGGAAAGGCAATAATACTTAAGCGAAACTTTGATAAAAAATATTAGTTAATTATGCAGTTTTGATCAGTTTTTTTTTCTGCATCGAAAGCTCTGACTCTCGTTTGATTCTGAAGACTTTTGTGGCCCTTCAGCCAACTAAAATATATTTACCATTTGAGAGAAGGCTCGATACAAGCGACACAAGTTTGGGACTTTTAAAGCTTTTTATCGCTTTATGTAACTCAGTGAGAGCATTGAAATTACTTTTTTTTTCAAAATCCATCCAGGTACTGAAGACTTATGAATTTTATTGTTAAACAAAAAAAAGTTAAGGGTGGTTTGGTGTAAGATTCCCAAAATGGCTCTTTAGCCTTTTTGCCTATCCGGTGGTGATGTAATTTTTATTTTGGCCTTGAGGAAATTAAAAAAAACGCAGCCTAGAACCAGAGACCTTGCCTGCATGTAGCATGAAGATTGTAGATTGTAGCATGTAGCATGTAGGTTGTCTTGATGAGGTGACAGGAGGTCAACATATAAAATGGAGGAAGAAGGAGAAGATCAAGGCAAAGAAGAAGGATTTTAAGCGCATTTCTATTCAGATCTTATTACAAAACCTTCACAGTGATTCATTGTTTTCGTTACTATCATTTTATCTTTGGGAAAAGAGTTATTAAAAACATCATAGAAAAATGACTTAAATCAAATTAACATTTACCAGTCTAAATAAGTTTTGTCATTTTTAACGACTCTACCAAAACTTTGACTTGACCTTGGCTTTGATTTGAATGTTCTTTCATATGTATATTTTGTCCTTGCTTTATAATAATATTATGTACATGGCCTGTTCAAAAGAAATGGTAAATTTTGAATTTTCGCGGGCTGTGTACATTCGATTATCATTTTTTTGTTGTTGTTATGTTGGTACCCATATGTTTATCATATGTTAGCATTATCAGCCATTTTGAATTAGTAGTTTGTTTTTGACACCTGGAAAGGTTAGTCACGTTTTTGTGTGTTCTTCGATTTTTTACTTTTGAAAAAAAATGGATCAAAGAATAAAATCCATGATTTGTTTTTCCACAACTCCAGGACGCTCATCGTCATTAACATCTTCTCGGCCTTCTGTAAAACGCTTGAACCACTTATAAACAATTTTTTGAGACAAAGTAGACTCGCCAAATGCCACAGTCAACATTTTAAGTGCGTTGGAGCACTTTATTCCATTTTGAACGCAAAATTTAATACATATCCTTTGATCCATTTTTTTCAAAAGTAAAAAATCGAAGAACACACAAAAACGTGACTAACCTTTCCAGTTGTCAAAAACAAACCACTAATCCAAAATGACTGATAATGCTAACATATGATAAACATATGTTTAACAACATAACAAAAAAAAATCGATAATCGAATGTACACAGCCCGAGAAAATAAAAAAATCACCTTTTCTTTTGAACAGGCCTCGTATGTGCTGTTTTTTCTCTGTTGCTCTTATATCCTATTTCGTGTTATGTATTTTTTTGTGGTAATTGGACAATAGTCCGTTGGTTTATAAATACAAAAATAAAAATGAGTTTCTGCGTAAATTATTTTATTTAATTTATCGAAGGAAGCAATCATTTTGTAGCTTGACATTATAACTTAAATAAAAAATATTTTTGTTTTAAGCCACTTTATTTATACACATATAACAGTTTATATTCAGTTTATATATATACGTATCATATTCAGTTTATATATATACGTTCCTGAAGAAGGTTAAGTTTAACCGAAACCGGTCGAATTGTTATATGTGTATAAATAAAGTGGCTTAAAACAAAAATATTTTTTATTTTATTTAAGTTTATGGCCCACTGTTTAAGAACACAATCGTGCCTTCTTTTCAGTTGAGTTTGCATATTCTTTGTAAAAAAAAATTGTAGACTCAACTGTCCTCTGACTTGAATGTCGTCTTAGCACATCTAAGTCAGACGACAAAGAATAAAACTATTACGACGTGATTTTATTAAGATACGAAGACCGTGTCGCGTGAAAGGAAAACCGAACCAGGGACCAATAAATCTTCCGTCTAGGGTGCCTAGACAAACAATAAATTCTTTAGTACCCTTTCAACCTTCTCGTATTAAGGAGGAACACAAAACTCAAGACGACAACTTACCAGATGGTCAGTATGGCGGCTTGCATTAATGCTTGCCAAACGATCGCATTAGTTAAGCAATAATTTCAGGCAACAAAATATTTGATTATTAAGATAACTTTGTTTTTTAAATTATAACAAAAAATGATCTTCAAGTTTCATCACTTGTTTGTATTATCTTTAAGGTACTTAAATAAGAAATGTTAATTAAATAAATACTAAATGCAAATTTTAATCTTTTGTAGATTATAAAACCAACGGATATTATTGAGGAAGAAAAATACGTTTTTAAATACGTGTAATTGTAAGTTCAGAAAAGGTTGTAACATTTTTTTATGCGTACTTAGTAATTGAACAAATACTCTCGTTAAGGTTCAACATCCAAAAATACACACTTTAGTTTTCTAGTAGAAGCAAAGCTACAAATTATTTATTTGTCAAATATATACGGCTAGTTAGAAAAATGTCGTAGGTTTCAAGTGAATACAATTCTTTAGCAGTAATCTTTTAAATTATTGATTAAATGCGTACCAAAATTTTAAAAATGCACCTTTTACTGATATTTTAATATATTTTTATTGAACGATAACAAATTTTAAAAATGTATTCACTGGAAACCTCAGAAATTTTTCTAACTACCCATGGAAAATTTTCAGATAAATCATTTGTAGTATTTCTTGTATTAGAATACTAAAAAGTGATGTTTAGCGTCATTCTTGGGTGCTGGCCCTTAAGACCACTCGTCAGTATAAATTATTTTAATTCAATACATTGCATTTAATGTTTTGTTTTGATTTAATGAGATATCAAACTACGAGGAATGAATCTTTCTTTCTCAAGCAGTAAAAGTCCCGAACGATTACTTTTTGTATCATCAAATTTTCACAGCTTTTTCTGTTTCTCAAATCAAAACGTTATATCCACAATTAGCAATGCAATACCAACTAAAACGCAAAAAAAAACAGAAAAAGATTTAGAGATAAGATCATAATGTAATACATTTCCTCATAAATATTCTATGATAGTTATCTATTATATAAAAAATCACTATCGCCATATTTTGTGATTCAGTTTTCATTTGTTCAAAAGAAAAAATATTGCTAAAAAAGCGTTAAAATCTGGAGCGAAGACAGATATTATAGTGAGCATACTTTAAAATGTACTTTGTATATTATCTATTGGCCCAATATCCCAATATTGGGAGAGAAATTTCTCCAGAAAATATAAAATACTCATTGAAAAATCTTTTCTCAAAAAATAAAAATATTTATCCTCAATTCCTGCCACACAAATAACATATTTATCACTCCTTTTCAATATCTACGTTTCGCAACCCGCAAAGACCCATCTTCATCTCTCCAGTCGTCCTTTTTCTTATTACGCTGATTCGAGAACTACGTGACCGGCAACCCGAGTATAAAATTGATAACAACCCACTATGAAAAAACGCGAGATAAATTTATGTTCAATCCATTTCTCAAGACGTGTTGGATAGAATTGTCGAAATTACAAACGTAAAATGTTTTCTTGGAATGTTGATGGAAGACCTTTCAAAATACAGATATTAAAGACACGTCCTACGAGAAACGATAAATCCTACAAATCTTTAGGTGGATGATATAAAATTTAATATATGAGGCAAAAAAGTTTCTTGGTATATTTATGAGTGTAATTTCTCTTTTTGAAAAATATTTTAAAGACAAAAATGTGTTTTATTGCACATAGCTGCCTAAAACTATAATTAAATTTAAGAATCAGGGTAGATTCTATGTCAAATACTTGAATCGGGTCGTGTGAAGAGTCAGAATAATAGAAGAGTATGTATGAGACGATGTATGAATGTAAATGAAGCAATAAGTGTGTGCCAAAACAGAGTTGTATGGCGGTCCGTCCTCTCCTACCCCTGCGGGGAAACGGCGTGATGGTTAGTTAGTTAGTTAGTTAAAAGCGGTTGAATTTTGGAATTTTTTAAAAGAAAAAAAAAACACTGTGGTTACGAAAATTAGTTGACAATATTTTTTAACTCGTAGAAGTAATGATAGTAGTAGTACCATCATAATAAGCGGTAGATTCTGCTTGTGCAATGATGAAGGACTTAGCCAGCAGAGGGATTGAACTTACGACCTCCGGATGGGAATCCGACGCGTTTGTCCACTTAGCTACTAACCGGTCTCTTTTCGTTTTTTTTATAGTGAATACCGCTCAAGAGTCCGAACTGTCTGGAGCCAGTGTGACTGTGCCATCCCCAATGGGGGTACGTTGTGAGGCTGAATGGAGATAATGGGCAGGGAAGGAGATGGGAAAGAGAAAGGATGGAAAGTACCTGGCTATTCAGATTTGGTCACAAAACACGGCTTAAGCCATTTCAAGCAACGTTTCTATTCTGAATGGTAATTCTAAGTGTAGAGAACATCTGCCTGAGAGTTATCTTATAGACCGTTGACAATGGTATAAAAGAAGGAAAGCAAATTTGTTGTGGTGGATTTAGCAGATCTAAGTCCATGCCGTTCCCCAATCAGAACATTTTTAAATACGGGGGTGATTTTCTTTGTAATGATTGACTGAAATATTTTTGGAAGGTGGGATATAATCGATATCGGTCTGTAGTTTTTGATGTTGGACTTGTTACCAGGCGTCTGTCACCAGGGCGATACTAAGAGAATCTACCACTCTGGAACGTGCCGCAAAAATACTTTATATGTATATGAGTGAAATGTGTCATGACACATATTAAATAAATAAAAGTTATTTGCGCAAGCCTGGTTTGAACCCGCGACCTCTGGAATCATAGTCTTCCTTTTTCTTACCGCTCGACCATGCAGGCTATATTTTATCTATTTTGTTTGCTGTAATTAATATTAACATAGAGGATATTTTGAAGATATCTAAGTAGAGCAAACGATATAAGACTAGAATGACTTGCTCTAAATGAAGTCGCTAACCTAAATAATTCAGCTATATGGTTGTGTATGAATTTGTAGAGGTTAATTTCAGGTCGCTCCAAGTTCTTAGGGTGAGCATTTAGCGGTACACGGTCATAAATATCTCACGATGTGATAAACGACCAAATTACAGAATTTTCCTCAGTGGAAAGTGCCTCATATCGTGCTCGGGCCACTGCGCTATATTATTGCCGGCCTAACGTGGATACAATAAATACAGACTGAGTTGTGTCGTGTTATTCTGTCAAACGGTGGTTAGTTAATGTGTCAACGTGATTTAGGGTTGATCAAATAAAATTAACAGTAATTAAAAATAACCGTCGTTACCGTTATTTTTTTTCAGTTTCTCGTTTTTTTTGTTTCATATTAAACTGACGTTCATTGATATCATTACAATAATTAATATCAAAATAAAAGCATAAAGCTTTAATGTTAATTCTAATTTAATATCAATTCTCGGCTTTGTAAAAAGTCAAAAGATCCGTAAATAAAAGTTGATGTATATCCAAGACACCATCTGGGTATACAATATGTGATCCGGTAGAGTTTCGTATATCATTACAAAGATAGCATCCTTTATCGGAAGAAATTAAAAAAACAATATTAATATTTTTTAATGAAGTATGAGAGCGATTAAAATGCCGGTTTATAATAAGGTCTCGGTAGCTCAATTGATATTCACCAGTATAATACAAGGCATGCAAAGAAATCAGACTACAAGAAAAGAATAAAGCCAACACTCAAAACAGCTTACTATATAAAGGAATGAGGAATGGAAGTATAATGCGCTGCCGGAAACCATCAAAATTATGCCTATCAATAAATTAAAAAAAGCCTGTAAAAATTATTTAAAACGCATGTAAACCAAAATAATAAGTAGTGTTTAAGTTAAAATATTATTAGTCAAAAAGAAAATGAAATAATTAGAAACTTGTAAACTTAAATGTACAAAGTAACTAATTTAAAAAAAAAAAAAAGACGTAACTACCGGATAAAGTAGAGGTTCCGAATTCGAGTCTCGGTCGCGACCGTTATTGTTTTTAGTTTCGGCTTTTTTTGTTTCATATTTACGCTGAAGATTATTGATATTGTTTAAAATAATTGATAAAATTAACTCGTTCTCTTGATGGGAATTGTGTCGCTTTAGAGCATTTAAAACTCAGTGTGAAACATTTATTTTTCAATTATTTTTTTTTTATTTCATTCATTTTAATTTCATTTTATTAGATTTATTAAATACGTATGCAGTAAAGTAACGATTTTTTTTTTGTTTTTGTTTGAAGTGAATGCCGCACAAGAGTCCCAACAGCTCTCAAGCGTCTGGACTCGGTAGGTCTATGGCATCCCAATTGGGGTATGTTGTGAGGCTAAAAGAAGTGAAGAAGAGAAGGAGATGAGAAGAAGAAGTTTGGAAAGTACCTGGCTATTCATATTTAGTCACTAAACACGTGTAAAGCCATTTCAAGCAACGTTTCGATTCTAAATGGCTTTCTTCCAATAGGGCAATAATGTATCTACCACTCTATTTCGCCTACATATATATCCTAACCATCTGGAATCAGTGAGACCGGGTATGTTATGAGGCCAAAAGCAGTGACGAGAGGAAGGAGATGAAGAAGAAGAAGATTGAAAAGTACCTAGCTATTCAGGTCCGGTCACTAAATACGACTAAAGCCGTTTCAAGCAAAGTTTCTATTTTTAATGCTAATATTACTCTTTTTTGCCTACATTTTGTACCTAACTAAAATTTAAAAAAATGAAGAATTTGTATTTAATACCACATTTAAAGTGGTATTTAAAAAAATTGTAATCACGCAAACTTGTCTGCAAGTTCTATCAACAACAAAAAAAGTGATTATCAACATGTTTTTTGTGGATACATTTACGATTTCAGAGAAACGTGGATTGTTCGTTTAATAGGCACAGCTTTACCATACCCCCGCAGTTATTGCCGTGTGGTAAAATGAGAGCATTGTAAACATCATTATTGGATAACTGGGAAAAAATGTAAGCCGAGCCGGATACGAAAGCTTCATATAACTTCGTAAATAATATTTTTATAGGAATACATCTTCAGAGACCCATTTTGTTAGAACCAGTGGAACAATTCAACTTCTATTACCGATTATTGGTTAGGGAAAAGGGTAATGAGATGATTACAATTTATTCGTTTTCTGGTCACACAAATATAAAGAATAAAGCCAACACACAAAATAGCTTACTATATAAAGGGATGAAATCTTATAATGCACTGTCGGAAACCATCTAAATTATGCCGATCAATAAATTCAAAATAACTTCTGTGAATCATTTAAAATACATATAAATCAAAATAATAAGTAGAATATAAGTTGAAGTATTATTAAATCAAAAAGAAAATGAAATAATTAGACACTTTGTAAACTTACATAATTAAGTAACTAATATAAAATAAATAAATAAAATAGTTAGGATTTTTGAGAATAAAACTAAGCTTGAGATTAAATACTTGTATCTTTATGAATATCCAAAAGCAAATAAATTGTGAATTCTCGGTCAATAGTTAGTATATTGTGTAGGCAGCTATATTTTAAAATTAATCCTTCTGGAAATTAGAGTTTTTCCATATGTCTTACCACTCGAAGAAAAACCTTTTTTTAGGTTTCCAATATCGATTTGTCAGGAACCTACCTTCCCAAAATATTCGCAAATTGAAAGGGACGCTTCGGCCACGTATCACTTGACATCTTCGGGGTCAAGCGCTGTATTTATTGGTGAAATGTCGGAAAAACGACCCTTGCGGGGATTTAAATTTCAAAGGCAAAATAGAAACTCGAATAATCGACTATTCATTTTCGGTTTTTCCGGAAAATCTATGTGATAGTATGGAAAATACTGTGAGTTTATAGGTTGAGATGTCTAGGATTTTCACAATTTTGTTGATGATTATAATATATAGGCCTCCGTAGTGGGGGTGTTTTACTTCGATTTCGGCATCAGCCCAAAAAATATTCTGTTTTTTATTTTTTATTAATGTAAACGTGGGCCTTAGCATTCTGGGGCTGTGGCGATGATTTTGTGTCTCGATGGACCTATGGATGAAATTTTGTACATAGATATTCAGTGGGTTGAGTTGTCGATGAGTGGACGATGTTTTTGTGTGAGGTCGTTCTCTCGGAGGTGTCGAAAGGTGCGAATGACTATAAAGATGATAACCTTATTTTTGTTTTCAGATTTAATCTTATTTTGGTCTTCTAGCAAGGCTTGAATGTGGGACCATAAGAGTAGTTTATAAAATACATAATAATCATTTGAAAGTGTGATGACTTAAGAGTCAGCACCCAAAAAACACACTCTTTGACTTTCTAGTACAAGCAATACTACTAATGATTTATCTGTTCATTTTAAATGGGTAGGTAGAAAAATGTTTGTGGTTTCCAGTGAATACAATTATTAAACAGTAATCTTTTAAATTCTTGGTGAAAAGCATACTAGAATTTTAGGTAAGCGTTCAAAAATGCGTTTTTGGTTTAAAAACTGCATTTTTTACCGACATGTCATTATGTTTTTCATAGAATCCAAAAGATTAAAGTTGTAAAATTGTATTCACTAGAAACCCCAGACATTTTTCTAAATACCCATACAGATTTTTTTCAGATACACCATTTGTCGGATTGCTTGTATTAGAATGCTAGAAAGAAATGTTTTTTTTTTAAAGAACGACATACATTCCCGGGTTATGAATAACCTGATAATATGTTAAAACTTCCTACTTTCATCATAACAAGCGTAAAATGTTGCTTGTGCAATGATGAAAAACTTTGCTAGCAGAGGAATTTAACGCACGATGCCCGGGTTCGAATCTGACGCGTTTGTCTACTCAGCTACCGACCGGCCAGGTTCAGTGTCATTTTTGAGTACTGACCCTTAAGTGGACCAAAAAAAATCATTAAATTTATTTTCTACGATTGCTCAAAATAACAAGCTGTTCACTGCTTGCTACCAAACATAGCAATTACAAACGCGTTTTTATATACTCAAAAATACTTTTTAGGAAGGGTATGTGCTGATTATGGAGGTTGATATATACAAAATATGAAAATACTTACCTTAAAACAAGTTTCGATTACCTAATGAGGAACACAATGTTGTACTTCGCTTGGTTAAAATGATTTAAGCTATGTGTTTGCGACCAGATCTGAATAGCCTGCTACTCCCAACCTTCCTTTTTCTCATCTCTTACCCCTCCCTACTACATTCATCTTCACAAAATACCCCAATTATGAATACCATAGTCTCACTGGCTCTAGACGGTTGGGACTCTTGTACGGTATCCACTATTCAAAAAACTTGAAAAAAAGAAAAAAAGAAGAAAAAAAAAACAAAATAATAATTTAATTTTAAAAAGTAATGTCAAAATTGTGATATTCAAACCAAACAAAAACAAATTTTAGCAGTAAAACGTAAATTTCAAAATTGATGAATTACTTTCTAGGCCTTATATCCCGAGGAATAGTGATAAATAAATATGTAGATATAGAATATGAATAACAATTTTATTTTTTACTCATTACCAAAACCGCATTCAAACATCTGCCACCGTATTTTTAGTTTAATTTTTTTTATTATATATATATTCGGTTTGTGCTAGGCTTTCAAATTTATTTTTAACAGGTTACAAAAGTAATACCCCATGTCAGTAATTCAGCCTTTTATTGGCTATAAACAAAATCTTCTTTACCGACTGCGACCTTTTTTAATATTGCTGCCGTAAATATGATTTTTCCTTCCTTCATAATTTTCTTCCCAACGATCAGAGTAAAAAAAAAATTCAGTCAAAATCTTGTAGTCAACTCAAATTTTGATTCAAAATACCAGAAAAAAAGAACATTTAATCTTATCTAGTATAGTTTTATTTTGTGATTTTCGTATCCGTCTGTGACGTCACACCGGCTTAAATTAATTTATAGGTAGGTTCCGGGTCCCGATAAAAGTTGTGTTATGTAGGAATTAGCGATTTGGAGCGTTTTTTAAATTAATAATTATTTTTGAAAATATTAAAATCTTAAATTATTGTTTTCTGAAAAATACTTTGTAAATGTTCCACGTGTTTGTATAGGTCTCACCACTCACACAGATGCATAGCTTACGTACAGCGTGTCGAACTGAATGAATAGGACACGCTTTAAGTACATTTACAATATCAACATAAACACTCGCTGTCCCTTTTCCACTAGTGACAATAAGTAGGCGTAAACAAGACAAAGGGCTCTTTCTTTATGACATATCGTAAATACATCGCCACTGGAGCGTATACCGATACACAATAAACCCAACGCTATGCATGTATTGTTTGTTTCAACTCTCGTTGCGCCAGCTATAACAGTGTTCCTCATTTGTGAAAATACCCCATTACGGATTGTAAGGAAGAAGATAGTAGGGAGGGGGGATGGAAAATGGGAAACGTGAAGGTTGGGAAGTAGTTGGATTCGCAGATCTAGTCACTAACTACGGCTAAGGCTATTTCAAGCAACGTTTTGATTCTGAATGGTGGTTTTAAGAGTTTCTTCTGCTCTGAGACGCGGATAAAGTATATATTTTTCCATGTTACGAAATATGAAATAAAATAAAAACTGTGTTTTACTTCATTTACGTATGCCGGGTTCCGAACTCCCGACACTTGGAGCTAAAGAAGCGCAATTAATATCCACACGGATTTCAAAACAGACTTTTTTTAACTGTGAAAAATCACGGAATGTCACTTGACTTTTTCATGCCAATTTCAAATATACAATCAAAATAATCGTCTGGTAAAATGTATTGATTAAATGTACTTTTTCGCTTGTCCGAATTTGAAAGGATTATTTTTTAATTTGACATTTTTCTAGTCACACCAGAAAAAAAAAATTACAATACAACAGAAGGAGTTTCTTCTGATTAACGTAGAGTATGGTATGCAGGTGGTTGCCATCCATGCCTTCGAAGCAATTTATTTTAACGTTATCATTTTTTCTTTGTTTCCGTTATCAGGTGTGTCGGCGTAATAACAGGAAGGCGGTCTTTAAGGTAGGTTTTTCCATTCACTTTGCATAGTAAGAAAAAAAATGTCATTGTTATATTTTTATTTAATTTATTCATCTTAGGTAAAATCACATAATTTGTGTGTTTTGATGTAAAATATTAAAAATAGACATGTTATTGCAAACACGTTTTTTTATAACGTTTTATAAATTTGAGTTTTCCATGGAGTCTCAAAGTTTGCGCAACTATTAAAAAAATTTTCAGACTTAATTGTGCTGTTGGTTCTTTACACCGAGGCATGATTATGGGATAATATGAGTGATAAAAATGAAATATTTTCTTATTTTTTAACGTATAAATCAAGTTTCAGCAGTTTATTGACTCTAGTGTGACAAACAATAACTTTTCTGAATAGTTTCTACGTTTCAGTTCAAAATATCAAATAGTTGTGTTTTAATTTTTACATTTTCAACGTGCTCTTCTGTTCTAAAAAAGTCACCAAACTAACGCATTTTTGGTTTGTATTAGTTATGAAGGTGTTAAATAAGACATAAATATTGTTTTTCCCCAAATATTAATTGTTGAACTCAACAAAAACAAACGGTTCAAAAAAAAATTTTAACGATATTAATATTTGAATCCCCAACTTTAAAATCCTTCACCTATTCAAATTTGAAAAAGGCTACCCTAGTGCGCACCTGCTTGACATTTACGTTAAGTATCTGTTATTTTTAGCTTTTACGAACCTCATAATAATTCTATAGGGACATGTATTATAGACATATTGCGTACTTCTTGTATTAATAATTAGTTGGTGTGCCATTCTTCGCAAGCTTTTTAACAATTCTCAAATGTTTTACAAGCTCTAAGTTCAATGTAGGTACTCGTAAGGGATGGATTTAAATACATTTAATTTAACGTTTTTTTTTAACATTGACGGGTATTTCGGCGTACATGGATAAATTCATTGAAATGTTGGCTTACGCTTTTTTTACCGTTTAATAGCTTCAAAACCAAAAAAAAATGTTTGTTTGAATAACTCACAAGAGTCCTTTCTTTCCAGATCCAGTGAGACTATGGGATCTTGGAAGGTAATCACTTTTTTGAGGCAAATACTTTTCCTTCATTCAGGCCATTTATTACATATTTGCACCACGTTCCAGACTGCAGACCTGATCAGAATCGAAACGTTGCATGAAATAACTTTGGCCATGCTCAGTGATCTGATTTAAATAGTTGATTGCTTTTCAACTTCCTCTTCCTCGTTATTGCTACTTCCCGCCTCGTAATTTACCCCAAATCGAGGCCATAGTCCTACTATTTTTTACTACGGTGAATATAACCCAAAAGTCCCAAGTGCTCCCAACCGTCTATAGCCAGTAAAAATATGGTGTGGAGTATGTTGTGAGGCTAAAACTAGTAAAAAGTGGAATAGATGGGAAAGATGAAGGTTGGGCATTACCTCGTTATTCAAATCTGGCCACCAATAACGGCTAAAGTCATTTCAAGCAACATTTCTGAATGGTGGTCTTTCACCAGGGCGATGCTATTTGTAATTTTATGTGAATTAAAATGTGGTATGACACATATTTATTAAAATAAATTTATATGCGCACGCTGGGTTTGAAACCGCGACCTTTGTATTCGTAATCAAGCATCTAAACACTCGATCATGGAGGTTGTCAAGACAGATGTAGTGTAATTACATTTTTTAACGATAGTTGTGTAGTTATCGATACTTTTTTCTTCAAAGTCTTTTATCATTGCTCATAAAGTGATCGTATTACAATCAAACGTAGTGGACTAAAAACAGAACCTTTGGCTTTTCATCCCTTTTCCCCCGGTTCACTTTACAGCGCCACCTTTTCACCCTTAATTCACCGTTATTCATTTCCTTTGTGTCCGCAACTGAGTCGTCCTATCACTTTTCACCTAATTTATTGTTCGCGAAGTGTTTATATTCCTGGAATTTACAGACCGTGATTTAGCGCGCCTAGTTTTCAAACAGCAGTTTGTTTTGAATAATCAAAACTTAAATACAAAACTAGACTCGTACCGATAAATTTTAACCAAAATACTCACAACTGAAACATAACCAAAAATGAACATAAAATAATCTCACATTTTCAGATCGTTGCCAGAAACATTTAAGAAACACGAAATTTGCTAGAAATATTGAAGTTGCATGAAAAATTGAATTTGCAAAAAAAAGTGAAGTTTCGAAAATCATTATATTATATTTGCAAATAATATTAATGCTACATGAAATATTGAAATTACAAGAAATAATGAAGAAAAAAAATTAAAAGAAACTTTTAAATTTTTAATTTATTGACTTAGTATGAAAACAAAGATATGCTATGTTATACTATTAAACTTAAAAGGCATTGTTCCAAAAAAAAAATTCTGTTTTATTGTACTCTCCACAAGTTGAGTTCCAATTTTCGGAAAAAAAATAATGCGACTGGGTAAAATATAGCTCATTCTCCGCATATAGTAAAAAATTGTTTAAATACAATATATACCTTTCAATAGTTAGTACGTTTATTGAGCATAAAAAGAACTATAAAATAGTTAGGAATGTTATTATCATTAATATTATTAAGTTGCAAGAAACATTAAAGATTCAAGAAACATTGAAGTTGTAAGAAACATTGAAGTTGCGAGAAACATAATTGTAAGACACATTGGAGACTCAAAAAACATTTGAGAAACTAGAAATATAAATGAAAAAAAAAAATACACTGTTGCAAGAAACATTATTGAGGGAAGAATAGGATGCATTTCGAACATATCTTATAGTCTCTAAAACTTCTTCGTCGAGAACTCGAAAAGAAGGTAATGTAATGATGAATGTACCTTTTGTATTTTAAAATGTTATTCTGTAAACATTTTCAAACTTACACCATTTTTTTCATTATTTTCCCATACCTATTTATGTAGTCGCTAATTTAAAATAAAAGAAGAAAGAAAAAAGTCAACTTGAACATAAAATGTATCAATTTTTTTTTTTATCAAACGACACCCCACGTTTCTCGTAGCGCCATTTCAAATTTGAAAGTTGATCCCAGTCTAACTTATCTTTTTTATGGCTTGAAGAATAATAATTTATATTAATTATTTAAATAATATTCAACGTACATATG
>JAGWCC010000798.1:0-328243 GCA_022651775.1 Drusus annulatus
GACCACTTGGAGCACTTCGCAGATCGGGACCGCCCCCCCTATTACAGTTTACTTGTGTACCTGATCACGTCGGGTACAGTTATTATTTCATTTAGAATAAAAAGCAAAATCAATAAAGAAACATGTAAGACCATATATAATACAATAATATCACCACATTTAAATTACTATTCAAGCATTCTCTTTCTTTGTAATGAAGAAAAAAATCAAAAAATACAAATACTGCAAAATAAAGCAATGAGAACAATACTAAAGCATAACATATACACACGGATTAGAGATACGTTAAAAGAGCTTAATTTTATTTATTTATTTATTTATATACGCCCTCATGGGCTTTTACATAACATAGATATAAAATAAAATAACAGTGACATAAAAAATAACAATGACATAAAAAAATAACAATGCGCCCAAAAACATTTGATGCGACGATTTGATTACGCCCAAGAAAATTAACACTAGTATTTTAGAAAGAGGTATGTTATTATAGCCTTCTTGTAACTAGATTCAGTGCAGTTGAATATATCTACTATTTCAGCGATAGAATTACTCACTGCATGCAATCTAGGTACAAGCGAGTATTTAAATGACTCAGTCCTGATATTGTTGTTACATTTAAAAAGAATTTTGGATCGAGTGGATCTGTTAGGTACATAGAAGGTAATTAAGCTAAGTAAATCAGGGCTGTCTATAATACCATTAACAATTTTAAAAATAAAAGTCAAGTCGGAAACAAGCCTCCTGTCTGAAAGTTTTAGTAATTTTAATTCTTTCATTAAATAATTATAATTTATGGTTTCAATAGGTAGACCGAGTTTATAGTTGATGTATCTTAGAAATTTATGTTGCAATTTTTCAATGGAATCAGAGTGGATTTTAAAGTGAGGGGACCAGACAGAAGAATTATATTCGACTTGACTTTGAACTAGTGAAGAGTACAGGATTTTCAATGTAGAAATATTTTTAAATTCATTGGCATTTCGAAGAATAAAGCCTAGCAATTTTAAACCTTTACTTGTTATATTGATATGTGAGAGAAAATGTAATTTAGAATCGAAAGTAATGCCGAGATCATTAATTTCATTGACAGATGTAAGGGAAATATTATCAATTTTATAATCATAGTCGAGAGGGTGAGTAATTCTAAAAAATCTGATTGACTGACATTTACTAATATTTAAAAAAAGTTGGTTAAGTTTACACCAATCATGTAACTTATTTAAGTTTACTTGAATGTGAGAACAATCATCTGTGGTTTTTATGAGTTTGAAGAGTTTCAGATCATCTGCGAAAAGCAGCACATGCACATCGTTATCAAATACATTAATTATGTCATTTACAAAGAGCAGAAAAAGTAATGGGCCTAAATGTGAACCTTGGGGTACACCACTTGTTGCTATAAATTTGTAAGATAGTTTAGAGTTATTTCTTACTTGAAGAATTCTATTGGTTATGTAGCTTTTTATCCATTCTAACAAATTACCTTCTATACCGAGTTTGCAAAGTTTGTTAAGTAGGATTTTATGGTTAACCTTGTCAAATGCTTTAACAAAGTCCGTATATATTGAATCTACTTGGGTTTTATCATTAAGTGCACTTGATATGAATTGTTCGTATAGTGAAAGATTTGTTAAACTGGATCTGCCCGGCATAAAGCCATGTTGATTAGGTGAAATGATTTTATTGAGGTGTATAGAGATTCTATCTAAAATAAGTTTTTCAAATAATTTGGGGATTATTGAGAGCATACAAATAGGTCGATAATTAGTGACATCGTGAATATTGCCCTTTTTAAATATTGGTGTTAAATAACTTATTTTCCATAGATCTGGGAAACAGCCGATCATCAGTGATTGATTAAATAATTGACAAAGTGGCTTGGCTAGTACTGACACACAGTTAACAAGAAAAATGACGGTGAACCAAACAATTTATTTTAATGTTTATATTTTCTCACATAAAATTATTATAGGGATGATGTCTAAGGAATTTAAAGGTAGGATACATTATAATTATGAGAAACACGGACATGGGACGAGAAATGCTAAATTGGTTGACAAGGAAAAAATCAAGCTCACAGAAATCTCTCATGTACCGGGCCGTCCAACTATACTCGTATAATAAAATTCCATCAGTAATCACTACAATAGACAATATTAGTCAATTTCAAAAATAATTAAGAAAAATTGTTTTTCATAACCATTAATGTTGGTATATTGTATATTCATTTTGTTGTAACCCGATATATATATATATTTTTTTATTTTTTTTATTTAAAGTTAATAAAATTTCATCAGAAAAATATGTTTGAAAAAAATCATGCCTGTATATACATTAAATCTTTTATATTAGAACACACAATGATGTGATCTAACTTAAGATAAATAAATAAAATAATTTTCATTAAAGCTATAGAAACTTCACGCTGCAAATCTTATATTATCTTCATCTCTGAATAAGCACAAATCTACACAGCGCATATTTAGTACCTTGGCAAAACTACTGGCCGTCGCCAGGAGTCGAATAAACCATGTTCAGTTTTTAATTCACCGTCACTTTTCGCACGCGAAGGGACAAACGCCGTCTTGCGAGGCTTCCAGCTCCGAGGCAGGCAGATAAAATTAACATCGTACATTTTCCGTCCTCCGAGGCTGGAGGCTGTAGGCTGTAGGGACGTGTAAATACAAATCGTTACTGCATCTGCAATAAATATAACGTACGCGAGATGTTTATGATGCTGATCTTACGACTTTTCCTAATACGTTGGTATTTAATTATTTACATTGTTGAATCTGTCAAAGATGGAATTAACTTAAATTTGAATTATATTTCTGGTAGTGAAACTACTGTATGATGTTATTTTGTTAATGTAAAGTAATTTGAGGTGATGTTCCAAATATATTACGCTCTAGAAATTAGTCTTCTTCTATCTTTATTATAATTTTAACATGATTTTTATGTACCAACATATTGACTGTCTTTAATATTATTTCCTTTTCTTTGCTTTTACCATGTTATGCGTATATTCGGAAAGAATGCAATTCTGATGTAAGCGTAATGAATAGCATCAAGAAAGGGATGCTTAGATGGTTTGGGCATGTAGAGTGAATTAACGAAGAAAGGAGTGTGAAAATAATATATTATGCGAAAGTGAATGGAAAAAGAAGTCGGGGACGCCTGAGGAAGACACGGCACGATCAAGTGAAACAAATACTTGAGTCGGGCCATCTGCAGAGTCAGAATAACGGAAGAGTATGTGTGAGACGATGTATGAACGTGAATGAAGCAAGGAGTGTGTGCCAAGACAGAGTTGTATGGCGGTTCGTTCTATCTGCCTACCCCAGCGGGGAAACGGCGTGATGGTTAGTTAATTAGCTTATATGTATACACACGTACACTCATATCTGAACAATATTTTATGATAGTTTCAATGTGCATTATTATATTAGGTTAGGTTATTTAGTGTAAAGCCCACTTGAGTAGAACTATCACCAAACTGCACTATATAAATTCATTGCTATCATTATTTTTACTATAGGTTATGGTGAATTTTCACTTACCTATTGTCGGTAATAGGTCTTAAACCTGTTTTCTAAACTTAAAAGTATAACAACGAAATACAATACAAAACTAAGGCGAGTGTATCAAAATCAGTTTAAAAAAAAAAAGAAATATCTCGTCGTATGCACGACTTTAGTTGGTCAAGTACGAGTAGTTTTGGACACAACAATGCCTTCTTCAGGCCAGTAACTAAAAACAGAAAATAATTGGCATTTGAAATGTTGTACTTAGAATAACTAATGAGTAAACGTGGGAAAACTTGTATCAATAAATTTTCATAAACTTCAAAATCTTTGTAAAATGAATACTAATATACATTCTCCAGATACTTCAAAACATACATTTTTTGATCGTGTACAGAATTTATCTCCACATATGTTTCTTCCAGAAGAGATGAAGTTATTATCTAAAGATTAATTTAATATTGTCCTGATGATGGAAGGGTACTTCCGAAACCGGTAGACAAAATATTAAATAAAAAAGTGGTTAAAAACAAAGTGTATGTGTTCTATTTATAAATTTTCATTATATTAAGTACCAACTAACCTAAACTGAAAATCAGACATTTTATTCACCCATTGATAGGACACGGTTTTTTTGTCGAGATACTTATTGGCTTTGAAGTAATAAAAAAATTATGGTCGTGAGAATTTCTCAAAATATTATTTATTTTAACTTATATAGTTCGAATCCGTCACTATTCTTTTGTGAATGACCGTCAAGTGATTAAGACACTCGACTACGAATCCAGAGGTCGCGGGTTAAAATCCCGGCGTGCGCATATATTTTTTATTTAATTAATACAAAACAGTATAATATAGCATATTTACGGCTCGTTCCAAAGTAGTAGATAATTTCAGTATCGCCCTAGTGAAAGACCACCATTCAGAATCTTTGAAAATGATGTTTCTTGAAATGACTTTAGCCGTGTTTGGTGACCAGAATAGCCAGGTTACCTCCGAACCTTCTTCCCTATCTCCTTCTTTCCCCACTACCTTCAGCCTCGAAACATATCCCGAGTGGGGACGCCATAGTCCCACTGGCTCCGGACAGCTGAAAGCAGTTGGGATTCTTGTGCAGTATTCACACAATTTTTTATTATTTTTAAATACAGTATAATTGAGGGGCTTAGAAGCAAAGGCAGCATTCTCCAAAAACGGTTCTGTAGCATTGTCAACTTTTGAATGATTATTATCAACTAATGTTATATACTACTTGATATTACATACTCATGTATTTTATATAATTCTTGCAGGCTATTTTTAATTTGTTACCTAGTATAATTTTCATGGTTTCCGGCAGCGCATTGTAAAAATTCATCTCTTTATAGAGTAAACTGTTTTTGTTTATTGGATTTATTCTTTCTGGTAGTCTGATTTCTTTGCATTTCCTTGTACTGTAATGTCTGTGAATATCCACGTTGTAAACAATTTGGTAATAAGTTGGTTATAAGTTTTATGTTTACTTTTATTGTATGTGTAAATATTAATTTTTTTAATGTTAGCATCTATTTCACTGTTAGTTACAAGCTATAAGTCCTTATTGTAAGTCACTGGTTGATAATATTAGGTGCAAGCCATTAGTAATAAATCTTAACTGTAAGTTATTAGTTATAAGCTTAAGTGATAAATTATAGGTTAGGTAAATTAATTTGTAAAGCGCCCTTGAGGTGATTTTCCCACAAAAACGGCGCTATAAAAGTTATCCATTTATTATTATTATTATAAAGAAACGGAGAATGAAGTATACCAAAATGTTTGTGCACATGAAAATAGGAACAATTTGAAACAATTATCTCTAAATTTATCAACATACTCGTCACGAAAGAAAAGTGCATTAAACGTTAAATCAACTTTCCAAGAAATAATTTAAAATGAAAAAGATTGCTGCCTTTGCTTCTATACTCCTCAATTAATAAGGCTTAACTTTTATTTCGACTTGCAAGTGTGGATTTAATATTTTCTTTAAAACCTTCAACATGTTTTATTTATAAGCTTGAAAAACCTTGAATAGGCCAATTATTATTTAATGTAGCAAAAGCTCGGCTCAGTTGTTGTTGTCGGCGTCTCAAACATTGGCCATTCAATTTGAGACATGCGATATGGATAGGAGTGCTTTCCCTGCCAATTGATTCTGTGACAAGTATCGGAAAGTTCTGAGCTGATATGATACCTAAAGGAACAAGACATTGATTGAAATTCTATGAAACAAATAAATAGGTTAGGATTATAAATAATTGACATGTGATTTCTAATCATCGATGCGAGTGGGGTGAAAGGGAATTGATGTTTATATTTTGAAGCGTGGTTGGACAAAGTTTAATGAAATCGCATATTTTTATGACCTTCGCGTTGGCGATAATTTTGATTATGACATCAAACATGCATGTTTAAATTTATCATTTGGGAAAATAAATCGATTATCCGATAAGGTGCAGGAAATGTAAGATGAAGATAAGAAGTAAGACAAAAGTAGTTGACATATCTCAATCACAATACAACAAAACGTTGACAGGTGGTCCTAAAGCATCTTCTAAAAATACTTGTATATTCTTAAAATTTCAATAAAATTATCACTTTTTGGGTAAGAGAAGACATGGACTAACGATCTCAAGAAATATCAAATCTTCTTTGAATCGGAGTGAGTTCCAAAATTAACCGGAAAATTTTAAAGTTTTTTTAAACTGAACGCCAGAAGGCTGGCTGAAATAATGATTCATACGTTAAACTCTGCTCAATTCTTATATTCTTGTTTGACCAGCCGTGATGATTATCTACAGACAAATGCAGCGCCTCGAATGTGACCCTTCCGCGGCTGAGATATCTTACGATTATCGACATGTTTACGTGTTGGCATTTCATTAAAATGTACCCTGTCCCTTACCGCAGTGCGTACAAAACTAAATCTCAAGTCCATTACATAGCGTAGAGCTGGTACTCTGTCGTGGACGTCTCTGAAAATTATTTTTAACATAAAATACATGTTTTGAAACACGCGCACGCACGCAGGGGCAGCAATAAAGCTTCCACATCTTTTCAACAGCTGGTTCAATAAGGTTTTTATTTTATTTTAATTTTTTCATCATTACAAAATAAGGGTGGTAGTGCTGTGCCTGTGTCGCTAATAAATCCTATGTTGAGAGCAGTTTACATAATATTTTTTTATAATATATGCGTGTGTATATATATATATATATATTTTTTTTTTTTTTTTAAATAGTTGATATTGTACAACAACAACATAATATTGTACCATTACCATTGTACAATTATAACATAATTCCCAGTTTACAACATACTATTGTATCATTATAACATGATTTCCAGTTACAACATAAGTTACTATTTTTGTACCATTACCATTACCATTTTGTATACAAATAACATAATGCACTGTTTACAACAAAGTATTAATAAAAAGTCTTTTTTTATATGAATACCGCACTAGAGTCTCAAGTGCTCCCAACCGTCTAGAGCCAGTGAGACTATGACATCCCCAATAGGGCATGTTGTGAGGCTGAAGGTAGTAGGGAGGAGAAGGAGATTGGGAAGTGTAAGGTTGGGAAGTACCTGGATATTCAGATCTGGTCACCAAACACGGCTAAAGACATTTCTAGCAACGTTTCGATTCTGAATGGTGGTCTTTCACCAGGGCGATACGAGTATCTACCACTCTGGAAAGTGCCGCAAATATACTTTTTAATATTTTTAATCAATTTAATGTGTTATGACACATATTAATTTAATAAAAATTATTTACAATTGTACCATAATAATAAAACGTTATACTAATAGGAAAGTTTGAAAAAAGTCGTTTATGTTTGGCCTATCTTGACTGGTGATCTAAATTTTGATGGGTTGGTAGGTTATATTGGTGTTGTTTCGTGTATCATGTTTCACGTGCCATACGTCACATGTCACATGTCTTGTGTGTCTTGTGTCCCTGCAAGAATAGAACACCTCACAGCACGCTCTTGACCCAATCATTCTTGTCGTACCAAGTCGTATAATCGGTCAAGCATTCGTGGATATTGTTGTATAATTTTAATATGCAAAGTGCAAATTGAGCTGAAGCGTGTCTCACTTAAGATACTTAATTGTTCGGTGAGATTTTATCTTCCAAGAAAATGAAAACAACAAGTGGGCAGGTTTATTAGCGGCACGATCGCATGAGCAACTCACAGCGTGAAATCTACACGCTAAACGAGAATGAATTTTAACTGAATATGTTAAATCATGTTTATGATTGTAGGGAAAACAATCCTATGAGAAGAGAAGAATACTAAGAGTTTCTTAAGTTAAAGAATTCGTATCTTTTTTACATTTTCGCCATGTTTCTGTAGTTGTAATCAAAGGTCTCGTAGATTTTTTTGTCCGCACTATGTAGATTGATTATTACACGGTATTCGATCGATTCAAAATTTAGCTTCTCTTTCTTTTCTCGTAGATGCGCATGCATTGTAGTTTGCGACCGCAATAAAAAAATATTTCACCTACACGGATAAATTCACTTACTACCGGGTCATGCAGCTTTATGATATTCCAATAAAAATTGTTAATGTTAACATACAATTATAATTACGGGTGTTGGATTTCAAAATTATAATTTGAAAGGTTCTTACCTTTCGTGTTTTCCATCCAGTTCCTACCTTATCCAACCATTTCACTTCATTCGATTTCCGTATTCAACAACACTGTGTTCGAAACAAGTGACAATCGAAACAGAAAAGAGTTATGTGAAAAAACGTGTTTTTCGTTGTCTCGTTTTGTCGTCGGTTTGTTGTTGTTCTTCAAATAATATATGTTAAGTGTGGTGTTTTGTTGTGATTAATGTTTGTTAGTAATACAATGATGTAACGATGTAAAATGTATGTGTATTTGTATCGTATCCACTGTCATTAATTATTAGATTTAGTGCCTTACAACTTTACCTACTGTCAATGTATCTTATATGGAATAATTAATGTATCGAGAGAGTTTTACGGTCAGTGTCTGTTGTATCATCTAGCATTGTGTAAAAATATATATCTCAGCATTTTTTTATTTTAGGTTAATTTTAATATTGTCCTGATGATGGAAGGGTACTTCTGAAACCGGTAGACATAATATTGAATAATAAAGTGGTTATAAACAAAGTATATCTGTATTATTTATAAATATGGCAAGCCACAAAGTAAATGCTTTTTACGAATAAAAAATAATTTTAGTTATTTGTAGTTTAGAGAAAGATACAATTTTTCACCCAGAGGACATAATAATCAAAGGAAAAATTATAGTTGCAATTTATTTGAATTATTTTTTTAAAAAATTGTTCGATTTTAGGACTGAACGAGGAAAAGAAAAACATGAAGTGTAGACCATAATATAATAAATTAGCTTTGATATATTTTCCAATATTTCCTAGTATTTCGCTTTGCCTACATTTTCTTATCTGTGCTGATATCTTTCAATCGTTTTTTTTTGTTATCTAATGGCGATAAACAGTAGGTATTAGCGAATAATTAATTTCGTGTTCATTTTTATTTTATAATATTTGCAGCAAAATAATATCAATGGTGAAAAGACAAAGGGAACTTTCACTTCATTGCCTTACTAGTGTAATTTCTTGTCAAATATATATTTACAATTCTTAATACATTATAAAATCCGCTGTTTTTTCTACTGGCTGCCTTGATCAAAAACTCTGTGTGCGCCACTGCATGTAGGTAGTAGCTACCTGTCTGTCTCAAAGAATTAAAAAACTAGTTTTTACCAACAATGTGATTCTCTGATGTATAGAAATTGCCCATAATGCTTCCCAAACCAGTTACCTAAACGTAATAATTTTGTAATGTTCCTAATAATTGCTTGTTTCTCCAACATGCTGTGAATGTTTTAATCCTGACCTTAAGATGTATGTGTATAGTATTATTTTATAGTTTTAGTTCTAATAGGTAGATATTATTTCGTAAATTATATGTGATTAGTATTTTGCCCTCGCCTCAAATTTAAAAAAAATCCTACGCAAGGCTTGAGAAATAATATTTACAACTGCGTCTACAGTGTAAAAAATGTTATGTTATAGTTCTCATGTTAAATAATAAATTTGTCTACCAACCCAAGTTCGTATTCCTTAACAATAAAATTAACACCCAAATATACACACATTTTTTTTTTCTAGTACAAGCAAAACTACAAATTATTCATCTGTTAAGTTATACGGGTAGTTAGAAAAATGTCTAAGGTTTCCAGTGAATACAATTCTTAAACAGTAATATTTTTAATTCTTTATGAAATGCAAGTTGTGAAGTTTTAGGAAAACCTTTCCAAAATGCCTTTGCTGGTTTTCAACTGCACCTTTAACTGACATTTTAGTATGTTTTTCGTAGAATTCAAACGATTACACTTAAACAAATGTATTTACTGAAAACCTCAGTCATTTTTCTAACTACCCATAGAAAATTTGAAGATAAATTATTTGTACTATTGCTTGTATTAGAATACTACAAAGTGACGTTCAGCGTCATTCTTGAGTGCTGACCCTTAAGATGTTTGTTTTTGGACATGATCTTTTATCTTTTCGTTACGCATCCTGGGAGGTAGGTATTTAAAGAACTATAATTATTCCTAATAATTCTAGTCCTCGATGTAACATGCCGAAATAATTAATCGACTTTATGGACTATTCAAAATTCATTATAAGAACTACTGCTGAATACAGGTATTCCCAAACTGTGCTCGCTCTTTACGGTTCCATGCGTTTCGCTTATCTCTTCAATATTCGAACTACGGCGGCCTTGAACATTTTAGGTTCCGCTTGGGCGGCGCTGATTTATCAAAGTTCATTGGTGTCCATTTTCAGTTTGTTGTGGTTTTTTTTAACCGGTTAAGATTTTTTACAAAAAATTAAAACTAATCCCTACAAAACAAGTTATTTGAGTAAAATCCACGTGAGACACATAACGCGGAAAGGTTATATCGACCTCTTAACAAGGTTCCATTTGACGCGGAAATGATATGCGATAGTGGACTCTACAGAAAGCTACTTTAGAGTTGATTATCACATAGCAGTGCGGTGTCAGATGGAACCTTGTAATTTCAAGAAGTCGATATGGCAAAATGTGTAAACCCTAGATCTGTGATGCACAACCCTCGATGTCATTTCATGCTCTCTCCAGGCCCATTTCGTACGGACCACTTGGCTAAATAAGAAATCTAAATGTATGTGGTAATCCAGGTGAAAAATATGAATAACCTAACTCTTTAAAAACAGTGGATGGATAAAACTTGTTACATCGATTTTTAAGAAAAAAACCTGCTGTTTGTTAAAGTATTGAAGTAGCAACAGAATATAATCTGAATCGTCAATTTCTAACAACAAAAAAAAAATATAAAATTTGACAAGAAGTGTAAAACTTAGCAAACAAAATAAAATTATTTCATTAGAATTTCGGCCCGAAAAATATAGGTTTATTTTAGAATTATAAAAACGAGAGATTTTTGTGGTTTGACCTGAATGGAGAAAAAAAAACTCTGCGGTGAGACGCTTCTTCATTCAATATCAAAATTTTGTTTGGAATCTGACTTTCTGAATGATAAAAATCAACAGATTTATTGGTTTGGCGAAGCAATTTTTTTTTGAAAACCCATGTATATTAGGTTCAAAAAAATACTTTTAGTAGGTCGTTCGGCACCTCGACATAAGTAAAAGAAGCGAGATTTGATATTTCTTACTCATTAGTCTTCGTTAAATGTATGTGTGCTACAATTAAATATTTAACAATTTCCGTTCTCTTTTACGAAACGCAAAAAGTCATAGCGAAAAACTTTTGAATGCCGTCAATGTTTTGAATCAGTCCCCAAAAAATATTAACATTTTCATGTGCATTTTTATAATAATGAAAATGAAATAATTGCTTTGTATAAGACCATATATTTAATTTTAATTTTTATGTCCGACCGGTTTTGCTTAGCCTAAGCATCATCAGGGTACAACATTAAATTAAACATAAAATACAAAGTGTGCGGCTATATATACATACCATACATAGGGTGAATACAATATAAAATAAAATAAGAGAACAGTGAGAAAACAATAGAATAGCATTTAAAATTATAACAAAAGAACAGAGCGAAAGAAACAAATAATATGAAATGAAAGAGGCAAAACGTCAACTGATAAGGTTTCATTGTTATCATATTTTTGAAAATAATATTTCAGACTGATACAAATCGACTGATTTATTGGTTAGATCTTAAACCTACAAAATAATCGCCTGCGCTTTATTTGTACGTTGCTTAGTTTTTGTATTAATTGGGTACTATTTTACGATTTACGAAAATGTCCAGCGACTACATTTTTTTTAGAAATACTATCTTTCCTAATGTTAAAAATTGACCCTAGTCATTGGTTTCACCTTGACTGTAGTAAAAAAATACGCTTTCTTTGTGCATGCTACGGTTGATTTATTAAACGATTACAGTTACCTATACAAATTACAGTGACCTTCTAAACAACATGCGGCCGTGAATGATTTCATATTTAACAAATTAGCCCTTCTGTTAAAAAGATTGTGCATCACTGCCCTAAATAGTATAGAAAAATACCAAATAGTCTCCCAGTGAATAAATGCTTCCCTGTTTTTTTACGGTTGGAATTTTATCAATAAAATAATTGCTTCTATTACCTTTTCCGTAACACTTACCTATATAATTTGATTTTCGATTACGGAGATTAAATTCTTAAATGTTCATAACAAATGTTAATATGACTTCCTATGATTGTTTAAAAAAGTACATTTGAATCGAATGCCTACAATTATTGACTTTCGTAGATTATAGATACCCATATAAAACCGGTTTTTTTATAAGACACCATGAGAGTCCCTCTGCCCGGAGCCAGTGGCATTATGCCACCTCCATTTCGGGAATATTGTAAGACGGAAGGAAGCGTGTACAAAGAAGGAGGGGAGGTGCGTAGGTCGGGTGACACTTCTCGGATTGGATCCGGTTATTAAATATTGCCATAAGCATTTTCAACAACTTCTAAATGGTGTTCTCTCATCATGGGCTCCCATTCTATTGAGCTATTTTCAAATAAAACTGAGGGAGTATGGTTAAAATATATTCTTAGCGGAAAACTTAGCTAAAGATTAATAATATTCATTACCTACAACACGTGTTTTGGACTAAACGTTGGGTACATATACGAGGCCTGTTCAAAAGAAAATGTGAATTTTGAATTTTCGCGGGCTGTGTACATTCGATTATCGTTTTTTTTTTGTTTGTTATGTTGGTACACATATGTTTATCATATATTACATTATCAGCCATTTTGGATTAGTGGTTTGTTTTTGACAACTGGAAAGGTGAGTCGCGTTTTTGTGTGTTCTTCGATTTTTTACTTTTGTAAAAAATGGATCAAAGAATATGTATTAAATTTTGCGTTAAAAATGGAATAAACTGCTCCAACGCACTTAAAACGTTGACTGTGGCATTCGGCGAGTCTACTATGTCTAAAAAAAGTGTTTATCAGTGGTACAAGCGCTTTACAGAAGGCCAAGAAGATGTTAATGACGATGAGCGCCCTGGAGTTGTGGAAAAACAAATCATGGATTGTATTCTTTGATCCATTTTTTTCAAAAATAAAAAATCGTAGAACGCACAAAAACGTGACTAACCTTTCCAGTTGTCAAAAACAAACCACCAATCCAAAATGGCTGATAATGCTAACATATGATAAACATACGTGTACTAACATAATAAAATAAAAAACGATAATCGAATGTACACAGCCTGCGAAAATTCAAAATTCACCTTTACTTTTGAACAGGCTATGTATAATATATACATATATGTGTTGATTGGAAAGTAAAAATCTTAATTTTTAATAAACATAATAAAATTAAAGCAGTACGCACTAATCGTAAATCCATGGTTATTATATCCATGAACACATAAACATTTGGTTATCGCCTACATCGTTTAAGTTATGGTTATATTTTAATTTGAATAGCTAGTTAGGCTCTTCGCACACGGGGAAACAGAAACCCAACTAAAACTGCTTTGCACTAGCATTTGTAAACTAGTTGGCGACCGAGCTTCGCTCACGATGCAACTCAAGTTGCTGCAATTTCAGTCATATCTCATCTAAAATTTCTATCTTAAGAAAAACTCCTTCAAATATTGTCAAATTTTTCGTAACCCGGAAATGTTTGTCTTTCTTTGTAAAGTTAAAATCTCGCAGTTTTATATCGCGTTCAAAAATGTCTAGAAGCGTATAATCCTAAATACAAGGTTATTTTTTAACCTCCTGATAAAATTTAATTTCTTGCTCAGACATGTTACAATTTTCTCGAAAATGACTCGCAAATACGGCGCAAATGGAAACTGCAATGCGCAGACGACTAAGTTGACTAGAGACTGGTTGCGTCGGCGTCGAAAACTGGTTGCGTCGTGTGCGGAGGCCATTGAAATACACAGAAGAGCAACTTGAGTTTTTTTTTAAAGAAAAACAACCATTTCCGAGTTACGAATAACCTGACTATATTTGAAAAACTCCTACTGCCATCATAGTAAGTGGAATATGTTGCTTGTGCAATGATGGATGACTTGGTCGAGTGGTAAGACGCTCGATTACGAATTCAAAGGTCGCGGGTTCAAACCCGGCATGCGCCAATAACTTTTATTTAATAATATTTGTCATAACACATTTAATTCATATAAAAATAATAAAAAGTATATTTGCGGCATGTTCCAGAGTGGTAGATACTCTAGGTACCGCCCTAGTGAAAGACCAACATTCAAAATCGAAACATTGCTTGAAATGGCTTTAGCCGTGTTTGGTGACCAGATCTGAATAGCCAGGTACTTCTCAACCTTCCTCTTCCCAATCTCCTTCCCCTCCCCACTATCTTCAGCCTCACAACATACCCTATTTGGGGATGGCGTAGTCTCACTGGCTCTAGACGGTTGGGAGCAGTTGAGACTTTTATGCGGTATTCATATAAAAAAAAAGCTAGCAGGGGAATTAAACCCACGGCGCCCGGATGGCAATCTGACGAGTTTATTCACTCCGCTATTGGTACAACCGGTCAAAATTGTTGCGAACAGTATGCGAGTTAATCCATGAAAAGAGTCGACCAACTTTTAGGTTTACTGCTGGGCAATAATGTCTTACCACGTTGTTGAATTGTGTTCAAAAAAATATTTTTTTCATGTTATAATAAACCCTCATAAAAAAAAAAAAAATTCCACTTCTGATTTTGAAACCGCAACCTCTGCATCCAGAGCCAAAGCTTAAAACTCTACGAATACATTATAAACTTGTGTATTTTTTGCTTTCATTCTGTTATTTGTGAGCAAATCGGCGCGTAATCAATAATTATCGATGGCTCTTTACCGATTTCACGGTAATTTTTTTATAATGAAGTTTTCGTTTTTTTGTGAAATTCCGTTAAACGCGATGTTATAGAATCCAATACGTGCTTGTTCAACTCAAAGTGGACTATTTTATACTAGCGTGTAAGATGTAGGTGTGTAATGCGAAAATTCAAAATTCACCTTTACTTTTGAACAGGCTATGTATAATATATACATATATGTGTTGATTGGAAAGTAAAAATCTTAATTTTTAATAAACATAATAAAATTAAAGCAGTACGCACTAATCGTAAATCCATGGTTATTATATCCATGAACACATAAACATTTGGTTATCGCCTGCATCGTTTAAGTTATGGTTATATTTTAATTTGAATAGCTAGTTAGGCTCTTCGCACACGGGGAAACAGAAACCCAACTAAAACTGCTTTGCACTAGCATTTGTAAACTAGTTGGCGACCGAGCTTCGCTCACGATGCAACTCAAGTTGCTGCAATTTCAGTCATATCTCATCTAAAATTTCTATCTTAAGAAAAACTCCTTCAAATATTGTCAAATTTTTCGTAACCCGGAAATGTTTGTCTTTCTTTGTAAAGTTAAAATCTCGCAGTTTTATATCGCGTTCAAAAATGTCTAGAAGCGTATAATCCTAAATACAAGGTTATTTTTTAACCTCCTGATAAAATTTAATTTCTTGCTCAGACATGTTACAATTTTCTCGAAAATGACTCGCAAATACGGCGCAAATGGAAACTGCAATGCGCAGACGACTAAGTTGACTAGAGACTGGTTGCGTCGGCGTCGAAAACTGGTTGCGTCGTGTGCGGAGGCCATTGAAATACACAGAAGAGCAACTTGAGTTTTTTTTTTAAAGAAAAACAACCATTTCCGAGTTACGAATAACCTGACTATATTTGAAAAACTCCTACCATCATAGTAAGTGGAATATGTTGCTTGTGCAATGATGGATGACTTGGTCGAGTGGTAAGACGCTCGATTACGAATTCAAAGGTCGCGGGTTCAAACCCGGCATGCGCCAATAACTTTTATTTAATAATATTTGTCATAACACATTTAATTCATATAAAAATAATAAAAAGTATATTTGCGGCATGTTTCAGAGTGGTAGATACTCTAGGTACCGCCCTAGTGAAAGACCAACATTCAAAATCGAAACATTGCTTGAAATGACTTTTTAGCCGTGTTTGGTGACCAGATCTGAATAGCCAGGTACTTCTCAACCTTCCTCTTCCCAATCTCCTTCCCCCTCCCCACTATCTTCAGCCTCACAACATACCCTATTTGGGGATGGCGTAGTCTCACCTGGCTCTAGACGGTTGGGAGCAGTTGAGACTTTTATGCGGTATTCATATAAAAAAAAAGCTAGCAGGGGAATTAAACCCACGGCGCCCGGATGGCAATCTGACGAGTTTATTCACTCCGCTATTGGTACAACCGGTCAAAAATTGTTGCGAACAGTATGCGAGTTAATCCATGAAAAGAGTCGACCAACTTTTAGGTTTACTGCTGGGCAATAATGTCTTACCACGTTGTTGAATTGTGTTTCAAAAAAATATTTTCATGTTATAATAAACCCTAGTCATAAAAAAAAAAAAATTCCACTTCTGATTTTGAAACCGCAACCTCTGCATCCAGAGCCAAAGCTTAAAACTCTACGAATACATTATAAACTTGTGTATTTTTTGCTTTCATTCCGTTATTTGTGAGCAAATCGGCGCGTAATCAATAATTATCGATGGCTCTTTACCGATTTCACGGTAATTTTTTATAATGAAGTTTTCGTTTTCTTGTGAAATTCCGTTAAACGCGATGTTATAGAATCCAATACGTGCTTGTTCAACTCAAAGTGGACTATTTTATACTAGCGTGTAAGATGTAGGTGTGTAATATATTTGTGCATTTTGATCTAGAGACCATTTTAAACACGTTCAAACTCCTAAAAAAAAGGATTTTGGAAGTAAAATTTGTCGGTGTGGTTTTGATTTTTTTTTTCTTCCTATTTTTTCCCAGCTGTGAAGATACTTAGCGAACATTTTGTATACAAATTGATGCAAGGTAAATTTTGGGGTCAAGGTTTCTTAAAAATATAGAAAGTATCTATTAGTACTGTGACCACTGGAGAGACAAACTGATATAAGTGTGTTGTGAGCGTGTCCGTGTGCCCGAAGTAAGCTCAATTGGACGTAGTTATGCAGAAAGCATCCAACCTAAAAAAAGATTAAACCGAGAAAAAGGTTTTTGAAAATATGACGATACAAAAGCATTAATATGCGTAATCGGCACTTCTAAAGTAAATATCAGTGTTTTTTTCTCCATTTATAAATAGGTCATATAAAATTAATCAATGTGTTTTTTTTTAAATATGTATTTCCTGTGTTATCCTACATTTTTTAGTTTAAGTCAAATATCTGCAATGTGCGCTAGTAAATAATTGAATTACCGAAAATCTTTTGCATTCGGCTTGGATGTTTTCATCACATAGAAATCTCGAATTTATCTACAGGAAAACATGTTAAACTCGATTTCGGCTAATTGTTGGTTGGCTTTCTGCATAACTGCGTCCGATTTTCCCTTACATCTGATGAAATTGATTAAAAAATTTTAAATATCTAAATTTCTTTTCTATTTTTTGGAGTTGAAAGGTCTTTTGTAAATTGCCGATATCAAGCTTATGTTAAATCTTTATTGATCACACTTCTAGACATTATCTGATCAGTGACTGTGACACTTGGCACTAGTTTTATTATTAGTGAATTTGACACTTTTCTCTCTTGTAAACTAAACCCAGTTTATAATTTTAAATTGGTAATGTTAAACTACAAAATAAATTATTGCACTCAACCCAACTTGACACCTAATTCCAATTACAGATGTTAAAGAGTCAGTCAAAACCGCAACAAAAATAGAGGGAGTATCCTTAAAATAATAATAATAATAATTGTCTTTACAACTTCATATTAATTTGCTCCAATCTTAAAATGAGAATCTAATATTCGTTTAAATTGAGTTCTACATTCTATATTCGAATATGCTACGTTTCCATTCAGTTCAAATTTGTAACTAGAACAAGTCTTCTCTATTTGGATTTAGGTAATTGCAAGTCGAGGCATAATTGCGTACGAATTATTTTTACAACATCCATTTGAAAGTGTCCGTTGACCGATAAAGACGTTTTATCAATGTGAATTTTTGCACTACACATTTTCTGAATTGATTTTCAATGGACCGTATTGGCAGTCTTTAATAACGGTTATCAAAAATACATGCGCCCAATGATATTGTTGAAACGGGTTTCATTCATCTGTCAAAGTCGTGGTTTGGTTTTAGAAAATTGCGGTCACTTACTTCTACGTTGGTCGTAAATCAGTTGTACTCAAGATTGCGTATTGCGTAGGTACTATTCGCAATCAACTTTACTCCTAGAGCCCTGTAAAATGAGGCTTTTTTTGAATAATGTTAAATAGAGAATCTGTTTTTTTGTTTCTCAAGCAGCAATATTCATAGCCTGTTCAAAAGAAAAGGTGAATTTTGAATTTTCGCGGGCTGTGTACATTAAACTATCGTTTTTTTGTTGTTATGTTGGTACACATATGTTTATCATTTGTCAGCATTATCAGCCATTTTGCATTAGTGGTTTGTTTTTGACAACTGGAAAGGTTAGTCACGTTTTCGTGTGTTCTTCGATTTTTTACTTGTGATAAAAATCAATAATCGAATGTTCACAGCCCGCGAAAATTCAAAATTCACCTTTTCTTTTGAACAGGCCTCGTATATCTAACGGCGAGCTCTGCCGTCATTGAATTTCCATGTCAATGCTACTTTCAACTAGCAATTTCGTTTCAATTGTAAGCTATGCAGCTTTAAAATATCCATGTACCTGTCAAAAAAAAGGACAATACTCGAAGCTGAACAGTTAAGCTAGCTTTACATTAGTTGTGGGATAGTTTATCGGCTCCTGTGTTTCCTCCCTCCTACAACATGAGTTTCTTCAACACCCAGGTTCACTCGTTCCTTTTCTTAAAAATACCTTTTACACAGCATGCATCCTCACAGATGACAATTGTCCCGAGGAAAATAGATTTCCTTCAAAGCCTGCTGTGTGAAGTTAATAAAAAAGCTTGAATATAATATTAAGCCTCAGCTCCCAAAAATGGCATTAAAATTCACTAATATAAACAATACTACAAATAATTAATCTGTAACCTTTGTATGGGTAGTTAGAAAAATATCTAATGTTTCCAATTAATAAATTTCAAAGACTGAAATACTTTAAATTCTATCAAAAACATACTAAAACGTCAGTAAAAGATGCAGTTTTTAAAACCAGCGAAGGCGTTCTCAAACGTTTTACCCGAAATTTCAGTATGCATTTCATAAAGAATTTAAAAGATTATATTTTAAGAATTGTATTCATAGAAAAACTTAAGACATTTTCTTAACTACCTGTATACAATTAAAAAATAAATCATTTGTAGTATTGCTTGTATGAGAAAGCCAGAATGTGTGTATTTTTGGAAGCTGACCCTTAACATAAGGAATATTTTATGAACCTGCAATCCTATGTGAGTTTTTGTAGTAATTATCAAAGCTCGTTCTTATTATGAGTGTGTCACTCTTTTAACTCAACATACCCACCCGCTCAGATACAATGGACGTAGGATACCACGAGTTACGTCACGTTCCAGGAATCCATGAATATGGGGTTAAGGTGAACACCTCTTAAACGCAATTAACATCTGTCGCACTGCGATACATCATATCGAACGCATTCGAATGAATCTCTTCCAAATATTCAAATGAAGCACGCGTTCCAAAATGGCGGAACAATTTGCATTAAGATGGCGACAACCGTATCCGGCGTAATTAATTCGAAGCACGTTTCCCGCGCTCCGCCGGCTTTGCACGCGAACTCCTCTTCGAAACAATTAAATTATTATTTCATCTCCTCACTACATCCTCTCCTGGTAGCGCGGTCCTTGACTTTTCCATTAATAACCTTTATTTCTTATGAATAATAATGTGAATATTTAAATTAATCTGTGCAGCATATCAAAGTTCGATTGCGAAACACAAATAAAACTTATCAGTTTTTAGTGTGCCGCCTTTTGCCGATCTGTGAACACCCGCCGGAGCGTTCGCCTTTTTACACATTTATGTATCGATTGAATTATCAGTGGTTCTTTCTTATCGTTATTATTTATTATCAATTTGGTATAGCAGTCGAATAATACAGTGCGGGACACATTTGCGATACCGCGTTTGGACGAGCTCTATCGGCTTTACATCGTCAGTTCCGTATTCTTTTTCATTCAGAGATCTTCTATGAATGTTTGTGCGGAAACCAGTTCTTGTGAGAGTGTTATTTGGCTGAAATGTGTCAAGGAATAACGCTTGAATTAAAAAGGCTGTTCCAGTTGCGGTGATCTGTGTTTAATCAATAAGTGAAGTGATGTGCAGTAATACCTCGCAAATTGCGGTGGGTCATTTCCACCCCAAGTACCTTAACGAGATAACGTACGTCATACGAAGGATTACAAAATCGTTGACATTTGTTTTTATGTCATCAATTATCTCCGGTATGTAATACATTAGTACTTTATCTTGTACTTCCTAACCGTTCTCTTCCTCAACTTCTTCATCTTCCCGCTCCCTTCAGCCTCACAACATGGCCCCTTAAATTGGAGATGCTATAGTCCTAATGAGTCTGGGCTGTTGCTACTCTTGTGCGGTATTAACTAACTAACTAACCATCATGCCGTTTCCCCGCAGGGGTTGGCAGAGAGGACGGACCGCTATACAACTTCCGTTGACCGTATTCAGGCATTCAAAAATAAAATAATAAATATGTGTGCGCAATGAAGAACGGAATGAGTCAATAAACATAGACTAGTTCAGTCTTGATACACGCGTAAAAAGGGACATAATAAGTAAATCATGAAGTAGCGTAATCGGAATAAAATTTGAAACCTTTTTACGCGTGAGCGAAAATTACGAGTACTGTTTTTGCAAACATTAGCGCCCCACGCGGTAATCTAACGAATCGTGTACAGAAGACGGCTTAGCGTATTAATATAATCAGATGTTCAAGAGAACCAAAACTGTTTGTATGTAATCATGTAATACGAGTATGTCACATGTCTTTTTTCAAAAAATAATAACACTTCTTTTTTTTTCTTGCTAGATATGTATCTATGGAACAATTCTGCATACTTAACTCAAAACTTGATTATTTTACTCATTCCGTTCTTCGAATCGCACACCGGTATATTATATGTATTGCAATAGACTTTTGACCCCATTTTTCCTATAGAAATTCCTCATCAGTAAGAAAATCACTAATTCATTGTGTTGAGAAACTTATTTAAGTCGACTATTTTAAGTTGAGAATTGAATCAGTACTATTTTGAAATGCAAGGTGCCCGGGGGAAAAGTCCACAAATTGAAAAGAAATTGAAAACAAATTGAAAATGATAAATATTTTTTTACGAAACTGCATAGTTTTTTTTTCCACACATAAGTCACATTCAATAAAAATGTGTAGTGGAAGGTCGAACTTACCCGATAAATACGCCGGTAGTTAAAAATGGCAACGTCGCATATCTATGTTGATCTGTACTCATGGAAACCGCACCCAAAATCTGCACACATCTTCACTACCTTAAAACGTTAGAAATTCGAACAAAGTCTTTAATCTTTTATGTTTGTACTATCATGTAGAATAGAATCACCTTTAGAAGTTGTCGCATTTTTCCTCCGGACACATTGTATATCAGTATGCCATTTTGAGCAAATCGCAAAAACATAACCAAAGATACTAAAAGGTTTAAACCGTGCGGATATTTCTGGAAATTGTTTTTTATTGGTAAAAAAACTATAAATCAAATTAGTGACGCCTTTTCGAGCTTTGTACATCAAGATGACTTGTCTTAGTATATAATTAGCTGTATTAGGTTCCACTGTACTTTGTATCTCGATTATTAATGGTATTCTATTGAAATCGTAAGGTCAAGTATCATTAATGATGTATGTCCAATATCTACCCACGGATTCATTGGTTTAGTCATTTAGTCTTTAGATTAGGCAGATTAAATTCAACCGTCCGTCAATACCATATTATTGTAGTTCAGTTGACCAAGGTTTTAACGACAACTTAAATTATCCAACTAGGTTTAGGCAGACTCTAGATTAGATTAAACTCAGTCGTCAGTTTATTTCATTATGTTGTGGCACACTTGACCAAGGTTTTAACGCTGACTAAAATAATCTTACTCGGTATAGTGTTTTTTTCCTGAATTAATTAAGGCTTATGATGTAGTATTCACACGGAACAAAATTAAACTAACACGAGCGGAGTGGAACAAATTTTGAATTGAGAATTGTGAGCAGACAACGTGTCTGGGTAACTTAATTTACCTTAGTGTGAAGATAGATTAGAAATAGAGTGGTTATTTTTCCATTTTGTTTAATTGTCGTTCTTTGTATTCCTTTTCTTGAAGGTAGTAATGTTGCAGAGTATTATCTCAGCTTTGAATTAACCAAAGTCCAGTCAAGGAATTATATTACGTCACGGATATTGACGATTTAGCAACGAGCTTACACATTTATTTCTCCTATTGAGTAACATTAGTTACTTAAAAATAATAATTTAAAAAAAAATTTACTCTCGTATAAGTTTTTTGTAGACCGCTTTATTTGAGTTGGACAACTAGTTTCCGACACATCTGTGCATTTTTTGTGCAAAAAATGTTTTTTTTTTCATTTTCATAGCTCCATTGATGTTCTCCGTAGTTAAAGGGTAGGGTTATTGGCATTATACCTAGAGGTCGTGGGTTCGAAGTCCAGCAATAGCAAGCGTTTTATCGCAATCACAACCCTTTCAGTACTTTTTAGATATAATTACTAGTAAGTGTTTACAAATTATAGTGCTACACACCTTTATTAAAAGCTTTCGGTATTTGCATAAAGCGTTATCTTTGAATATAAAAAAATTTTTCGCCATCACCATTTGCTTTAAATTTAGTAAATATTCGAAAATGAAACCACTCCCAGTGCATAATGTATCATGATACGTAAGTACATTTCCTAATCCAAGAAATAGCATAAACTTCGCACAATTCTTTGGAAACCTTTATCGCCTGCATTTTTTTAGTGTTTCTGTGATTAGAAGTTATCGCTTTAGTTATCTTTATAGAAATACAAATTATTTTTTTCAATAAAACTTTCCATACACTGATTCAAAGAATATGTTTTCTCCTAATATTAAATACTTTTTTAAGAATGTCGATTCATCTGTCCAAACATCATATATTTAAATCAGACGTATGATTCACGTACAAAAACCGAACACTCACACTTGCATATTTATTAATGATTTTATTTATTTATTTTTTTATTAAATCGTTGCCGGAAAGGCAGAAGGGCTGAAGCGCCATTTTGGGAAATTTACACCAAAATTCATAAGCCTTCAGTATCTGGTTGGATTTTGATTGAAAAAAGTTAACTCAGGTAACCCAATGCTCTCACTGAGTTACCTGAAGCGACAAAAAGCTTGAAAAGTCCCAGACTTGTGTCGCGTGAGTGAAGCCTTCTACCAAACGGTAAACATATTTTAGGTGGCTGAAGGACCACAAAAGTTTTCTGAAGCAAACGAGAGTCAAAACATTCGATGCAGAAAATAAACCTGATCAAAACTGCATATTTAATTCATTTTAACTAACATGTCGCTCCAGCCATTTTACCTTTTCAGCTAAGATTATTCCAGCATATCAGTAAATAGATATTTGCTAGATTTATTATCATTTGATTTCGCGGAAATCTAATTTGGTTTATTTCTTCGTAATTATATTTCTTCATTCTTATATTTTTTGTAGTCATTTTTAGTTTCATCGCAATAGCGAATAATGAATGAATTAAAACGAGTTTCTTTCAAAATCCAAATCAAACTTTTTTACGCAAATCGTATGTCTACCTTTTCATATTTCTTTTTTTCGCACTTTCTCGTTATTTGATGGATATATTCATAAATTCTATGTCCAATACTTGGCGTGTGTGTAGGTGTAAATAATTTGAAACCATTAAAATGGTATTAGCTACCTACTTTCATTATCAGTCTTTAATATTAAATTATTTAACTGGAGCAAATCCGTACGCAATGATGTCATCAACAAAACGAAAGAAATAACGATTATTTTAATTTACAATTAATTTGAAGTTGTCTCACCATATTTCTTAACAAATTAGATATCAATTTCGTTTAATAAAACAACATGGCATAATAAGAAATATCTATGTATGTTATTTTGTTATTGTTGGATAAAAATGACAGAAATTTTTGCATGCTATTTTAGCGAGATAGTTACACTATTGGGTGAATTATAATCAAGACAAAGGTACCCGACATTACTGTCACAATCTCCATACTCAAGTAATACCGTACTGGGCGCGTAGCACGGCTAACATATGGTTGTAGCGATTCAACCATCACAAAGAACGCGTCCTTGGTTGAGGCAGAAATACAGAGGTCCCCAAAACTAGAAACGTCTAAATAGTTCTATGTTCGTAGTTGGACATCAGAAGACTAATATAGCGGAAAAGTAAAATTAAATAATCAATAATCGTTTTTTTTTCGTAAGAAGCAATCACATGGTGGTTGGACATTATATTAAATAAAAGAATACTTTGTTTTACAAAACCACAGAATTTATTATGATGAAGGCATATATAAATTCATTATGGGATATTTGTCTGCCCCTAACATTACATCATTATCTTTCTATTATGTACACTTGTTTATTTACCAATTCTTCGTAATATATACTAAGCACTTTCAATTGTTCCCTCCCTCTAATATATGCTCTCTCTCTTCCTTCTTTGTATTATATACTGTCTCACTCTATCATTAACTGTTGTACCTATATATACCTGTTAACTCTGTATTTTTTCTTTAGTTATTATATGTGCCCTGACGAAGCTTGATCCAAGCGAAATCGGTTGGCCTTCATCATAATAAATTCTGTGGTTTTAAAACAAAGTATTATTTTATTTAATCAATAATCGCCTTTCCCGGAGTCAATGGGAGTATGGCATTCCAGAATTTGGGGACGGAAGATGAGGGAAAAAGAGTATAAGGGAAGAATATAGGAAAGTCATAGGAGATCCTGACTATTGAAAATTAGTAAACCTTTAGTAACCTTTCAATTCTAACTAAACTAACTAACTAACCATCACGCCGTATTCCCGCAAGGGTAGGCAGATGAAAATTGACCGCCATACAACTCTGTCTTAGTACACACTCCTTGATTCATTCACATTTATACATCGTCTCATACACACTCTTCTGTTATTCTGACTCTAGACATGACCCGACTCAAGTATTTTATTCACTTGATCGTGACATGTCTTCCTCGGGCGTTCCCAAAATTTTTTTTCATTCACTTCGTTCATCCGCTCTACATGCCCAAACCATCTAAGCGTCCCTTTCTTAATCCTATTATAAATGGTGATATTTCACCATGGCGATACTCGATAATCGAAGGATATTTTAATTTATTGTTGCAGACTGCTTTCCTCTAAAAACTCAACATTATTAATTTATGGCGTTTCTTTCTCAAATTGTCTTTTTTCGATCTCAAATCAAATAAAAATCTTGACTATTTATCGACAGATTTTATTAATAATGTAGTTGTTGGAAAATCGTTTAAAAATTACTGAAGTTTTCACTGGTCTTTCAGCATTTCGCCGTAATTTTTTTGATTTCCGAATAATACAGGTACTATGCTTTCAGTAAAAGTGACTTCCACTCTTCCACAAGCTGTGCGAAGTTCCACCATTGTGCTGGACTGATGGCTCCGCCTCAGCTTACATTATAAGTTTACTAATAGGAAATATATAATATTTTTTTATTTATTTTTTAGTAAATTTGTTCAGTAGTCCAATATTAGGTATATTTCCTGTAAACTCATAAAATTCATAATTATTCTTTAATCACCTTCTCAGTTGACAATTCGTCTCTGTCAGTTCATATTATCTGTCTCTTTCTTTCTGTTCCTTTGTTATAATTTAAATGTTATTCTATTGTTTTCTCATCGTTTTGTTATTTTATTTTATAATTTGTTTTCCCTCTGTATATATAACCGCACACTTTGTATTTTTTGTTTACTTTAATTTTGTAACCTGATTATGCTTAGGCTAAGCGAGGCCGGTCGGTCATAAAAATTAATTTAATATCCGTGGTCTAATACAAACTTATGTTTTCATTTCTATAAATTTATAATTGTTATTCTTCCAAGTATAAGTATAAGGTTATTAACATCGTGGAGATCGTTTCATTTGTCTATGTGTCACACGAAGAAATGTTGCCAGAGAGCACGAGCCGGATCATTATACAATATACAGGCTTTTAATATAATATCCCAGAAATTGTTTCTTGTAAGTAACTGGATAAAACTCGTTGGAAAAAACTGGATAAAATGTTAATATGCGGCGGTTTCCACCGAGAATATATTTTCTAAATTATTGCTTATTGATCTTCTACTATTAAGATTTCAAATCTTCAACCTACTTTGCTGTGAGCGTAGCTTTTCCTGTCTTGACATATCGCCCTGTGGGTCTGCCAGCTATCTTTGAGGTAATACATTTAAAAATACTTTAAAGAAATGAAAAAATAACTTCGTATAAGAATATTAAATATTTTAGGTCTTATACAAAGTTCTTTTTACATTTCTTTAAATATATCAAACCACAAAGTGATTACATTCTACGAAATTATAAAAAACTTTTTTCGGAAAGGTTACAACATTCAAATATAATATATGTAGCGATTAAATCAACCCGAGGACGCTATAAAAAGCTGACCAATTATTATTATATCTGATTTTACATTGGAATTCGAGTTTGAATTTCAATCATAACTATTAAGTAAAAAATCTGTTTGAATGAGGCAGTGTAAAATCTCTAACGTTGAGCTCTGACGTCATGAAATTTGTATAGCTTTTTCTGTCTGTAATTTATAGATCAACGCAACCTGACGGCCTTTGTGGTCGAGTGATAAGACGCTCGACTACGAATTCAGAGGTCGCGGGTTCAAACCCGGCGTGCGCAAATAACTTTTATTTAATCAATATTTGTCATAACACATTTATTTAACATAAAATAACATATAGTATATTTTCGGCACGTTCCAGAGCGGTAGATACAGTATCGCCTTGGTGAAAGATCAAATCTGAATAGCCAGGTACTTCTCAACCGTTTTCTTCTTCATCTCCTTCCACTCCTCACTACCTTCAACCTCACAACATACCCTAATTGGTAATGCCATAGTCTCACTGGCTCTACACTGTTAGGGAGCAGTTGGGACTCTTGTGCGGTATTCAATATAAAAAAAAACATTTTTCAGTTTCACAACGACAATTCCACCATGAGCTATGGCGCTTTAAAATACCATATGTCAGAAATATGATAAGGCACCATAATATTGTTTGTTTCTATTTTTACCAATTGCAACAGTCTCATCTGTCCCAAATAAAGATTCGTCGCTAGAAGTATTTTATATTATTTTTTAAAAGTAGATTACATCTTCAAATGCCGTTACAAAATAGTTGGAATTCCTCGGTTCGGTTGCAATACTATTTTACAGTGCTCTTCTGATTAAAAATAAATGATTCGAAGCGAGAGACGGGATAGCATTGCGTGCAGGAAACAGGAATAATAGTCCTTTGTTCACAGTAATTTCGAAGGAAAATGGCTATCAGAAGAATCGCAGTCAGCGATAAATACTGGACGGGGACAGGAAAAACAATAAATTATACACGCTGCACAAACTAGAAATAGGAAGAAGAAAAAGAAGAAAGGTATCACGCGCTAGAACCGCTAGAAATGCCATCTTGGATCTAGGAACCAGTAAAAAGCTATGTATTGTGCAAGGAAAGAATGTTGATCGCATTTTTATACAATTAAATATCAATTTGCAACCGAGACGATACGAAGTGCGGCTAGAATTATTGTAGACCAGGTGCCCTAGGAACTCGGGACAGTACAAGACAATTTTAAGACTTCGATACTTAGATAGAAGGAATAAATTAAACAGCGTAAGAAATTATTTCTAATTTTGAAACGTGTTAGAAACATTTTATTTTGTGGTGGAACTCCATTTTATTGATTTAATAATATGATTTTTAAACTTTATTTCAAAATTTATTTTAAGACCTGACAGACTGGTACAATTTTAAGTAAATCCATATATCGTCGCTACATTCATAATATAGCTTATGTGACGTTTAGTACATTCTGAGATAATCGAAAAAAACTGTTTTAAAAAATTATTACAAATTTTTTTTGAATATTGTTTACTATTACGAGGCAAAATTTACAGTTTATCCGAACTTTTTTTCTTTTGCAAATATTTATTATTTGTGTCGAAAAATGTAATTTTCTCGTGTTTTGTGCACATAGGCTTTATTCTGTGCATACTTTGTGTATATAGGCTTTATTCTGCACTAACATAATGATGTGAAAGTGAATGGAAGAAGAAGTCGAGGACGCCCGAGAAAGACATGGCACGATCAAGTAAATCAAATACTTGAATCGGGTCATGTGAAGAGTCAGAATAACAGAAGAGTATGTATGAGACGATGTATGAATGTAAATTAAGCAAAAAGTGTGTGCCAAGACAGAGTTGTATGGCGGTCCATCCTCTCTGCCTACCCCTGCGGGGAAACGGCGTGATGGTTAGTTAGTTAGTTGACATATGACAGTTATCAAAAGATACCGTTTTAACTTAGGTGAATTAAATAATGTTAATAAATGTGTTAGTATTTTAAAACTATTTTTCATAATTAGCAGGCATACTTTGCAGCTAAACAAAATTATGGTTATTAGTGAATATCAATTTTTCGAATGAAATTCGACATTATCAAAATTTTCACAAAAATTCCAAAATTTCACCGCCGATTTTATGTGCCAAAAAGAGCACAGACAAGGCACATTCAAAACAGCTTATGTGACGCTCGTCACATAAGCTTGATTTGGATGCACGATTAAGGATGCCGGCACATAGTATTTTTTTAATATAGCTTTAATAAAGGCTGAGTAAATTATTGTAACATGAGATCGACTGCTGACGATAGAGAAAAAATATGCGTCGAATGGTATCAATAACTACTTTTTCGTCAAAATCGTCACATTGGCTTAATTATAAATGCAGCGACGATGTACTTTTAATGTCCGGAATGGACGCTTATTGGGTCTATCTCATAGTGAACATCTGTGACTTTAGGTTTTGTTTTATTGCTAACCATTCCAGACCCAGTCTGGGGATACCCGTCATAAGGTGAAACCGGTTAGGTCTTAAATAAAAAAACAGTGGAATAAAGTAAAAAAAAATAGCTATTATTAAATCATTAATGTAAGAAATAAGAACAATTTGCATGGTGGAAGGAATGGTTATTCAAAACTTGTAAAACTGTTGTAGATTACCAAATGGTTCCACATATCAACTTTTAAAATAACTTCTCAAGTTTATAACCTTTAAAAAATATATTTCAGTTTTTACATATTTAATGTTCACAGTATCAATATTTAATCTTATATGTCGCATGGTTTGATTTTTATTAACACTAGTAAAATTTTTTAAAGTTTTGTTGTTTTATGTAGATGTGAGTAAAGAAAGTTCAAATGTTGTCAGGTTATTCGTAACCCAGTCTTTATTTTAAAAAAAAAACTAAATGCACTCACAATCATCACTGTGGAAGTAATTGTGGGAAGAGCACTGAATATAATATACATATATGGGTAATGTATTTGTTAGATTACATCAATTCCCACTTCGCGTAAAATATCACAGAAAATTGCGCTTCATCGATAAATGGTTATTATTATTACTAAAAATAATTTCCTTTGTGAGGACGTACGAGTGTGAAATTTTCAAATTCGGAAATGATTTTAATTGAAATTATCAAATTTAAAATAAAATCTTTTCAAACCTCTACCGACCTAATAAAGTACCTACCTTTAATTTATTTTTGCAGAAATTATTCTATATTTGAAATGGGTTGATTCAAGCAACTAATATTTTTTTCTTGGCAAGTCAAGTTACATCCCGTGATTTTTCATTGCGGGTTACAACTAGTTAATGAAATAACCTTCAAACATATGGCGATATTGCAATTCAAATAATACCGTGATTTTTCATCGAATAACATTGGTAATATACCTTCAAACATAGATTATATTACCTCATCGAATATGGTATTTTTTTTTCTTTTTCTATTTCTCGATGCGGATCTGCCACGTGATACTGCATTCACGTCATATATGCCAAGTAAAGTTTTCAGAATAGTTAGAATTCATCTGATAAAAAAAGAATGTGATTTTATTGCTTTGATCGAGAAATCATTGGCTTCTAAATAACTTACCTATATTTGTCTTGCGATTAAAATTTTCTCTACTGATTTATTCAATAGAATACATTATAGAAGTCAATCAGTAAAATTTAATTTTCTTCTGAAATTCCTTTCAACTCAATGTAGGGTTAGCTATCATTAATATAATCTTCACTTTGCCGACTGCAATCTAGACAAACCTCAATCGAACTGCATTTAAATCAACCACGTGTGTTTGAAGGTGCAGAATCTTTCTCTTCTGCGTTTTCCATCAATAATCTTTCCGTCCATTATCAGTCGAGTGATCTTATATTTATCTCTCCTCGTGAAATGAGTTTTCTTTTTTTATATCTTTTACAATTTCGCATTTTTGCCATTCTATGAAAAATCTCTGAATACGTTACCCTACCCATTTGGTTTTTTTAGGAGATTGTCAATGCTTGGTGTTCTGTCCAGGTTTCCATGCTACACATAAGCAGATGGGTGCACTCTATAAAGGCACATAAGCACTGACTACCCTGCTATACTTGCATAAAAATATGTATAATATTGGATTAAATAATATGAAATTATTTCAAAAAATATATATACACATTCAAAAATACGGGCAAAATTCAGCTAATCGCACAGCCGACCTTCCTTCTATAACGTGTCAAAAGCAGTAACTACATTTGCTCAAACGCCGCCAACGTCAGTGTAGATTATTCTATGTTCACTAGACTACACAAAATACGTGAGCCGTTGCGCGTTCAAGTGACTCGTTTGTGTTGGTATCTTTGTTAGTGTCTAAAGCAATGCTTTTACAGAACCAAATCAATAGCAATCAGTGACATTTGTTAATATCTATCTCTATTATCAATTAATCCGTGGTTTCTCTTATTGTCTACTCTGATTAAAAACTCTGTGCACGCCACTTCACATAAGCATAGAGAAAATACTGCATATGAGCTTTGCAATAGCAGTGTCGTTTTCATATATTTGCAGAGTGGATCCAGCGAGATAATAGCCCAATAAATTTATTTGCATACGCCTTGGGGTCGGCTCCGTTGCACTTAGATTGATTTGCCGCAATGGGAATATAAGCCGCTCTGAGAGTCGAGATGGAAATCACGGACTACGTATTCCATTGTAATGGTCCCCGCACTATTATTGCTAGGCTAAGTACTGTAGCGATGGTAACGCTGAACTGGAAACATATCAGATTATCTTCATTACTGTTATTTACAGAGTTTCTAGATTTCTAGAGGTTCGAATAATTATGTGTTTTTGTTATGAAGTTAGTTGCTAAAGACGAATAAATACCGTGATAATATCCATTGGTTCAAACGTCTTTTCATAACACTTAACAAATTAGCCAGTTATTATTTTTCTTTCTTCATCAATTTTCACAAGGATACAATTCTAAGAGTGTAAGAGATGAAACCACATAACCACCTTACCATTTATGTTTCCTCTTATACAACATACAACCTTTGCAGTTGCAACCTAACTTCATATGGAGTGAATAATATAACTTCTTGTCTATTTTTTACACAGTTAAATAGCAAAATAAAGAAACTTTGAAGCTCCATATTTCATGATCCTATTTGCTTAAAATAATTGCGTTAAACTAGAAATAGCCGTGTAAATTTCATGACACTAGGCCTTACCGCTCTTGAGTTTTTAGTACGATACAAATACAGTTTGTGTATGTAAATAATAAATCCTATCTTTGAATTTCGAATATTATTTACGGCGTTTAAATAATAGATCATTATTAAAACATTTTATCGGTTTTTAAAATCTGAAAAGATGTTTCGGTAAAAAAGAATGGGAACATGAGAATATTTAAAATGTGAGTTTTTTTTTAAATTTATTTATTTCAAGACTCTTTCTACAACTATTTGGCACATCTGCTCTATAATAAAATGGTATATTTCTCTAGTTTTACAAACTGTTTCAGTCGTAATTTATGTTCTCAAACTTACAAATTACACCTTACGTGTGTAATTTTCTTCACGATGTTCCGCTAATTGAGCCTAAATTGTTTCCTTTCACTTTTCGACTTGTTTCGCGCACTTTTAGCAACACCTCTTCTTCAGTCATGCGAATATTGTGCAACCGTCCTCTCCAACTGCATGGGTTTCAGACTTTCGTTATTTAATCCTACATTAACCTCTCTTCTCCCGATACCCTGGGAATATAATTTACGGAGATTCGGTGATATTGCAGTAGAAATTAGATCTTTGAGGCGCACTTGGGGCGAAACCGTGTACGACTGTATAACGAATGAGAGGTTTTATATTTAAATATATATATATATATATATATATATATATATATATATATATATATATATATATATATATATATCACGCAAGTAGATGGTAGACGAATTTCTGGATGCTCAGTAAAACTTAGCAAAATCGAGTGAATCAAATTCTTGACTCCGGTCATCTCAAACACGAAATAAGGATGTATAAATGCCAGCGCCCTTGAGGAGATTTTTCACAATAACGGCGCTATACAAATTATCCAAAATTATTATTTAATATGAATGGATGGAGTGTTTTAAGACAGATGTGTATTGTTCTATTCCGTCTCTCTTCATCTGCGGGGAATTTTTGTATTACTCCGTTATGTTTAGTTCATTGTTATTAAATTTCCTTAGTTCTCATTTATTTAAATTCTGTTCTGATTACTGCTATTTGAATTACACATTCTATCTTTGCTTGTGATTTCTCAACTATGTTACTTCTGGTTATATTGAGGGCTGAGACAGCAAACGTCTGTTTTTGAACGTGAAAAAAACATTTTCACCCAGAGATCAACGAGTACTTTGTTGCATATGCAGAGTTTGATAACTCGTCGTTGTATTGTACCTACAATACACCTTTTTGTTATTTTATTGATATTCGCTACATTTCCACACCACTTCATCCAAATCATTTCCACTGTACAATAATCAATTACGATGCATGTCTACAAGAGATATATAATATATAACAATTCTGCTCGTTTCGCTTACTGGATTTATTTTTGTAACTAACCAATCTCACAAAACTCCTCACACGGAATGTTGTTTAATAATTTTTATTTTATTTTTTTTTAATTTTTTTTTATTTATAGTTTTTGTGTTCAATTTGTAGATCTCCATTTTCATTTTTATATAATTTAATTGAATTAAATTTAATATTATTATTATTGAGTTCTGCTATTTTCAGTTTTATTTTTTTATTTTTAGTGACAGCTGTTTCGGCGTTTAAGGTTGTCAAGTTTGACAATGGCCTTAAACGCCGAAACAGCTGTCACTAAAAAATAAAAAAACTGAAAATAGCAGAACTCAATAATAATAATATTAAATTTAATTCAATTAAATTATATAAAAAATAAATAGAACATATATACTTTGTTTTTAACCACATTTAAAAATATTGGAAGATGTGCTACACGCAGTTTCTCTCACAAATTTGAACCTTTTCACAGTCTACGACATCTGTTAATATCAATTTGTGTTTATTACAGAAAGAAAGGTATTTTTAAGGTCGTTTAACTTTAGCTTTAAATTATTTTATAGCTTTGGAAAGCTCCCTTGTGGTGACATTTCACAAAAAGGCGTTATGAAATTTTAATAGTATTATTATCATTATTATTAAACATTTTTTATATATATATTCGTAAAAGCATTAACTTTGTAGCTTGCCATATTTATAAATAGAACATATATACTTTGTTTTTTAACCACTTTTTTTTCTTTTTTTTTTTAAATAAAAAAAAAAAAAATAAAAAAAAAAAAAAGTGGTTAAAAACAAAGTATATATGTTCTATTTATAAATATGGCAAGCCACAAAGTTAATGCTTTTACGAATATATATAAAAAAATGTTTAATAATAATGATAATAATACTATTAAAATTTCATAACGCCTTTTTTGTGAAATGTCACCACAAGGGAGCTTTCCAAAGCTATAAAATAACTTAAAGCTAAAGTTAAACGACCTTAAAAATACCTTTCTTTCTGTAATAAACACAAATTGATATTAACAGATGTCGTAGACTGTGAAAAGGTTCAAATTTGTGAGAGAAACTGCGTGTAGCACATCTTCCAATATTTTTAAATGACTCATCTAGTTTACAAAGCTACTCTTTGTATCAAACAATATTGTTATAGTGCGAATATCACATGGTTAGTTATCACATACATAATTTTTTTTTAAATCAATTTCAAAGTCTAACCGGCATTCATAATAATTTAATACTTTTTTTTCTTTTTTTTGATTGAACTGTAATTTATTGCATTATATATAATTATATATAATTTTATGTAAAATATTCGACCACCATAATGCAAGCGTGCGCCTAGTTTGGTGGGTGTCAATATATTATATTAAAAAAACATTTCATACAGAAATAATGCTGTGTCAAACCATGAAATGAAATAAATTAATTCATCCCATATACCAGTTATTATCTGAGTGGACAAAGGCGTCAGATTCCCATCCGGGGGTCGTGGGTTTAATTCCTCTGCTAGCTTAGTCCTACCTCATTGCACAATCAAAATCTTTCGCTTATTATGATGATAGTAGGAGTTTTTCATATATTGTCTGGTTATTCGTAACCTGAGAATGTTTGTTTTAAAAAAAGATATATTTTTAAACTAACTTACTAACCATCACGCCGTTTCCCCGCAGGGGTAGGCAGAAAGGACGGACCGCCATACAACTCTGTCTTGGCACACACTCCTTGCTTTGTTCACATTTATACATCGTCTCATACATACTCTTATGTTGTTCACGTGGCCCAATTCAAGTATTTGAGTCACCTGATCGTGTCGTGTCTTCCTCGGGCGTCCCCGACTTCCTCTTCCGTTCACTTTCGCATAATATATTCTTTTTACACTTCTTTCTTCTTTCATTTGTTCTACATGTCCAAAACAACTTAGCGTCCCTTTCTTGATACTATTCATTACGCTTACATCAGCCTTGCATTCTTTCCGGATATCCACATTTTAACACGGTCTTTTTTTTTTTTAAATATCTCTAAATGCTTTGACTGTGCTTTTCAAACTACACGCCTCCCTCTATTATTAATTTCTTTGATTAGATTGTTTTGTTCGTGGCTATCTCGTTCCTCGATTAGCGGCCTATTGTTGCGCACACGGCAACGTGAATGGTATGTTTTCCGTCGAGTAAGGCTTGGGGGCTTTAACGTCAAGTTTGACCCCCGACCTTTGCGTGTAGGGCGAAGCGCTTAGAACTGTCAAGCGTGTCTTCCACAACTGAGAATGCAGCGTTTAATAGCGACTAATATAACGCTAATCCCGAAGGTTCCGACTGTTTCTCCAAGGTTCTGACCCCGTGACTCCGTGCTGTTTTCTCTGAGGAATGTGTCAAAAATTGAGCCCGTGAGAGCTTTCGGACGTTCCGAACAACTTGCAGCATTAGACCACGTTTTATTAACTAACTAACTTACCTTCGATCCACTTCTCTGCAGGGATAGGCAGACAGGATGGAACGCCACACATCTCTCTCTTGAGACACACTATTTACATCATTCACGTGAATACTCGTACATCTGTTTTTCCGACTCTGAATATAGTAAATACCGCACAACTGTTTTCCACCGTCTGGAGCCAATGGGACTTTGGTATCCCTAAATGGGGTATATTGTGAGGTTGAGGGTAGTGGGGAGGGGAAAGAGAAAGGTTGGGAAGTACCTGGCTATTCGGATTTGAACCGACTCGCGTAATTTGTTCCTAGGGCATCCCCGATTTCGTCTTCCATTTACTTGCACGTGATATATTATTCTCCTGATACCACTTTCTCCGTTTATCCTCTCTACAAGTCCACACATTAAGCGTTCCGTTCTCAATCTTTTTCATTACACTTATATCGGCCTTGAATTCATAATATCGTCGCTGGAAAGGCAATAGGGCTTAAGCGTCACTTAGGTCAAAAATGGTTTAAATATGCAGATTTACTCAGTTTTTCTTTTCTGTATCGAATGCTCTGACTCTCTTTTGATTCTGAAGACTTTTGTGGCCCTTTAGCCATCTAAAATATATTTACCATTTGGGAGAAGGCTTGACTCAAGCGACACAAGTTTGGGACTTTTTTTAGCTATTAGTCGCTTGGGGTAACTCAGTGAGAGCATTTAGTTACCTGGGTTAACTTTTTTTTTTCAAAATCCAACCAGGTACTGAAGACTTATCAGTTTTATTGTAAAACAAAAAACACTTTAAAGTGCTCTGGTGTAAACTTCTCAAAATGGCGCTTCAGCCCTTTTGCCTTTATATTGTTTTAACAAGACATACGCCTTAGGGAACTTATTTCTACTGCATTAAGTCATCTTTCCTCTTCCGTGTCTACGCCTGATTACCATACCCCAGATATTGCTGCGTTTTATTCCCCTTTTGATAATGCTACGAGAAATCTCATCCTTTTTACGTTTGTTCATTTATGGTATTAACGACCAGTCTATCATCGTGTTCATCTAATCCTCGTCTGTCCAGAAGTACGTCGGCTTATTATCTTGTCCACGCATTCCTTCCTGTGAAGTCTTTATCTTTCTTTTTTCGACATCTTCAAGCGGAAGGTGGAATGAACTTAAAAGGACGAAGGCTGGACCACTCAAAATAAAGGGACCCTGTACCTAGTCCTGTAATTTAGATAATTGCATTTTGGTAGATCGAGTTTGACCGCATCGTGTGTCGGTTTATAGGATTACATTTTTTGTTCAACTGAGAAGATGACTTTTCTAATACCAATATACTCGTACCTTTCTTGTTGCTTGCATGTTATGCATCAGCCCTTCTCTTGGTTAATGTTTTTTTATCGAATTTCGCTATGGATGGCTAGTTTTATAGCTTTGATACTATGATGTATGGTATCAGAACCAATAAAAAAACAAACATTTTCTCCGAATATCTTAGGCAATAATATGTATCCAAGCGTAATATGAAACGTCATTGCCGCTTTTCTTTGTTGCATGTTCGGCATATTCTGCTGAAATGCTTTTTTATCATCGGTATCACGTGTAAATAAATAAATCGGATACCTTCTGTAGTATTATAGATATAGGTTTCAATATTTGTAGCGAAAGGAGTGTCATAAGAATATATAATACGCAAATGATTGAAAGAAAATATCAGACGCGGCTCCTTACATGAATTAAATAATGTAGATACGTTACTGAGACACCGCGCGCGACTGTACGAAACTAAGCCAACGTGGTATACCTGAGATTTACTGCGTTTAGTCTCGCACAAACGTTCGTTTGACGAACAAGCTGTCACCAGCTGCCACAAACGCATCGCTGTAAGCTCTTTTCTGAGATAAAATGCCTTCCTGTGCTTTTGACAAGTGTAAAAATCATTCGGGAACAAAAAACAAATCTCATGGAGTTTCTTTTCATGCGAAGTACACACAAATCACTTATTATTTCAATTAATACAATTATTCAAATAAGTGAGATAGCGAATGCAGAAATACATAAGTGTGTGGAAGACAACCTAGCGACAGTATACGAGTACGTCGCATGCTACTTCGCTCGTAAGTTCGTTAGGGAAGAGAGGGCTTGTAACGCGGAGAATGTAACGCGGGACGTTCATATAGCTATCTCATTTATACACACATATTCTGCTTGGTATGGCTATCCTTTTCATGCTTTCAGAGCATGCCATATTTATCGTTCAATTTGTATGAATATGACGTGTCTTGTCAAAACGATTTGCGATCACCATTTTGTAGAACGGAGTGTTCAGAATATTTACAACATAATTTGTGAAAATAGTTCAATTAAATTAAACATGTATTTTATGTCTATGCGCGGCTCCAGAAGAAATGGCACGATCGAGTGATTCAAATACTTTAGTCGATTCATGTCAAGAATCGATATAACATAAGAGTATGTATGGGACGATGTATGCATGTGAATAAAGCAAGGTGTGTTATTTGTTGTTTTACGCCCAGTTACAAGCCTACGTTAAAGCCCAACGTAGATTACATACAGTGACATATATCTTCGCTGGAAAGGCAAAAGGGCTTAAGCGATACTTTGGTCAAAAATGAGTTAAATATGCATTTTTGATCAGGTTTTGTTTCTCTCGTTTTATTCTGAAGACTTTTGTGGCCATTCGCCATTTAAAATATATTAACCATTTGGGAGAAGGCTCGACTCACGTCACACAATTTTGGGACTTTTTTGCGTTTTGTCGTTTTAGTAACTCAGTGAGAGCATTGAGTTACCTGAGTTAACTTTTTTTTTCAAAATCCAATCAGGTGCTGAAGACTTATGAATATTATTGTAAAACAAAAAAACAACTTTAAAGTGGTGTAAACTTCCCAAAGTGGCGCTACAGCCTTTTTGCAAACAAAAAATAAACAGTATTTCAAAAGCATGTAGGTAACAGTAACAAAATAAAATATAAACTAAAACTACAATCATTAAACTAAAACTACAATCATAAAACTAAAAGTATATTGAAATATAAAATACTGCAGCTACAGTACTTACTCTACAATAAAGAGCTGATATAAATTGCGTTTCGTTCCGTGAATCAACTCATTAAATATATCAATATAATATGTGTGTGATGGGTTACGTTCCATCCTCTTTATCTATCCCCACGAAAAAAATGGCGTGATAATTATTTACGAATCGTGATTTTCGCGATTTAGCGTGCTAAACACCTAATGAATAAAACTTTATTGCCGATAAGTTGATTTATATTGTTTAATGTGTGTTAATCGCAGTTAACCTAGCTTGTAGCAGTTATATTGCAAGTGCTAATTACCCGTTCAATAATTATTGCCAATGTCATCGCACGCAGAGTAGTTTAATATCCCTGCAATAAATAATCGATTATTCAACGTATTCACATTGAGCACCCCCTTACGAAATAATCGGATAACGAAGGAGAAATCTTATTGCCTCAATAAATAGTTTGCCATACTCACCTTTGCACTTAGACGAATGGAAGTCTGACGCTGAGTCTAATCACTTGCGACTCGCGATTTGCCATAAAAACCTAAGCAGCTGTTATTTGAATGTTCAGCTTTGCCCGAGTCATAATGACTGTTATTTGCCTTTATTGCACCTCGGCGATCAAATATTTTCACTTCGGCCAATTATTTCGCCTCGGATGCGTATGGTCTACTTCCCTTGGCGATTATGCGGCCGATCTTCTCTCGACCGTAATACTCAATAGTTTACGAGTGATTTGACTGGGTAATTACAACCGGCACATGTTTGGATATTAAATCGACCCCAATTATCTACCATCGTTACGTGATTATTCGGTAATGGTTACTTGTATTACTTTAATTACCACTTTGACCGATTCGACGGCTATTTTTCGTCGTTTCTTCGACAATTTATCTCTGATAGTGTCACGAAAATTACTCCTGGGAAAACAGAAGAGGTGCATTTGTAACACTTTAGTCTTATATATTTCAATTTGTAAGCACTGCTCGATTCACTGTATTAATTTGTTTTTTTACTGTCACTTTAACCGATTGAATGGCCATCTTTCGTCGTTTCTTCGACAGTTGATTGAAGAAATTACTTTTAGGAGAACATAACAGGTACCTTATAAGCTCTGTTTAATTCATTACCTAATAATAATGAGATATTTTTCTACGTTAGTACCGCATAAGAGTATCAACTGCTCCCAACCGTCTAGAGCCAGTGAGACTATGGCATCCCCAATAGGGGTATGTTGAGGCAGAAGGTAGTGGGGAGGGGGAGGAGATAAGGAAGGGGAAGGTTGGGAATAACCTGGCTATTCAGATCTGGTCACCAAATACGGCTAAAGCCATTTCAAGCAACGGTTCAATTCTGGATGGTGGTCTTTCACCAGGGCGATACTTCGAGTATCTACCACTGCGCTAATGCTAATTTGCGCACGCCGGGTTCGAACCCGCGACCTCTGGAGAAAGAGCACCATTCAGAATCGAAACGTTGCTTGAAATAGCTTTAGGCGTGTTTGGTGACCAGATCTGAAAAGCCAGATACTTTCCAACCTTCCTCTTTCCCATCTCCTTTCCTTCCCCACTACCTTCAGCCTCCCATCATACCCCAATTGGAGATGCCACAGTATCACTGGCTCTGGATGGTAGGGAGCAGTTGAAACGTTATACTCAGTTTAATGCCCCCACGACAAATGCGTTTCCTTGTGAATTGCATTCCTTCGTTGTGCCTTTTACCTGCGCATTCCTCCCGCTCTACAGGTGAGAGAGGAACTAGGATATATCCTAGCACATCCCTGTAACAATACATTCTGGAATTTCAACTAACGCGACGGGGACAGCATTATGTATCGCGTGTTCCTTTATTCCCGTATTTCTCTGAATAAAACTGAATTGCTTCACGGTTTGAGTTACAAATCACGTCCAGGAACCAACCGCGTCACGGTTCAAGAGGAAATTAGATGAGACCATTTACTACTATCCCTTTCAGTGGCACCGACACAAGGATTTCGTTTGTGTGGGAAAAGTTCAACCACCCCGTATAAAAATAGCCTACCAACAAAAACAATGAAACATACTTCGCAGATTATGTATTGTTTGGCAATCCAGTGGGTAATAAACATTACGTGGGCAGTCTTATTTTATCTGTAACTACGTGTTAATTAACTCGTTTCAATTCTAAAAGTTAAATGTTAATCTTTTCGTTCCATAATTAAATGCAAATTGAAAAAAATACTCTTTGCTTCTACGTCCTACTCCCCGGTTCACTGACGGTTATCTTCTTACAATTTTATATTGTTGCATTGGTGGGTTGGAATCAATGTGTCTGAGTCTTGGAAAAGCCAAAATCGCTTATTCTTCAAGGCCGTTGTTGAAAATGATAGGAATATTATTGCTAATGATTAGAGTAAAATTTATTTAGCTCATTTTGTGACATTTCTATGATGCGTTGATATTTCACACTAAGACTCCGTCAATTTGACGTCGTCACGAATTGCCGATCCCAGTCAGCGTGTCACCATATTATTTTTGATAAGCTGTCAAGCACAATGGTCATCCTGTTATTTATTTACGCCCTCTAATATTTTTACATAAAAATATTCCTTTTTTATATATAAATTTACATTTTGTAGGTGATTGGCAGAAAAAAATAGTAGGAATGAACTTAAAACTAATAAATAAATGCACAAATAAGTTTGAAAATAAGTAACACTATACAAATCGGTCGGTGTTGCAAAATAAATATTTCTACAGATACTTGTAATATAAAGTGTTAGAAATTTCTGACATATATTTAATTATGTAACATCTGAAAATATCTGCAGAACATAATTCGTTTCCGAGCCTATGTAATCTTTGGACTGGGAAATTGATGAAAGTTCTTAACCAATTAACATAGAATAACTCTGGAAGCCCCCTGCTACGATTTGGTACTAACAAAGTTATGCTTGACGACTGATTAAAATTTGATCAAACTCCAACACGGGCTGAAAATTAGTAATTAACTAGGGTCATTATTTGAAGTAGCAACTGTCAAAAAAAATTACGGTAAATATGTTATGACAACGTCAATTGTGACTGGGGTTCAAAAAGTAGCAACTGTCAAAAAAAATTACGGTAAATATGTTATGACAACGTCAATTGTGACTGGGGTTCAAACAACTAGGCCTAAACGAGTGTACATAGAAATATGATAAAACAAAATTGAATAATAAAATAAATAAATAGACAGTGAAATGAGTTGAGATTCAAAAATAAACGATAATGAAACGTGGTACAAAATAAGATTGACTCTTTTCAAAAAATGAAACCCGTTTACGAATGCTGAGAACGTGTTCTCGTGTCGCGCACCGCAACTGAAAGGCTTTGAGAACCCAGCTTCCTGCAGCAGCACCATTAAAGTGTCAATGAAGGGGCGAAGCAAATTCATGGCGTCCAACATAATGCATGCCTGCATATACATTCATATTGTTGGTAGGTTCGTAGGTGGTACTAAGCAGCTTATCTACGAGTACATATTGCGTGTATCGTGATAAAAGATTCAATAATGTGATGATAATAATGAGTCAGCTGTGCCTTTTATCCCTCGAATTTCAATTTGGCCGTACGCTATAGGTAAAAAAAGTTCATTATGTATGTCCAGATTACTTCTGCAAACATTTTGGGATCAATTAATTCTGAACGTTATGTCCTAATCTAAAATATTCATCAACAAATGAAACACGGTAAATTTGTGTACATCACTTAATTTCAATACAACATGCTAAGCGGTTTCGTCACAATCTTGTGTTTGCCAGGTCTGATATTCAAAATAAAATAATCTTAAAAAAATAATTAAATGATTATAAAGAACAAAAAAATTTTTTTTTCAAATATTTTGCCCAAGGTGTTAAAAAAACTGGTTCCGGGAAAGACAAAATTATAAAACAAAAAGAAATAACATTTTTACAAAGACATTAAAGGGAGTAGGTACAAAAAAAGGAAACAAACGATAATACATTAAAAAAGATACTCATAAGAGTGGAGATCATAAATATATTAGAAAAAATATACACACACACATAAAGGTTTTACAGAAAGGATATATCACTGATTTATAAAGTTGTTACTCCTAATTTTTAACCTTCCCAATACCGAGTTTAAAATCTTCTTTCCGCTCCAAAGATGAAACGCCAACGTTGCCAATTAAATTGTGATTATGATTTAATTTACACAAATTCATATGTAGCGTCTTAATTAAAAGTGTTTTGTTACAAAGCTCCTAAATTCCAAAATATTATTCATCTTTCAGTTTTACGACGCCATGGCTCATACGTTTCCTTATTAACTCTTACTGAATAAAATAAGCCGAATAGACATGCATTTATTGCATGCAGCAAGTTTGCGCATATAATAATATCAATATCCTATCTCCCACTGTTTCGTCACCATCAATAAACTTCGTTACGCTCTGTGCTTCATATGCAAAATAATATTATAATGTCCCATCCCATATACCGTATTTACATAATATATCCTTTGGTCATTCATCGCTATCCTTCAACCAGAAGGCCAAGAGGAATTTTAACGACCATTACCTGATAATTTATACGTACAGTCATGTTACATTCCCATGTACGTTAATGTTATACCGTCAGCAGTTAATTTAACTTGTCCTTTGAATTAGCTGTTACATGTTGTAATCTTTATTTCACCAGGTCATTCAAATACTCGTTAATTGACGTTTGTTTTTCTTCTGTTTCAGGTATGTGAAGTTTTTCTGGCATGTAATCAAAAGCTACTAAATAGCTTCCCCGTGAGTAGACTTACATTTTTTATATGATGCCGCACAATGTTTCTGCAGTAATAATAATAACAGAGAACTTATATAGTGCAGTTTTGTGATATTTCACCTCATGTGCGCTTCATACTAAATTAACTAAACTAATAAAACTAACTAACAAGGAAAATATAGTATGTATATAAATTAAAACTATCTAAAATCATGATCGTTATCATAAATCATCAGAGAAATAGATTCAGAAATAGGTATAACAGTGCATGCATACATCAACAGATTTAAAAAAATACTAGTAGCTAAGGGTCTATAAATCCAGATGAAACGTATGAATTCATATTTACAATTTTTTTAAAGCAAAGAAAAATACAAGGCAGTCATTGATTTTTTTTAATTACCTTAAAAAATATACTCGTGTGTCATCGACAATCAACAATAATACACCTACATCATAAAATACTTGGACTATGTGATTACTAAATAACAGACACAAGATTGGTCCCAAGTGAGAACCTTGTGGAGCCCCACTCTTCATACCTTAAATTTATGACAAATATGTGAAGAAATTTTCCTTCAAGGAATCTTTCAGCTAGATAACTCTCAAACCGACAAAGTAAAATACCATGTATACCTAATTTCTTGAGTTTGTGGATAAGTGTTTTTATTCATACTTTATTAAATGCCTTACGTAATAAAATCTTTATAATTAGAATCCACTTGAATTTTACGATTGAAGGCACTCGTTATAAATTTTTGCTACATCGTTAAGTTAGTGAGAATTGATTTGCCAGATATGAATCCAAAACTATGAATACAAATTATCCACGTACGAGTATATATAGTTCTTATCCCTGAACTTTTAGTTAGGTAATCGTGTATGTATCGCTTCTCATAGTGTAACAATATACTGGAGTTTTCTTATGTTTTATATCTGGTAGACTGTGCTATATAAATGCCATGTTATTATTATTACAATTTCCCATTTATTGACCATTCGATGAAAAACTTAAATGAGATACGATGCGACTATATGTACTCGTATATATAAATACATTTCATATGATTTGTTCAGTGTCCAAGTTTTGGTGCCGCACACAAGAATAGAGAAAACACATGTATATACATTTTTTTTAAATCGCAGTGTCGGTTTCATATATTTGCAGAATGGGTCCGGAAGATAAAAGCGTAATAAATTTATTTACATATACCTTGGGGTGGACTGTGTTGCACTTTTGTACAATATTATATTTATTGTTTCTCATAATGTAACATCAATCAGCATTTGACCGCTCGTGACACATTACAGCTTTTGTAATTGGATCATGCATTCAATGGTCTAACCTGATTTCGATACAGTTATCTCCGTTGACCTTCGAGACGCTGGTCGTAGTCTCTTGGCTCTTCGGCCATGTTTGATGTTCGAAACGTGGCAGGTTCCGTGTCGCCTGTCATGTCCCTGTTTGTGATCTCCTGCTCGGTGCTTGGTGCTCACACCGCTCTACCAGTTGCCAGTTGCCTTACAAGAAGACGTTATGACTTATATCAATGGATCAGACCCGTCAGCATCCTAGAGCAAACTAGGTAATGGAGCAACTGATCGAATAAATTAACAAACAGTAGTAGCGCTAACCCTTCATAGCCAATCTAATATAAATTATAAATTACACGCATGCATTATATCTGCAAGATATCATTAAAACACTCTTCTTTGTTCAGAGACGATTTTTCGTCTGTATGATTATTTGTGTTGGCTTTTGATATTTCTCCGTTTTTTGACTTTTTAGGTTTGTTCATGTTGCCAGCTTTTCTTATGCTGATCCATTATTTTTTTCATATTGTGAGGCGATCTCCTAGCGAAGTCCGTTGATAACGTTTTTTAACAATACGAAGGAGAAAGGGGCATCTATATCGATTTAGTATTAATTGCAAGTGTGGCCTACTGTTGAATTTGGTAGCCCTCTCTGGCCTCGAGGAAGTTATAGATTTCTTTAAGATTCAGATTTAATCCTTCCATTCTTAAAAATACTACTTATTTAGAACATCCTTGAGTTCTTCCACCGAATTTACACTAACTTACCTTAATCTTAAAGGCTACCTACAATAACCAATGTCAATCGCCTTGAAATCACTAAACGGCGCTATATAAATTTGACCAATTAGTATTATTATTATTATTCAACCCCTCCTTCCATAATAACTTAAGTAGGTGGTATTTTTTCTTTCTAAGGATGTGGCCGTTATTTGCTTTTCATCCATGTTGCACGAACAATATAAAGTCCATCATAGTTTCCATCTATAGCTTTTTTAGCATTACTATTAGTGAACGAATTAAACTTAAGAATTTATAGATATGGTCGATATTATATAATCGTTCAAGTTCTTCTATTCTTGTCACAATCAATCCACACCATAATAATCGATAGGTTTGTTCAAAATTGATTGTGCAACATTCCACCTCGTTGATGTTATGACAAATGCATATGCTTACTGCCCATTAAATACTATGTGATGTTTTGAACTCAACCCTTTTAAAATACAACAAATTTGATGCAGTTAAGTATTCTCAGCAGACTAGAGAGTAAATAACCTACATATTTTACTCGACCTATTCAAATCTCTTAGTTAGGTATATTATCTTTCTGCATATGTTACTTGTTTCTTTGTTTAATACTTTTTTTTCTTACATCATTTTTTAACCTCATAAAGAACCTCTTCACCTCTTGGGACATGGTTAGCTACATGTTTTTCTATCAGTTCTTGTAGCGTTGGATTAATTCACCAAGTGGCCGATTGCTCTGCCCATCTTGGAACCCACGACTCTCCATATCAGTCGACGATTCCTGTTCAATTCCGTGTGCCTAGTCATCCATCTCGATTCAGAGACTTGTGATTGCTAAAAAGATTCTCAATGATCCACGTTTCATCTTTTTACGATTTTTATAAAGATGATCCCGACGACATGATTTATTGCAGCAATGTGGTGTAACAGGTTCTCCACAGACGGGGATAATCTGGAAATCTAAGAATTGAAACCCGGTAATTTAGGATTTTATGAGAATATTGCATAATTTTTATTTTAGACACGATTTTTTATACCACTCTGGAATGTGGGTACTAATCTTGTCAATCTATAATACATTCCAAGATAAGTGTAAAAATATCAGCCCAACACACCCTCTCTCAAAACTTTGTTATTTCGGAAAACCCGAGTTTTTTTATCTTTTTTAAAAGGCCACCTACATAAATTAAAGACTGTCTTCTTTTCGATTTTCTTTCTCGTGTGTTATTATGTTTTAACGCTTGCGGCGATCGTTTTGTTACTATGCATGCATAAAGAACCCCATACCTCACATATTGTGATATTAACCTTTTGCACGGCTGCGTTTATTTGCTTATTAATACAAAGGTTTCAGAATGTGAAAGTTGGCATTTTATATTTTTGGCCTACCTTTGTTTCATTATCTTAACTTTGACAGCAGTTACTTTTAATTTGTATCTATTGTAAAGATTTTTAAATTACTCAACTCAAGAGATGTCGGTCTGTTTTGTAACCCTAGGAGTTCGTTTTACCAATACGTATCTCACGTTTTATTTTTGTTTAAAATGAAGCCTTAATAATTCGTGATGTCTGCTGTACCCGGGGAGACTTTTCCCGAGGCGAGAGAGCCCGATTCCTACTCTTTTCACGCTTGTATCGCGCAGTTGTTGCTTGGATTATGATTGTATAGTGGCTGCGTTCCTTCTCGAACTTTGCATCCTTTGACTCTGGCCCAAAATCTCACACTCTCATCCCCCCGGATATTTGTTGTTGTTGTTAATGCCGTACAAGAGGCTCAATTGGAGCTAGTGAGATTATAGCAACACCAATTGGGGTAGGATTTTATGAGGCAGAAGGGAGTGGGAGGGGAAGGAGATGAGAAAGTGGAAGGTTAGGAAATAAATTGACCGGTCGGTAGCTGAGTGGAGAACGCGTCGGATTCCCACCCGGGCGTCGTGCGTTTAATTCCTCTGCTGGCTAAGTCCTCCATCATTGCACAAGCAACATCTTCCGCTTTTTATGATGGCAGTAGGAGTTTTTCAAATATTGTCAGGTTATTCGTAACCAGGGAATTTTTGTCTTACTTAAAAAAAAAATAATAATTAGCTGGCGATATCTGATCACTAAACACGACTGAAGCCATTTCAAACAACGTTTGAAATTTGAATGGTGGCCTTTCAACAGGGCGATACTGAGATTGTATCTACCACTCTGGAACAAAGTGCAAATGTACTATAGTTTATTTTATATTCATTTTAGTGATACTTCCTTTATGTGTGAATATCTTTCTTCGCGTATTTACGATGTTTATTAATCTCTACTCTTATGAGTCTCTTTTGTATGTACTCGTTTGTTACTTTTTCTTTTGTATTCCCATTCAAAATTTGTAAAAATATATTTAAATTTATTTTCATCTCTTCCGGAATGAGTTTTAAACTCTTAGGGAATGATATATTTAAAAAATATGTATTTTTGTATTAATTATCATTTTAATAAATATATATGAAATACCTTAAGCATAAATTAAATACAAACTATTTTCGCATGCCAGTTGTCAAACCCGCGAGGTCTGGGTCCGGAGCCAAGAAGTTTACCGCTCTGCCACGGAGGTCGCCCCTCCTTGAATGTAGAGCAAGCACCCGATATTATCACAAAAAGAGCAGAGACGTTATAAATATATCATTAGATGGATCTCTATTTAATTTTCTTTCGTCTTCCTTATAGGGAAAAATTTATAGGTTTTTATCTGCAGATGTTTCATCGGCGATTTTCCTTCGAGCTTTCAAACACCGTATACTAGATGCATACACCGAACTATGCGACGTCCCACTGAGGAGCTTATCGCAGCTTTACGAACAATGAAGGGATAAAGCGATAGAAGTGTGATGTGGGCGTGACCTTGTGCCCAGAGTAAGCTCAATTCTGTCTTGTTTCGGGTGAAACTGGTCAGACCGCCTCCGTGATCGAGTAATTAAGACGCTTAACACGAATTCAGAGGATTCAAATCCCGGCGTGCGCAAAAAAAAATCATTTGTTTTTTGAGGGGTTAAAAAGTAAAGGCAGTAATCTACAAAAAAAATTCTGTAGTATTGTCAACTTTTAAACGATTATTATATCTTTATAATTATCATTGACAGTGTTCAAAATGTGGATACCCGGAAAGAATGCAAGGCCGATGTGAGCGTTATGAATAGGATCAAGAAAGAGACGCTTAGATGGTTTGAGCATGTAGAGCGAATGAACGAAGAAAGGAGTTTGAAAAGAATATATGATGCGAAAGTAAATGGAAGAAGAAGTCGAAGACGCCCGAGGACGTCATGGAATGATCAAGTGAGTCGGGTCATGTGAAGAGTCAGAATAACAGAAGAGTATGTATGAGACGGTGTATGAATGTGAATGAAGCAAGGAGTGTGTGCCAAGACAGAGGTATATGGCGGTCCGTCCTCTCTGCCTACCCCTGCGGGGAAACGGCGTGATGATTAGTTAGTTAGTTCAGTTAGTTATAATAATCATGAGTCTTGTGCGGTAGTCACTTTAAATAAATATATATACGAGGCTTGTTCAAAATAAAAGGTGAATTTTGAATTTTCGCGGGCTGTGTACATTCGATTATCGTTTTTTTGTTTGTTGTTATGTTGGTACACATATTTTTATCATATGTTAGCATTATCAGCCATTTTGGAATAGTGGTTTGTTTTTGACAACTGGAAAGGTTAGTCACTTTTTTGTGTGTTCTTCGATTTTTTACTTTTGAATTTTTTTTTTCGTTATGTACCAACATAACAAAAAAAACGATAATCGAATGTACACAGCCCACGAAAATTCAAAATTCACCTTTTCTTTTGAACAGGCTATGTATATTATTCGCGTACGTTAAGTACCAATACACATTTACCTGCCTGAGAGTCATCAAGTCTTATGTAATTGGTAAAATCCGTTTTCTTTCGGTAAAGATGACACTTCTAGGTATTTCCTATTCAGTGCTTACGAGAGTACAGCGGTGCGCACGGTGTGGCTGTATTATTATATGGGCAGAGAACCCGCAACGAAATTACATCATTTTACAACGTCGGTTCTAAAAATAGCGAGGCGATGCACCATTATTCCCAGACAAGCAATGAGCCACTTGCATGCATTTTTGATTGGCTTTGAAAAATTCATGTGTACAGATTTTCCACTGAGTATACGGAAAGGCTACAAAAACATTGTATTGTTTACATAATTTAAAGAAATCTGGGTTATTTTAGCACTTGACGCCACCATATGAAAATGACCTGATTTACTTGGTCTTTATTTCTTATTATATATCTCCACATTGTTTTAAGGTGTTTTTTGATTAAGCCGCGCTGTGTGGGCCTTTGAAATTTATTGTGTGACATTTTAAATTGACAGTGAATTTGGCGATTTTAGCTTTGCGCAGCGTTGTTTTATTGACATCATTTAATTCACATTATTATTATAAATTAAAACCTTGTGAAAAAAAAAGTAAATTCTATTTAATTCTACGATCGTTAATTAAATTAATGTTCTTTAAATTTTACTCGATTTTTTACATCTTTTAACAGATCTGACATCAAAAATGATAGCTGTAAACCACGTGGCCTTTATTGAAAACATACATAGGCATATAGATGCCTATTCAAACCTCAATCTAGATCACTTTCTTGGTTTATAAAAAAATGATAAATTTCGCAGACATTTATTTTATTTTTATTTTTTATTTTATTTATTTGGGAAAACATACAGTTTTATATGCATATTGATATATTGAGTAATTACACTGTCGGATTAACTAGTGAAGTTTCCGCTATAAACGATAAAAGCTATTAAAAGCTGAAAAAAAAAGAATACAATAAAAATAAATATCGGTTCATTTAGTTTTTAAGACACGTTAAGTAAAACAAGTTAAAAGTATATATCATACAAATGATAAGTTGAATAAAACTATGTAATAGATAATACAACATAGAATGCAACCCAAGATGATTGATATAAACCAATAGAAATTTAAAGAAAGAAACACAACATACTGTTTATAAATATAGAGACAAATAATTTACATATCTTAGATCTGTAACGCACAGCAGTGGAAGGGAGTTAATAATTAACCTTGTTATTTGATTATGTCCCGTATGCATTTATTAAACTGACCTGTGGATAAATGGAAAATATCAGCTTCTGAAAATGTGGTGTTGTATTTTGAGCATGTTCTTCGGAAAAATGAATGTTGTGTGTAATTAGTTTTTGAGTGTGGGATGTGGAATAATTTGTTCGAGTGTGTGTTTCGTACTGGACAGTGGATATGGATATTTTCTAGCAGGATTGTCAACAGCACTATTAATAATTTTGAATAGGAATTTTTGGTCGGATATATTTCTTCTATCTTCTAGGGATGATAAGTTATGGAATGCTAATGAGTCTTTTTGTTGTTCGAATGTTCGGTTAGACATAAAATTTAAGTGTTTTAAAGCCTTTTTTTGAATTTTCTCAAGTCTTTCGATGTGAACATTGTATTGTGGATTCCAAATCACTGATCCAAATTCTAATATCGAGCGAACAAGAGAGACATATAGTATTTTAATAACATGTGGTAATCTAAATTGATTAAAATGTTATCATAGACTGAGAATCGTAGACTCAGAACCAATGAATTGCTGTTCCTCAATCATCACTCTACTAATTATGGGTATCATTGTCCAGAATTCCGAGACTTAATAATTTAAGCCATGGTCTTGAAATTTTTGGTACCAGTCTAAATGATTTTTGTCATTCTTTACGACTCTACCAAAACCTTGACTTGACCTTGGGTTTGACTTAAATGTTCTTTTTAATGTATAATTTGTTAAATTTTTTTATTGCTTCATTATGCTGTTCTTTCTCTGTTGCTCTTTTCCCCATTTCGTGTTATGTATTTTTTTGTAATAGGACAATAGTTCGTTAGTTTATAAATAAATATATAAAAATTGCTCCATTTAAAAAAAAAACATTACTCTTAAAAATCCTTTCTGCATCGACAAAATAAACCTGAAATCCTTGTACAAGTGGCTCATTTCCGCGCTTGTTAGGTGCCTCCTGTATTCTTGGCAAATAAAAACCAGGCTTTTTTGATGCGTCCTGCCCACGCTGTTGTGGTTGACGACACTACCTCTGTCAATACTGCCTCCTTTTCTCACGTTGGATAAACAAGGTGAGATAAAAGATGGCACTAACGTCCGAGCTTCGCTGCATTTTAAAATAACCACCGGCTCGTGGGTGGAATATTGAGTGGCCCTCATGTCGTGCGATCTGTGATGGTTGTCCTCTTGGAGTAACAATATATGGAGAGAGAGCTAATTCTTTTTACCCAACCTATATAAATTTGAGATAAATCACTTTCTCTAGGCTTTTACGTCGCATTCCATGAGAAAGAAAGAGACAACAAAATTTCTCAAATTATCACACCGCTTTAAAGTATTGTAAGAATGTTCTTCGTGTCTCGCGTCTCTGTTGACTCCGCCCACACGTTTTGATATGCGACATAAATGGACATAACTCAACGTTTTTTTTTTAGGTTATATGCTATATTTTTGTTCATAACAATACTGAGAAAAAGTGATTATACGAATAAACAAAAACATTATGTCGACATGTGCTATGAATGGATGTATAAATACCCTAGCCACGCCCAGGTCTAGCCGAGTCCGGCAAAACTCACCAAAACTGACTACAGCAGCGCTCTCTATTGTGTATTATTGCTCTGTTTGTAGTGGTGTCATCCAATTTCCGTAACAACAGGTTTCCAAATAATATTCTTACACTACATACTATATGCACAAAAACCATTCGCAAGCATTCGAAGACATAGCAATCATCATCAGCATAGCATCAATAAGATGATTAGCGAATTCAGAAAAACCGTGGTTATTTAGACATCTAAGATGTTCTTTAATTCTTATATTGACATTACGGGTTGTTTTACCAATATATAATGCAGAATAATCACTACAAACCAATTTATAAATTTCCGAAAAATTCCAAATTATATTATAAATATCTCTGGCAACCTGATTTCTTTAACGTTTAATGCTGAATGGGGTTCTCATCGAGTCCCATTAATCTTAAATATATTTATGGTCATAAGGGTTGTATTTTAATGGCTATAGTTCAGGCTGTTTTTGAGATAATACATAAACATGCAAGATTCAGATCCCCATTTACACCCAAGAACAAGCAATTTTTTAACTTGGATTTTTTTTGTCACAAATATTACATTCCCAATGATTTTAAGAACAAAAATAAAAGTGTGCGGAAGTGTTTATTTTGTATAAACGGGTTTCCGGAAACCCGTTGATTGACAGAACAGAGAATATATCGATAATATAATGCTTATTGCTCCCCGCATCTGCTTCGTATTCAAGCAGTGTTGTCAGGTTACTTTATGCTGATTATCCAGTTTTATCCCGTGTTCTCGGAAAAGATCCATCTCTTCAGATCTTGTTATTATAGACATAGAGATTTTCATAAGAACTAGATCCATTTCTATTCAGTTTGTATGCAGAATCGATACATGAGTGTTATGCTGACGCAAAATACAATCGAAAATAAAACTGTAAGATTTTGCGTGGCTGTATTGACATGCTCACGATCGCCTTGTGTATTCCCCTCTTAACCTGACTTTAACCTCACCCAACCGATAGAGCGTATGTAGGGATAAAAAAAATGGGGGCAAAAGAAGAGGAACGTTGCTAGGTTAGGTTGGTTTGGAGAGGCATGCACAATGCAATCGGGAGCTTGTCGATACAGCTAAGCAAAACCTTGCATTTTATTCTGCGTTTGTATGACAGTCATGTACCCCAGAATCTGTTTGAGTTGAGAACGAAAGCTTCAATCCATATATGCTCCACTTGTATTGGATAATCTTAATCAGCTCACCTATTAGGCGTAATTTATTAATGGAAATCTGAACGACTTGCACAATCACCAACTGAATTAAGAGAGAAATATCCGAATGCAGCCACTATTCATTCCTGGTGCCACTTTCTTTTGTCATTCTTGCTTTTAAGAATAATAAATTATAGCGGCCGTTGCTTTAACTCAACATCATTGGTTTATGAACATGGTTCCCTTTTGGCATTGTACTCTTACACACCCATTTAGTGGCCCTTTATTTATTCTACCTTAAACAAATAAATCAAATACTAAATCAATATGAGTGGATTGGTGCACCATTCTGTTGGTTTTGATGATTTATGGATTTGAAGAATACCATACTGCGAAGTTCATGACTATTTATTTTGAGGCAAGTACTTACATCGTATTTTTCTTCAATCGCGTAGATCTACTGGTATCTAGGTACTCAAGGTGATTTATTCATCCGAGTACCTATTGAAAATCGCCGGCGGATATGAAAACTAAGATGCCGACAAATAATGATTCTCAACCTAGCTATCAAATAAACAACCTATGAGAAACAAATAATGATGCAGATTGCAGATCACTCTCAATTATTTTTATCGTTGAAATTCGAATTAACTTTAAAGCATTAATGCTTTTTTAAATATATTAATAATCTAAAACACAAATATGAAACAGAAAAAACAGAAATTAAATATATATTAATTATTATTGGATTAAGAAAAAAAATCTATGAGACGATGTATGAATGTAAATGAAGCAAGAAGTGTGTGCCAAGACAGAGTTGTATGGCGGTCCGTCCTCTCTGCCTACCCTTGCGGGGAAACGGCGTGATGGTTAGTTAGTTAGTTAAGAAAAAAAATCGTAACAAAATGCATTAAAAATAAAAATGCATAAAGTAAAAAAATATAGATAAAAATACATGAAATTACCTGAGCAAGTATTTTTTAAAATCTTGAAAAAGCATAGAAAGATGCCCAAAAAGTAACTGTTAATTTTTTTGTTTAATGTGACAGTGACATGTGTGTGGTTGATGATTTTCAAAATGTATGGTTTGCCATGGAAAAATATTACATACCTAATTGCGGAAATGGCCGCAGGAGGCTGATCACTCCGTAAGGGTTAGTTTCGGCTTTTTAAATTTTGTTTGGATACATTTGTGAGGCTATTTATGTATGTATTTTACTCCCACTAATTCGCGTGGTTTTGTCACATCTAGTATTGTATTGTATTTAAGCGCGTGAGTTGATTTAATCTCAAACATACCGCGCACGTGCACTGGTGTAAGCAACCAGCCCAAGATTCAATCTCGAGACCAGAACGCCACGAAGAATTACTGTTGTCCGTGAATGGAATAAAAGCAAGAGTGATAATACACTACGTCAGCCAACAGCGGCAGAATGCCGAAACCGGATAATAAAAACTGGTCTCGCTCTTCCTGGACCGCCCAAAGCTTCACGGAAGATTCATCTTAATGCGTTTTATCATCCTCTGGACCTCTGGAACTCTGTGTCGAATGCATCTCGCAATGCGGAGTATTCTCACCATTGCCTTTTAAGTTCGTTGCTTCATTCCTGCCTTCTGCCTTGTCATCCCCTCAGGATCATGTTATCCTGTTTCTCCCACGCGATTATTATGAAGAAATACAACATCGGAGGTCCTTTGGGTACAAAATGAAACGTCAGTCAGCTTCTTAAAATAGATCACTTAAAAGACATCTGTTTGATAAATCACCTATGACTGTGTAACTTATCTGATGAATCAAACTACATTTTTGCTATGCTTCTTGGTCAAAACCTGTTCCACTTCAGTAGTTCGTCAACAGGTACGTCATTATATCGCTTCTATTATTTATAAAGGTAGAGGATTATATGTAGAACGAGTCTGTATAAGGAAACACCGTTACATAGATTCATGCTTTAAATGGTTATAGAATAATATAGATTTTTTTTAACGTTTTAATACAATAAATTATAAAATTTATATTCGTAAAAAGCATTTACTTTGTGGCTTGCCATATTTATAAATAAAACACATTAACTTTGTTTATAACCACTTTATTATTTAATATCACGTCTACCGGTTTCGAAAGTACCCTGTCATCATCAGGACAATATAAAAAAAAATAATAATAATAATATTGTCCTGATGATGAAAGGGTACTTTCGAAACCGGTAGACGTGATTTTAAATAATAAAAAAATAATAATAATGATATTGTCCTGATGATGAAAGGGTACTTTCGAAACCGGTAGACGTGATTTTAAATAATAAGTGGTAGTAAACAAAGTTCATGTGTTTTATTTATATTAAAAAATATATATATATTTTTTATTGTTATTATTTTTTTATCTTTTAAGGAGTTATATCGATAGAGCTCACTTTTTTGTTGTTTTTCAAACGGGGCGTTCTGGCGTCATGAAATTTCCACACATTTTTCTGCCTAAAATTTCTAGGTCAACACAGTGATATTCGTCATTTGTTATACAGCCATATATTACCATAAGATGTAGAGCTTTGAAATTTCATTTTCAATGTAAATATTTAATGCCAAGTTACTTGACGGTCGTAAGAAATTTGGTTTATATCTACGGAATATGTTTATTATAATGTTGATTTATATTGCATGCACTATTTGCATTATTGTGAAGATGAATCCGTTGATTTATTACTGCATAATTCAAGTGCTATTTCACTTTTATGAAAGGTTGCCGCTGAGTATAGAATTATTCGGTCTAGTAAACGTCCCAAATACATAATAATGGCGAGCTTCGCAAGACGTCGTGTACAATATGTACATGACATGTGTAAAGAGTGGAAGTCATTGTGCCTCCGTAATAAAATAATAGTCAATACTGTTATTCTTCATTGCTTAGGTTAGATTACTTTTACGTTGGTCTATTTGTCTATACTCTGTTCACCGAAGGGAAATCTTAAAAAAAAACTGATGTGGAATATGTTTTGGTTTCTTTTAATTTTGTCACACTTATTTAATTAGGACCGGATAGGTTTCACCTTGTTACGGGCATCATCGGACTGGTTAATTTTAAATCTGATAATTGTTTTAATTCGTTCAATTATATAGTCCACATACTGTTTTCAACGGTAAAGTAATATACACCTTTTGTATGCATATTGCACTTAACATTTTTTTAAATGAATTTGTTTTAATTTTCGTCACAATATCCTACTAGGGTTATACATATAGGTATCGTAGCGAAAGTTGAGTCAAACAAAGTAATCACACTGATGCATTACTTACACAAGTAGCTAAGTATTTTAAAGTAACTTAACAATATCTTTTTAGCTTTGTAAAGAGCCCTTTAAGTGGCACCATAAAAAGTATCCCAATATTTTCAATTTAATATTATTGTACCCTATGAAATAAATAAAATTATTAAAAAATCCAAATACTGAGTAGGTAGAGTCTGACAAACTTGTAAATGAAATCAACATTGAATTTAATGAAAAGACACTTTGTTTGGATCCACTTTTATTTTGGTATAGATACGTTGACTAGTTTCGATTGAACTGAATCATCTTCAGGACTTAAAATATATTTTAAAAGCTGAAGATTCAGTTCAATCGAAACTAGTCGACGTATCTATACCAAAATAAAAGTGGATTCAAACAAAGTATCTTTTTATTCAATTGATCATGCCAATCCACAAAGTGTTTGCTTATTGTGAAAATCAATATTGCCTACACAACATTTCATGATTTTATTATGATAAAAACATTCTCACTTATGTCCTCTAGTGTGTGACTTGTTGTACCTACTTTACAAATAAGTTATTTCTTCTAAGTGAACAGAGTATAGTCTGAGCAAGGTAGATATGTAATGAGTGTAGCTAATGTTGCTGGTAGCCATGCATTATTGCGCACGAGTATGTTTCTACAACTGTACAAACATGTTCATGTAATTCGCATTGCGCGTAAAAATGTACAAAATGTCACAATCTCAGTTTTCGCTATCTATTTCAGACAAAGCCTTTTCAGTAGACGGTGTGAAAAAGTTTTATGTTTACCTTGTTCGGGTTAGGTTAGGTTAGGTTAGGTTAGGTTAGGTTGCATTACTTACACAAGTAGCTAAGTATTTTAAAGTAACTTAACAATATCTTTTTAGCTTTGTAAAGAGCCCTTTAAGTGGCACCATAAAAAGTATCCCAATATTTTCAATTTAATATTATTGTACCCTATGAAATAAATAAAATTATTAAAAAATCCAAATACTGAGTAGGTAGAGTCTGACAAACTTGTAAATGAAATCAACATTGAATTTAATGAAAAGACACTTTGTTTGGATCCACTTTTATTTTGGTATAGATACGTTGACTAGTTTCGATTGAACTGAATCATCTTCAGGACTTAAAATATATTTTAAAAGCTGAAGATTCAGTTCAATCGAAACTAGTCGACGTATCTATACCAAAATAAAAGTGGATTCAAACAAAGTATCTTTTTATTCAATTGATCATGCCAATCCACAAAGTGTTTGCTTATTGTGAAAATCAATATTGCCTACACAACATTTCATGATTTTATTATGATAAAAACATTCTCACTTATGTCCTCTAGTGTGTGACTTGTTGTACCTACTTTACAAATAAGTTATTTCTTCTAAGTGAACAGAGTATAGTCTGAGCAAGGTAGATATGTAATGAGTGTAGCTAATGTTGCTGGTAGCCATGCATTATTGCGCACGAGTATGTTTCTACAACTGTACAAACATGTTCATGTAATTCGCATTGCGCGTAAAAATGTACAAAATGTCACAATCTCAGTTTTCGCTATCTATTTCAGACAAAGCCTTTTCAGTAGACGGTGTGAAAAAGTTTTATGTTTACCTTGTTCGGGTTAGGTTAGGTTAGGTCCGAAATCGAGTTTTACATGTTTTCCTATAGATAAATACGACATTTCTATCTGCTGAAAACATCCAAGCTCCAAATGCAATAGATTTTTGGTAATTCATTTTTTACCAACCCACATTGCAGATATTTGACTTAAATTGAAGTTTAAAAACATTAAAGTTTAGGAAAAAACACTGATATTCACTTTACAAATTCCGTAATATGCTTTTGTATCGTCATATTTTCAAACGCCTTTTTCTCAGTTTCATCTTTCTGGGGTTGGATGCTGTCTGCATAACTACGTCCAGTTTGGAAACCTAGTTTCAAAACCCAGCGTGGCCAATTAAAATTGTATAAAACTAACATTGCACGTTTTTTTCAAGGTAAAAGATTCTCTTAATATCGTTCTGGTGAGAGACTACCAGTCAGTATAAAAGTTGTTTGAAATGTCTTTAGCTATGTTTAGTGAGAAGGTAGGAACCTACTAAGTCTCCTCTTCCCCGTTTCCTTCCCTTTTATTTCAGCCTCAAAATATTCCTAAAATAAGTTCCACTTATTCCGGGGTGTTGAGAGTCTTAAAAAAAATTGTTTTATAAAAAACACTTCAAACGATTTTCATAAAAATATCTAAAACTAATCCATCGATAATGACAATATGGCGGACGTTTGAGAAAGGAAATAATGGACGGCCTCCATGGTCGAGTGGTAAGACGCTCGACTACGAATCCAAAGGTCGCGGGTTGAAAACCGGCATGCACCAATAACTTTTATTTTATTAAGATGTGTCATAACACATTTAATTCATATAAAAAAGTATATTTGCGGCACGTTCCAGAGTGGTAGATACTCTAAGTATTGCCCTGGTGAAAGACCACCATTCAGAATCGAAACGTTGCTTTAAACGGCTTTAGCCGTGTTTGGTGACCAGATCTGAATAGCCAGGTATTTCCCAACCTTGCTCTTCCCAATCTCCTTCCCCTCCCCACTACCTTCAGCCTCACAAAATAGCCTATTTTGGGATGCCATAGTCTCACTGGCTCCAGACGGTTGGGAGCAGTTGAGACTCTTGTGCGGTATTCATATAAAAATATATATATTTAAAAAAATGTTAATTTGATTCTTCGAACACGAAGTCAAATAAAATCACCATCGCTTAACTTGATTTTACCCACTCTGGCGGTCATGTCTAATCCAGATCGGCATTCTTCTCGAGTACATCACTAAATTTAATTTTACCAGGTCTGTTATCGCGTAGGTGTTACAACCTTTCATGCATTCCGCGCATTCTTTATGCATTTGTAAACTAATTCGAGGAAATGTTACTGACGTATTGCTTGCATTTTATGAACATAATTAGTAGATGTCATCGTTTATGTTAAAGCGCACAGGGGGTTCCCCCTGCGGCACAACTGTCGGGAACCAGTAAAACTATTATATTCCCAACTGAGTGAATATTTTTTGACGTTAAATCAATAGGTAAAAGAAGGTTTGAATTTACTTGGCTATTAAGAACTGATTACAAAATAAAGCTTTTGCATTTGAATGCAACGCATATGAGATCCCCGAGGCGTATGTGCGTAAAACCACGTATAACTGTGTTAAAAATGTTGATATCCGGAAAGAATGCAAGGTTAATGTAAACATAATGAATAGGATTAAGAAAGGGATGCTTAGATTGTTTGGGCATGTAGAGCTAATGAATGAAGAAAGGAATGTGAAAAGAATATATGATTCGAAAGTGAATTTCTAACTACATTATTAATGGAATCTGTCTATAAATAGTCAAGATTTTTAATTAATTTGAGATCGAAAAAAGCCAATTTGAGAAAGAAACGCCATAAATTAATTCGGATATCCTTCGATTATCGAGTATCGCCTTGGTGAAATATCACCATTTATAATAGGATTAAGAAAGGGACGCTTAGATGGTTTGGGCATGTAGAGAGGATGAACGAAGTGAATAGAAGAAAAAGTCGGGGACGCCCGAGGAAAACATGGCACGATCAAGTGAATCAAATACTTGAATCAGGCCATGTAAAAAGTCAGAATAACAGAAGTATGTATGAATGTGAATGAAGCAAAGAGTGTGTGCCAAGACAGAGTTGTATGGCAGTCCGTCCTCTCAGCCTAACCCTGATGATTAGTTAGTTAGTGGTACCAAGGCAATACTGAACATATTTCCACTCTGGAACGTGCTTCAAAAAAAACTTTTTGTTTCTTTCCTCACTGAGAGTTGTATGAGTGATTTGAACTCGTGACCTCTGGTCCAAAGCTAACGATTTTGCAATATTCGCTGAGCCACGATGGTCTTTTGAGAGTTATACAAATATTGTCACTAAAATAGTATTGGTAAATGCTAACCTCGAAAAATTTGACCTTTCAACGAAGAAGTTAATTCTTACGATTAAATTTTGATGGTCTTTTTGGTAGTCAAGGATGCATTCAATTTTATTTCAGAATGTCATTTAAAAAAAAAATAGAAGTTATTAATGCATTCCCACATTTTTTATTATTGTGCTAAAACACACAAAACTTATAGTAAATGATCCACCATTGGAAAACGTGTCGTTTTGCTTAACAGTCTCTCAAATATTTGGTTGTTCCACGCCAGCCCGTGCACACTTTTACTTTTACGGATATTCCGTTATAAGACCTCGCGTGGCACTCTGTATGCATTTTTGTTCGTGCGTGCGTTTGGTTCCGGATCATAAAATTTAAACGGGACGTTGGTGGTTGGGATACCGCCGGATTATTTACTGCCCCGACATATTTAATTACTTGATATTTTGATAGTAACAGGACCTAATAGGCGTCCCTGCGGGATACCTGAATATGTTAAAAATAATCCCTTAAAATTTAATTGCCGCTGTGAGAAATATTCGAACATTTTGTGTGTTGTGATAAATTATTACTTCAATTGTGCGTATAACACTTAATTCAATTATTATCAAAACTAATCGACTACGAGTCCAAAGGTCACAGGTTCAAACCCGGCATGCACCAATAATTTTATTCAATTTATATGTGTCATAACACATTTAATTCATGTAAAATAATAAAAAAAAGTATGTTTGTGGTGCGTTCTAGAGTGGTAGATACTCTAATTATCGCCCTGGTAAAAGACCACCATTCAGAATCGAAACGTCGCTTGAAATGGCTTTAACCGTATTTGGTGACCAGATCTGAATAACCAGGTACTTCCCAACCTTCCTCTTCCCCATCTCCTTCCCCTCCCCACTACATTCAGCCTCACAACATATCCCAATTGGGGATTCCATAGTCTCACTGGTTCTAGACGGTTGGGAGCAGTTGGGACTCTTGTGCGGTATTCACTATAAACTTACTTAAATTATGCTTTTATTGGCATTTCAAATGTATCTGTCCTCGCACTTTGATGTTATAAAACTTGGTAATTGATTTTACGCCACATACGTTTTATTTACCGTTTTGTTGCCTAGGAATCCGTAAACTTCTAGGGCGAACTTAAATGAATTCGACTCATACAAAAATAAAGTCCAATAAATTGTATTCCTTTGTTCTCTTTCTTTAAATCGCGTGCGTTGCCTCCACTAACTTCTTCTTAACATTTGTAGTAAATATTTCATGTTCCCTTAACTAAACCAAAGTACCGCTAGCGCACCTTTGCATAATAAAATGACATTATATGAACTCTGGTATTTTTATCATTTTCCGTGCATTTTATGTGATACTTCAGCCTACGAAGAATTCCTTTATCTGGTCGTTTTTATCGGTGACAGTATTCATGGCGTACGTAGTTTTGTTTCCTAATTTTGGAGTGCTGCATTGTGCATTATATTTATGACGACATTGAACATTATTATTTATATTCTCGCTTTTCACTTTTATTTCGTTTTACTTATTTGAAATATTGTATAACTTTGCTGAACTTGTAAAATATGGTCAATTAGCATGCAAATGTTCCTAAACGTCCAGTTTAAAAATTGCCCCACATTTGTAATAATAATAATAATATTTGGATAATTTGTATAGCGCCGTTTTTGTGAAAAATCACCTCAAGGGCGCTGTACAGATCTTTTCTTCTATCATTACATATTAATTCCTAGTTTAAATAGGTGTTTTCACACGACACGTTTATTATCATTTGTGATGTTTTTTTTTCTTCATATTTTGTTTTCTTTTTCATTTCTCCGTCACGATAATTAAAGAAAAAAAAATCCCCCTACATTTTTCTTGTTCAAAAATGACATGGCCCCATAAATAACGTCATTGCGTTCAGCTATTGGTATTAATAAGACCATATATTAAAGAAATTGTATTTCTTTTAAAATTTAGGCTAAAAATAAATTATTGTCCTTATTCATGTTTCATAATAATTTGAATAAATTTTAAACTTCTCTGTGATAGGACAATAGGGTTGAAAATGATTTGACACAAATGAGAATAATAATATGAAAGCTAACTCATTGTTCAAATTTTTGAATATTGTTTTTGGGTCCCCTCATTTCATATCTGTTGGGTTGGGCATATGTATACAAAAAAACAGGAGCAAGAACAAAGGGTCAAACTACTTCATCAAGATACCTTTTCAACATGTAGCCCAAATTCATAATGTGTATGGAAAGGATACATTTGGTCACGGAGTCTTCTGTTGGATGGGTGTATTCTTGCGTGGATCCACAACATGATACCCGTCTGTATGAATATTTCATAAGTTTATTGTTTGATGAAGATGTTGAACTAAACACACAATTGTTATGAAACCATACCGTTGGCTTGCATCTTGCATCACCAGTTCTGAAGACCCGTTCTTCTGACAAAAGTTAACACCAGGTGCTGGTGCAATAATTAGACATTGGGCAGAAGTACCTAGTTGGGCGGAAGATAACAGATTGTTTGATTTTAAAATTCTAGAGTTTATTGCCTTGAATTGAATTACGAAAGTTATCTTTTGATCAAACAATAATCTCGAGTGTTATCAGAATGTTAATAATGTTATCGCTGGAGATCGCTTACTTTTATTGTACTTTTTCAAATGTTACCTGTAAATCTGTATTCTTCTCACCTTCCATTATGCTTTGCGTGTTATTTTGATGCTTGTTAAGGTAATTGAGTAATGAGAAGGAAATTAATGATTCATAAGTTGGCATGCATTTGGTATCATGTATTTTTTGCTTATCTCAAATTACGTTATTAGGGATTTTACATTCAGTAGAACCTCGTTCAACCGGAAACTCAGTTATCGGGTCCGTAAATTAAACCATAAATCTGAATCTCGACTATCCGAACCTTGATTATCTCAATCCCTAATTAGTTCGAATAATCGTGTTTCTATCGTGCATACTTCATCCATTCTGCTAAATTATCTAGTTTAATCTTTGGGTAGGTATTTTTTATGATATGAATTAAAATATATCGAGTGCATAGTAAATTATTGTTTGTACGTTTTAAACTGTCAAAATATTCACGGGTGTCAGATATAAGATTAAAGGTTATGAATACCTCCACGACCAAAGATTTCTGACCATAATATTGAGATAGCCAGCATGCTTAAATATTCACATCCGTTCACCAATATCTTTATTTTGGATATCAAATCATGACTGCATGAACTGACATCGGATATGGGATATGCGATGAGTGGTCGATGTGTACGAGTGGTTTTCTCAGATGTCCGAACTTTTATTTCCACTTGAAATTCGAAGGTAACACGGGCGTCTTGAAGATTTCGACAGCATTTCTTCTTGTGTGCTTTGGTCACTTAAAAACACGTTTGCGGCAAGTGTTTATTTTAGTAATGACTTTTATTTGAACTTGGTAACCCACTTGGTTCATCTAGTAATTTATGTTAATTTTTCGTTTTTGTACCCAATAAGTATGACTTGTTAGTTGTAAGGTTATTGGTATTACAACATTTCTAGTTACAACTCTAAAATACTTAATTCTCTTAAATAATTGTCAAATTTGATCTAATCGTCATCATTTGCAAAAAGCCTCATAGTGGTTTAACTAGTTTTTCAACTTTGATGTCCATTTACTTTGCTCGTGTGTTTACCGATTGGGTAAAATAATAAGTTCCTATACTTTTATATTTGTTTTGGAAGGTTACTACTTACTGCTACTTTTCTTAAAACAAATTTACTGTTTCTTATTTAAATCTATGTAGAGCTTTTTAAGTATCTATGTTTATGATCATTTTAGCCATAGTTTTAAGTTATTTATAGTAGCCTTACTAAGCGCCCCTAATATTTCTCAAAAATGGCGTTATATTAATTAGCAAAGTATTTTGATTGTTATTCTCCTGAAATTTACATATACAAAAAGAATCCTTAGTAAATGAAATCACTTGAGACTTTATTAAAATGTCTAAAGTGAGCACTTTATAAAACACCCTTGGGGTTGTTAAATATATAAATATGTTATTTTTATGTGAACACCACTCAAGAGTCGGTAGTGGGACTGGCATCCCCAATTAGGGTATGTTGTGAGGCAGAATGGAGTGGGGAGTGGAAATGGGCGCTTTTGATCTGATCACTTAATACGGCTTAAGCCATTTCAATCAACGTTAAATATAAAATATTGAGGTTTTGTAAATTAGGGAAGTTTAAAGCACCAATATTTTTTAGCGATTAAACCGAGATTAGTCATTTAAATTTGTTCCCTTTTGACAGTTTATGCCCAAAATCTAAACCTCTTTACAGCCCGCGACATCTGACATATAACTATAAATAATTTATTTTGTGGGTACGTACGTACGAGTGTGTACTTTTCAAACTTGGAACTGATTGAAATTATCAGATTTAAAAAAATTATCTTTTCAAATTCCTACCAACCTAATAAAGTACCTAGCTATAATGTATGTCAGCAGACATTATTCTATATTTGAAATGGGTGGATTAAACCAAATAATGTTTTTTCTTGGCAAGTCAAGTTACATTTTTCACGGGTAACAACTAGTATGAATATAAAAAGCTTCGTTTTGTTACCCACTTAATTCAATCATGCTTTTAGGCTAGCTTTCTACCTTGCCCTTAAGGTGATATATTCCAATAGTGACCCTTTAGAATTAGCTGAGCATTATTATTAGTTGAGTATTAGTCGTGTACAACAAAGGATTTTTTTTTTATTTGCTTGTATCACACACGTGCGCATTGCATAATCAAACCGTATTTAGGCAAAGGTGTTAACAGCTTTACACAGTAGTGACACTTGACTGATGATTCATCTAACACTGTAATTAATTCGAAAGCATAGGTACCTTTACACATCCATCTGGTTAAGTACTTTGTTTAAGGTGTTGTTGGTTTAGGTAGAGTTATCAATCAAAAAGCTCGCTGTGCGTGTTTTTAAATGAAACGCGTCACGAATATATTACTCTGTGAAATACAGTGAGCCATTTATTAGCTATTTAGTTTTCGGAATGAATGATAAGATGGCCATAATATAACGGTTCTGGAAGTAATTTCAATTTCGTGATAACACTGGTCTGATTTGACCACCCTTAGACATATTCCTGAAATGCCAACATTCCTATTGTTATTACTCTATAAGTCTAATGTAAAAAAAGTATTACTTTTTTGGAAGGCATGTTATTACTAGCTTTACTATCCAGCTTTACTCTAGTTTCAATACAGTTTTTTTCTTACTGAACAATTGAATGATATGGAAAAAAACATATCGTCGCTGAAAAGGCAAAAGGGCTAAAGCGAGACTGTAGTAAAACATCAGTTAAATATGTAGTTTTAATCAGTTTTTTTCTGCATCGAATGCTCTGATTCTCGTTTGATTCTGAAGACTTTTGTGGGTCTTCAACTATCTAAAATATATTTACCGTTTGGGAGAAGGCTTGAATCAAGCGACACAAGTTTGGGACTTTTTAAAACTTTTTTTCGCTTCAGGCAACACAGTGAGAGCATTGAGTTATTTTGTTTTTCAAATCAAACCAGGTACTGAAGATTTATGAATTTTATTTTAAAACAAAATAAACTAAAGTGCTCTGGTGTAAACTTCCCGAAATGGCGCTTCATCCTTATTGCCTTTCTGGCGACGATATGTTGACTTATCTTTTCTTTTTTTTCATGGTTCAAAGCTCTGTAGCTCATGGTAAAAATAACGTAACGATTTAAAAATATTAATTTTGTTTACCTGAAAATTCCAGACAAAAAAAGTTGTACGTACCAAGTTCATGACGCTAGAACTCGTTATTTTTACTGCTTCGGATATCGCATAAACTGATTATGTACCTAATTTTATTTATTGTAATTAATCGTAAAGCTAATTCTTATAGATAATACTACATAAACTTTTTACCTGTATTATTTTTTAAACTTGTATAATTCAGTTCGTTTTCCTAGCCAAAATGTGGTGAACCTTTGAACCAAACAGCCCCTCGTCCTGGTTATTTGTTCTAGGACTCCCTAAACAGACGCACCCTAATACGCCATTTTATTTCAGGATATTAAAAATATATCCCGGTATCCTGTAACAAAACAATTCACTCTAAATGGGGAAGGCTTTACCTATCATGTAATATTTACTAGAGGTATGAAACTCGATACTTTTATATGATAATTCGTTCACAATAATATTTGGATAATTTTTATAGCGCCGTTTTTGTGAAAAATCACCTCAAGGGCGCTGTGAATCGATTAATTTATTTGAAGGTATGAACATTATGAATTCAACATTTGAGAAACAAATACTCCGATATCATTGATATATTTAGCTCGTCAATATCACACTATAAGTATAACTAAGTACAGTTTTCAAATCTGGTAGAGCTTAACTAATTTTTGAAACTATTTAACTCTGGATCTTTTATTCAATATTATTTGTTTTTTAATTTTTTCATTGTAAACAACTAGTAAATAGATAATAACTAAGATTTATTCAAACACCGAATTGTTTTAACTCGATTCATAAATGCATCTTTTAAATTTTCATTTAAATCAGATTCAAAACAAGTATCAAACCAATAAACAAAATATGCAACAACAAAAATGTATTAAATTTGTAAAATAAAAAAGTGCCAAAACTAAGGTTTTTATTGATCATCAATAAGCATAAAATTAACTTGAGTATACCTACCTAATTTTATTGTATGTATGGTTTTGTAAACTAACCATAAAATAATTTTATGGTTTAATTTACAGAATTATTTTAGGACTGGAAACGAATTTTCCTTTAGCTTTTCTTTTTTCCACTCGGAAGCAAACCATCCGTCGTAAATGGTTTTAAAAAACGTACAAAACCTGGACGGAAATCATAAGTACGCGGAGGTACGAAAATAACGCCGTTAAATTCAACGAAAACTTCGTTGCGTCTCGTTAGCTGCAGGAAATTTCGTTCGGCGCATTTAACTTGTCGTTTGAATGACACATGTCACATTTGACGTTTGACAGAACACAATCCTAGGGCAAGCCATGTATTATTGTACATGTTAAATAGGTGTTAGAAGAGTATTTTCTCTTTCCTGCCTTTCCCCACCTTAGGCTCTGCGTTTTTAAATACTCCTAATGTATCTCACTATTAGTTTTTATGTTGTTTGAAAGAGGCATCAGCAAATAAAAGAATGCCGCCTATGTTACAGGTTGTGAAGTCTTGCTCATTTAAAATTGAGCCCTTACGCGATAACTTTTTCGTATCGTAAAAAATCGAGATATCTACAGCTGTTTTCGGTAAATTAATTTGAATAATTCACCATCTAGTTCGTGTTCGACCGTACAGCAATGACATTACAAACTTATAGACACGTTGTAGTTGTAGAGCTCTCAAAGTGGCAAGCAAAGGATACGGTAATTGCCGTACTTTCAATTTAGCTGATTTAGTATTAAACTGTCACGCTTCGCTTAAGGTCGTATACTATATCTAAACTATTTGCATAAATATCGTAAGTGCTAAAATATTCTCTTGTGGGATGATAAAGTGTTAACATTGTACTGTAAACACTAGTAAAAGCCAAGGAATAACATTTTATTCGTAATTCCACGCAAATTATTTATTATTTTAAATAAAACGATTATTTCCACTGTTTCCCGAAAATTTAAAGCGCCATTAGAGAGAGTGAGATGGTAAACGTAGCAACACATTCGTATAAGAAGGACAACCTACTAACAGTAGGCCGTCTTATACGGCGTTCTTTATTATTAAAGTAGGATGTAGTATGCGACGTTTCATTCGACGTACGAAACGTCGCCCGGTCGTATATCTATTTCGTTCATACACCATATTCTTTGAATGCCTATCTTTGTCATATGTGACCAATGTTTGCATGAAGAATTTACTCGGAACATAAGTCTGTTTGTTACTTGCTACATTTTGTGTAAATATTCTAAGACAATAACGTGTCTATATTTTTGTAATGTCATTACTGTACAGTCTATAAACTAGTGACAGAATAAAAAATATGCCTTTTTATTTAAAATCGTCATTGGCAGTACGTCATTTCAAGTCATAAAGAATTTACGAATTTCTTACAACAAAAAATGGGATAAAATTCTTTAAAAACTCGCCCACACAATTACAAGTGACGGATAAATTATTTATTTTTCTAAAAATATTGTAATGATCAGAATTTATTATGGAAATAAACTTTTGGTGAACACAGCCTTTAAGCGACACCGTATAATTTTACAGCCGTTTAATATGCGAGGAAAAATAACATTTTTATGAACATTGCTCACGATTACTCAAATAAATTTATTAAACAGCATAAATTTAAAACTGACGGATATGTTCGAAAATTATCCAATTATAAAAAAGAATCTTTACAAATCCCTGCCTACCTAATAAAGTTCCTATGTATTGTGTATTTTAGCAGACATTATTCTATATTTGAAAGGGGTGGATTAAAGCAATTAATATTTTTTCTTGGCAAGCCATGTTGCATCTTGTGCTTTTCACAGGCATCTACTAGTTTTATCATAAATTACGCAAAGATAATTAGGGGTCATTCACATATACTATGATCGAATTTAAATATTTTGAAAGTTTTAATAGTTATTCGTTACTAGTTAAGTTTGTTTTAGAGTGTGTTCTCTTTATTATATTAAGAATCAACTTTTTTTATTTCCTTAGTATTTGGTTTTCTGAGGTCGAATAACAAGTTTAAAACATGCTATATGCTAGCAATGCATCTGTGTGAGTACTGTGTTCACGTCAACTCTACTTGCAATACCTATACGAGTATTAACGAAAAAAAATGGGTAGGTAATATTTTTTTTTACTTTGCACTATCATCGTGGTATTTTATGAATAAAGATAATTAATAAAAAAATAAATATTTATACCATATATATTTTTATCCATGTATGTACATGGCCTGTGCAAAAGAAAAGGTGAATTTTGAATTTTCGCGGGCTGTGTACATTCGACTATCGATTTTTTTTTGTTATGTTGGTACACATATGTTTATCATATGTTAGCATTATCAGCCATTTTGGATTAGTGGTTTGTTTTTGACAACTGGAAAGGTTAGTCACGTTTTTGTGTGTTCTTTGATTTTTTTACTTTTGAAAAAAATGGATAAAAGAATATGTATTAAATTTTGCGTTAAAAATGGAACAGGCCTCGTATATATATATACATACAGAAGGAGAACAAAATATAAAATAAAATAACAGAACAGTGAGAAAACAATTTAATAAGATCTAATTAATTTAATTTTTCACTTCGTATTTTTTGATAGGTTTAATTTTGTACCTTGGTGATGCTTAGGCTAAGCGAAAACAGTCTGTCATAAAAAAATAAAATAATGTCCATTGCCTTTTACAAAGTTATTATTTAATTTCTTAAAATATGTCAAACCACAAAGTAATTACTTTCTACGAAAATATAATATACCATTCTTTAAACATTCAAAATTTTATCTTTCCGTGTTCGCGAATGAAACATCTTCCAACCACTATGTTTATGTTCAATTATTCAGTTTTTATAAAGTTTAATTAAAAGAACACGAGATCGAAAAATTGACATTTGCATATTACTGCCGTGGGATATTCTTCAACCAATCCAATTGAATTTGATTTTAATCTAGCACCATGTATCACAAGAGTTTAATTAAGCTTGCCATAAATATCGTATTCACTTAAAACTTCTGCCGGTGCGTACCTACCTAATCAATATCCTCGCACACTGTTTGGAATAATTATCAAATTAAAATTAGAAATAACCATTGAGGTATCTCAATGGAAATAACAGTAAGATATTTGCACAATTGGCTTGCCTTACGTTATATAATTGCATGGATTTTGGGTGAATGTACTTTATATGTTCTTAGAAAACAATCACTTTGTGGTTTGACATATTTAAAAAAAATATCTTTGTATAAGACCGCGGATATTATTTTAATATTTATGACCGATCGGTTTCGCTTAGCCTAAGCATCATCAGGGTACAAAATTAAACTTGACAAAAAATATAAAGTGTACGGTTATATATGCATACAGAGGGAGAACAAAAAATTAAATAAAATAACAGAACACTGAGAAAATGATAGAATAACATTTAAATTAGAAAATAGGAAAAGAGAGATTTCTTTGATGTACTTTATTTTTCGCATGCAAAGTACGCCTCCGTATTAAACTGTTATTTTATAGTTTGAAAGAAGCAACTTTTGTTATTTATTATTAATATGGTAGAAACCATCAGTAGTGCCCTGGTAAAAGATTTAGTATTGAGAATCGAAACGTTTGGTTGCTTGAAATGGCCCTAGCCGTGTTTAGTAACCAAATCTGAAAAGCCAGGTTCTGCCCAACGTTCCTTTCTTTCTCCTCCCTACTTCCTTCAGTATTACTGCTTCTTCTTTTAGTGACCTCTCTTATTGGAGGTTGGCTATCATTAAGGCATCTTCATCCTGCAATACCAATCTCAATCTCACAAAATATATTAAATAGGGAAGCCATATTGAGACTCTTATGCGTAAATCACATAAGTTTATTTTTAAATGCAACTATTTTAATTGATTAGTACTTTTTTTACATACGAGTATACAAAATTTCCCTCAGGGTCTATGTCATCTTTGGGGATGCTGTGTGGAAGGTTTTTTTAGGAGAGGAAGGAATGAACCTGGGTCTTGAAGAGACCCATGTTGTATGAGGGAGTAAACACAGGCCAGCAAATCTTTCCACAGCCGAGCTGTTAAACCCAAGAACGAGTCGTAGAAGCGACCCGTTCTCATTTATTGAATGTCGACCGTGTACAAATGTTTCCTTTTACGAATAGTAATAAAGCATCGATATTTAATAGGACATTTTTTAAATGTTAGGGCGCTATAAAAAACTACAGTCAAATTCCCATAAAAATACACACCTATTCCCGTAGACTGAAAAAACGGAAAAAAACATATTATTTATGTGTAATCTAGGCTGTGAAATGGTCCAGATTTGTGGGATAAACTGTCAAGAGTGAAACAAATAAAAAAACATTGAAAATAAAAAAAATCACACAATCGTACAATAGTTAATATTTAATTGTAAGCTAAGCATTCAGCTCTACAAATTATCAACGAATACCGTAGGTTAATGGAATAGACTCAGTCTTATTTGCAGTTCTCTGACGAAGATGAATGCAAGTTCCACGATGCATGTTCCCTTTTGTACAATAGTGAGTGCACTTTATTAAGATTTATGTTGTAAGACATAAATAATTGTAACTTCGTTGCAACTTCGATTTATTTATACCCCTAATCTATTGGAAAGTCTGGGAACTGATGCTTTATTATTCTCGTATGTTGCATTCTGGATGGTGCATCTACCATCTCGTTGGAACATTTTTACATTCTCACTAATTTAAATGAGGTTGGTTGGGAAGCTGTATTATTTATCTAGAATCTAAATATTACATAACTCCTACATCATCGAACTGTCAAATAATATAACCGTCTTTCTTGTTTTAATTGGACGTTATTTTGACCAACTGTTTAAATTTTTAACATGCATCGTCATTTACAATATCAGGGACGGCTCGTGGTACCTACAAACGGAGATTAACACTCGATTATACCGGTCAGTAGCTGGTGTAACTTAGTGGACAAACGGGTCGGATTCCTACCCGGGCGTTGTGGGTTCGATTCCTCTGCTGGCTAAGTCCTCCACCATTGCACAAGCAACATCTTCCGCTTATTATGATGGTAGTAGGAGTTTTAAAAATATTGTCAGATTATTCGTAACCCGGGAATATTTGTCTTTCTTTTTAAAATTAAGAAAAAAATAGTTTATAAAAAAACTAAATTTTAAGGGTAATTAAACTCTAATGAAAATAAATCTGATTAAAAATATGCATGACCCACTTTCGAAATATTGTTAGAGCCTGCATAATATTCCATACATTATAATGAGCTCTAATCTGCGAATATAATAAATAAAACACAAAGAGGTTATCTTATTGACCTTTGTCAATATTACTTATAAAGTCATTATTACAATGGTTCAAAATACAAAAATACGTTTTTTAACAATATTAAACGATGCAAAGTTTCAATATGACGTTATACGTTGTACTGTGATCTGTGATTATTCAATAAGTAGTGACTCGTGTTTACCTTCTTGGAATACAAATAATGAATATTAACTTCTCCTTTTAAAGGAACTGGTTGATTTGCATAGTACACTTGGTCCTCCCATGACATCATTGGAGACATAGGTGACTACTTTGTGCATCATTTTATGAATGCTTTTATAATCAAACGTCAGAAGACAAACTTCTTGTTGAATATTATTAAATTGTGTTCAGGTTTTGAAATGGTCAGAGGTCGATTGAAGATTATTCAGGTATAAAAAGCTTCTTGTTTCGTTTTACTTTTTTATAAATGCATCATACTTTTGTATTTTTCTTTAAATGCAATATTTTTCTCCTTTATCCTAACATTATTATCTGAGTGCCAATGCTATAATAGCATACATTTAGAGCTCTTTAGAGACATCGATTGAAATCCAAGGAATAATGGGAAATAAAAACGAAGAAATACGAACTCCAATTGAACTTTTGATGAAGAATTTAGAATGCACTGATTTATTAAAAAATAACTCCATAAAAAACTACTATTACAACTCGACAAAAATAAATAAGTGTGCAATTCGATTCGAAAGAATCAAAGGACAGAGTTATGAACAAAACAAAAATTAAAGATTTTTTTGTAATTTTCAGTCCAAAGGACATAAAGTACTCGGATTCAACGGAAAAAAATTACATCCATGAGAAATTTACCACGGCAAACAAACATATCGGTTTTTAGTAATTTAAGTTAGGTATCAGAAAGTACTCTAAAAGATCCCTTATTTTAATGCAGTAAATTGCTATTTCAACCACTCAAGATTAATGAAATGCCGAAATAATGTTTAGCCACTTTCTAACGCTAATAAATCAACAAACAATAGCTTTTCTTTAACAATTCACACATTTAACATAGGCGAATTTAGGGCTATCCTTTTCATTGAACAGTCGTATTCTGAACGCGTGCACTGTTATACCCATATCTGTACATTCTTTCGTGATTTACGATAATAATCACGATTTTAGATTGAGAGAGTAGAGTTTTAATTTGCTTACATATCTGTTGTGTATTTTTTTCTCGTTGTTTTATTAAGTTAGGTTATTAAGTGTGAAGCGCACTTGGGGTGAACTATAACAAAACTGCGCTACTTAAATTCACTGTTATTATTATTATCTAAAAAATAATCATTAGACCACTTCTTATAGTTTTAATGTTTATTTAAAAGCTCCATAGCTACGATAGAAATGACACTGCCAACTGAAAATAATTTTCATTGACCTATAAATTGCAGAGACGAAATTCTGTACAATTTTCACGACGCCAGAGCTCATGGTTTGAAAGTATTTACTGCTTACGCACACAGATTTTCTGCTGGTTGAATTCTTCTTTCGGTCAGTTTAATTTTCCGACTCTCAATTTGTATCTCATCGAAATAAAAGTTTCCTCGAGGAGTAGGTACCGCAGATTTCTACTGCATTTCTCGCAGGCACCTCGAAATTGTACATAGAGTCTTCTAATGGCGTTCCTAACACCTATTTTCACTCCCATTATTTGTAATGTCCCGCAATCAATTATTTCTCCATTGGCCAGCTCCGCACAACTCATGATTTGGACATTAAGATGCCCATCGTGGTAAATGCCGGGCGGCTTTTAACTCTACCTTAACCGTAACCTCTCTTTCTGTTCCATGCCTCGTTAATGAGAAAAATCGAGAGGTCGCATGGGAGCTATCGGCGGTACGGCTTTAGTCAGCCCTCGTCGTGGGCTCGATCACTTTCTTTATAAGTGCGTTTATTTTTCCAACGAAAGTGAACGGAAACCGTATTGATTGATTGACAGCGCTGAGATGAAAATAACTGAAGCAGGAGAAGATGGTGTTGCTCCCAAAAAACAGTGATCACTTAGCAAAGTGTTGTTTGAACTAAAAGTACGGTATTTATAAAATGGTTAATAAGTGGGATGTTAAAATAACTAAATAAGACAGGTGGGTACATCGTTATGCGTACGTGCTTGTGTGCATAGATGCACCTACTTAGTAGTAACTATTTTTGAATGAAAAGGACTGAAAAGTGCTTTCGACTCGATGTAGTAAAATCTTTTTTTCAACTACCGTTTTAAACTCTTCTGTTATTCCGACGTAAGCGTAATGAATAGCATGAAGAAATGGACGCTTTTTTATTTTTTTTATATGAATACCGCACAAGAGTCTCAACTGCTCCTAACCGTCTAGAGCCAGTGAGACTATGGCATCCCCAAATAGGGTATGTTGTGATGCTGAAGGTAGTGGGGAGGGGACGGAGATTAGGAAGAGGAAAGTTGGGAAGTACCTGACTATTCAGATCTGATCACCAAACGCGGCTAAAGCCATTTCAAGCAACGTTTCGATTCTGAATGGTGGTCTTTCACCAGGGCGATACTTATAGTATCTACCACTCTGGAACGTGCCGCAAATATACTTTATTTTTGTATGAATTAAATGTGTTATGACACATGAATTAAATAAAATAGGTGGTTTGGGCATGTAGAGCGAATGAACGAAGAAAGGAGTGTGAAAAGAATATATGATACGAAATGAATGGAGAAGAAGTCGTGAACGCCCGAGGAAGACATGGCACGATCAAGTGAATCAAATACGTGAATCGGGCCATGTGAAGAATCACAATAACAGAAGAGTATGTCTGAGACGATGTATGAATGTGAATGAAGCAAGGTGTGTGTGCCAAGAAATGTATGACCATGTTAAAAATGCGGATATCCGGAAAGAATGCAAGGCTGATGTAAGCGTAATGAATAGGATCAAGAAATGGACGCTTAGATGGTTTGGGCATGTAGAGCGAATGATCGAAGAAAGGAGTGTGAAAAGAATATGTGATACGAAAGTGAATGGAAAAAGAAGTCGGGGACGCCTGAGGAAGACACTGCACGATCAAGTGAAACAAATACTTGAGTCGGGACATCTGCAGAGTCAGAATAACAACAGAAGAGTATGTATGAGACGATGTATGAATGTGAATAAAGCAAGGAGTGTGTACCAAGACAGAGTTGTATGGCGGTCCGTCCTCTCTGCCTACACCTGCGGGGAAACGGCGTGATGGTTAGTTAGTTGGTTATTCCGACTCTTGATAATATTGACTGTGTTCAGGTGAAGGAATTTTTCCACATTTTTTTTGCAAGCAAACTTAAGCTTGGTGATTTTTTAACTTTTTTTATTTACAAACTTTTTGTTTCTCACATTATTTTTTTACATTACTAAAATAAATGGATTGATAAACCACTGTCACATTTTACACTGTCGCAAATCGATTTATTGTTTTTTTTCCGTTACAACTTCAAACAATCGCCCCCGTTAACCACCGATTCTTGGCCCGTTTCCGTATTTGATCAAATTACGATCAGGCGTCGATGTCAAGCATAACAGCATGACCGTTATGTTATCCTGTTACCTTGCAAAAAAAGTTGAAAAACGTCTTTTGCCTAAACACACGACTCGAGTATGTGATCATGCCAGGTCTACCTGAGACATAATATAAGGTATGATCCTGCCGCTGAGAGCTCCGGTGTTGCTTCTTCCTTTCCGTTTCGGGTATTTTTTATGAGAATGAGGGAGTTGCTATCATTATCAGCGATGTGGCTATAATGCGTTGTCTCACGGTATTTGCACGTGCAGATTCGGAAGTCGTAAATAGGGTCAATAAGAAAGCCTTACAACTGGCGTAGGCTTAGAATGTTTTGACTGTATCTATGTTATGGTTATGTCTTGTTTGACTATGTATTTATTTGTTTTTTCTTCTATTTTGCAGTCGCCTACGCTTCGGCGAGCGGCCGGCAGATGTCGCCCTGATCGCCGCCCCACCACCTTCGCTTGGCGCTCACCATCCAAACGGTAATTTTAATAACTAAATAAACATAGTAAATATTAAACTTAGCTTTATTTATCTACGTACAACGCCGTTGTAATATCTCATTTTTCTCATAAACGATACATGTTTTTTTGTTTATATGAATACCGCACAAGAGTCTCAACTGCTCCTAACCGTCTAGAGCCAGTGAAACTATGGCATCCCCAAATAGGGTATGTTGTGAGGTTGAAGGTAGTGTGGAGGGGAAGGAGATTGGGAAGAGGAAGGTTAGGAAGTACCTGGCTATTCAGATCTGGTCACCAAACACGGCTCAAGCCATTTCAAGCAACGTTTCGATTCTGAATGGTGGTCTTTCACCAGGGCGATACTTAGAGTATCTACCACTCTGAATAGAGATAATGTAATAGAGATGGTCGATATTCCTGTCCCGGTAAAAGGAACCGGTTCCAAGCTGGTCACTGAAACCGTCGATATTATTTCTCCGAGGAACCAATTCCTTTTTTTAGCAAATATAAATCGATATTCTTTTTCGAGGAATCGGTTCCTCTTTTGGGCACAATAGGTTTTTGGCGGAAATAACCTTTAGACGAGGAACTGGTTCCACAGTCGCAGTTCTTTTCGTTTCTTGAACATCGCTGACAACCCCCCCCCCCTGCCCCCATGAAAAAAAAAATTGGCGGCGAGAATTTTTTTCCTAATATAAAAATCTTCTTGGAGGAATTTTTCTGACACCAGGAACCGGTTCCAAAAAGGACTGGATAAATAACTGGTTTCTCTCCGGTCACCGGTGACTGGAACCGCAGGTACACCCAATTCGGCTTTCGACCATCTCTAGCATGTAACAGAAAAATAGTTAAGACGGAGCTTTCAGCGACATGGATATAGCACTTTTTATACCACTTGAAGGGCGCTGTAGATATCTAGAAAATATCTTAAAATTGTAGTAAAATTATTTAAAAAATACTTGGATTTTAGATTGACTATCTTGAAATCTGGGGTTTACATATTTATAGATTTTGCGGGCTGTGAGAGGGTTAGGGTTAGAGGGCTAGCACGAAACATCGATATAGATTTTATCGATAGTGTCGATAATTTGGAATCGTAACCAAGCCCAACTGCAAATCGTTAACGAACAAACGACAGTTCACATTACCCAAATTAAGCATGTTTAGTCGACGTGAGTTGTCGTTTAATTTGTTGACGATCTGCAGTCGGGCTACGGAACGATTTTAAATTACCGACACTGTCGATAAAATCCATGTCGATGTTTCGTGCTAAGGCCACAGATTTATGTCATACACTGTCAAGAATAAAACAGATCCAATTGAAAATACTATTTATAAATTTCGACCGGTTAGTAGCTGAGTGGAAAACGCGTCGGATTCCCTCCCGGGCGTCGTGGGTTCAATTCCTCTGCCACCAAAGTCCTACACCATTGAACAAGCAACATCTTCCGCTTATTATGATGGCAGTAGGAGTTTTTCAAATATTGTCAGGTTATTCATAACCCGGGAATGTTTGCCCTTCTTTTTAAAAAGTAAAAAATGTTTTAATTACTGCGGGCTTTGGCGGCCTCCATAGTCGAGTGATAAGACGCTCGACTACGAATCCAAAGGTCGCGGGTTCAAACCCGGCGTGCGCCAATAACTTTTATTTGATTAATATATGTTATAACACATTTAATTCATGTAAAATAATAAAAAGTATCTTTGCGGCACGTTCCAGAGCGGTAGATGTTACTCTAAGTATCGACCTGGCGAAAGATCACCATTCAGAATCGAAACGATGCTTGGAATGACTTTTAGCCGTGTTTGGTGACCAGATCTGAATAGCCAGGTACTTCCCAACCTTCCTCTTCCCCATCTCCTTCCCCTCCCCACTACCTTCAGTCTCACAACATACCTCAATTGGGGATGCCATAGTCACACTGGCTCTAGGCTCTAGGGAGCAGTTGGGATTCTCGTGCGGTATTCACTATAAAAAAAATCTTAAGAAAGGGTTTTAACTTTTTTTATTTATCAATATATATGTGTGATGTAAATGGGATTTTACTCCTTTTCAAGAATTAAATTCACTGCCTATCACTAGTCTATTAATTTGACGATTGATTGCTGGGAGAATAGAAACAAATATTTAATCGAAAATAGCTTCATAAGTCGTGATACCTACTGACCAAGTCAATGAACTGCTCAAGCTGATACCGCCAATGTGGTTCATAGATGGCATCTTATCTAAACTGACCGCAGTGGAAAGAGGCGAGTGGTAACTGGACCGATTCTCCAAAAAATATTTGGAGCATCGAGCATCACTTTCATTGGGGCGTCCACAACGGAACTCGAGCTTCACTCTCATCCTCGACCAATAATCTGTCTACCTGATGGACTGCTGGTCCTCTCCGTGAAGCTCGCAATGTCTGCAAACCTTTTTAGTATCATCTACCTTAATATGTTCAGCTCCATCTGTTATCCTGTTGTCAGTTTAACCCTTATCTTGGCTGTGTGACATATATGTCACACTAACTTTGCCATCTTTTTTTTTTTTTTATCAAATTTTTTAACATTTTTAGAAATGACAACACTTTAGAAAATCTATCCTTAATTACTAATACCTATGGTCAGTTTTATAAATATATATATATATATACGTAGCTTATTATCTTATCATTAACCTTATATTATACTTTTTACCTTGCCAAGATAAGGGTTAACGTTTGGCGTGCTAACAACTTAGTGCGTGTATTTTTTTGTAACACGCGGACGAAGTTTAAATTTATCGAAAAATATATTCATATCAGTCAAGAAACAACAAAATCTCACTGAATTATTATTTTGAAAAATATACTTTTAAAGAAATAATAAAAAAAACTTTGTGTAAGACCACGGATATTATTTTATTTTTTATGACCGACCGGTTTCACTTAGCCTAAGCATCGGGGTATAAAATTAAACCAAACAAAAAATACAACGTGTGCGGTTATACGAGTATATACAAAAAGAGGGAAAACAAATTATTCAATAAAATAACATAACAATGAGAAAACAAGAGAATAACATTTATCTTATAACAAAGGAACAGAGAGAAAGAGACAGATAATATGAATTTAAAGAGACAAAACGTCAACTGAAAAGGTGATTAAAGAATAATGAATATAATGATAAATTTTATGAGTTTACAGGAAATATACACAATCTTGAACAAATTTGTCTAATTATTAAGAATATGACTCTTAATTTTAATTTTCATTAATTAATTAATTAATTTTAATTTTCATTAATTAATTAATTAATTTTAATTTTCTTTCTTTATTTCTAGTGCTTTTAAATTATTTCATCTGATGCCACGATAATTTTTGTGAAGAACATGAGCACCGGTGAAGGTATGATCTTTATCAATAAGATGATTAGCGAATTCAGAAAAACCGTGGTTATTTAAACATCTTAGATGTTCTTTAATTCTAACATTGACATTACGGGTTGCTTTACCCATATAAAATGCAGAATAATCACTACAAACCAATTTATAAATTGCCGAGTGACTTGGTTTGTCATCTTTATCTTTATAATTGATGAGAAATTTACCTAAATAATTGTTTGTATAAAAAGCAGGTCGTATTTCGGGAGGAAGTAAAATAAATATATATATATATATATAGTTTATTTTCTACAAACCCAATCGATAAATTTTCGTGTTTTGATTTCAATTTTCATACACGCGAAGACTTTTTCGACACACTTACCGAAATCCGCTCATCATACCTGCACTAGAGTAATCTCACCAAAATAATATGTTAAAATAAAAAATCACTTTATTTCATCAATTATAATAACTGTTATTATAATTGCCCCGGCAAAGCTTGATCTAAGCGAAACCGGTTGGCGTCAAAACATAATAATTTGCGTGGTTTATAGCAAACCATTTTTTTAATAATAATATAATGTCAAACCACAAAGTGATTGCTTCTTATGAAAAATAAATAAAAATGTCCTTCAATGACATTAGTATTAATTTGATATCACAAAAATCGTAACCATAATGACATTTATTAGTATTTCACATGTTTTAAAAGCCAACAACACTCTCATATTCGATATTTGGAAAAAATCGACACCCACTTAACACAAATTGCAATACTAAGCAACCGTTTTCTGACAAATTTAATAATTAAATTCGTTTACCCCACTGTGGTAAGGAACGTTTAAATTAATAATTTATTTTTCAATCGAATCTAGTTTTACATTCAATAGAAATACTGAGTCCACAAGACTACGCTAACAAGAAGATGGGCGCAATTCTTGCTGAGTGTTCCAAATATTGAGAGCATCACTTTCATCAAGGCGATAGTCTCTAGCAGATAAAAAAGTAACAGCTGTAGAGATATATTATACAGTGTATATAATAGCTCTTACTCTCTTCTATCTGTCCTCCCATTGGCACTAGCGACTCCCCTTTATTGACGACGTGCTAGTTAAAACAAGCGGTGTGACGAATGTAGTATATGTTAACTGTATAACTATATGTATAGCTTATCGCGGTTGATTTTTTGGCAACATACCTGCCTTGGTGCGGCGAAAACCTGTCTCAAGGCAGACTAGTTAACATTGTGGTCACGCACGCTAAGTGGACTATAAATTCTAATAATATAAGCATAAACAGGACTGTAACTACATCTGCTCAAATTAAGATTCGAAGAGTAGAACTAATGTCAAGAATGTTGTCTACTTTTTACCTAAAATTTGTCGGCAAGATGGGAAAACGACCTAAAAAGATTTAACAGCTTCTGGTAGGGAAAAGCTGTCAGAGTTGGCAAAACTGGAGACGTTTAACGGTGGCCTGTATTCGAATCTGGGCACCAGAAAGTCAAAAATGAAGAAAACGAAAAAGTATCATCCAGTTTTTTTTGTCTGTTTGCAAGGGTGGGATTTTATGGCGTTCATTTTGTCGCCACAGATAAAACCTTGGAGGAACAATGTATGAAGAGAGAGCTAATTATTTTTACCCAACCGATACAAACTTGCGATAAATCACTTTCTCCGGGTTTTTACGTCGTACACCATGAGAGAGAAAGGGACAACAAACATAATACTCCGCTTCTATGTACTGTCACAATGATCTTGGGCTCCTGGGTCACCGCGGGACTCCGCCCACATTGTTTATTATGCCACTAAAGTTGACACAACCAAACGGGTTTTTAGGTTAGATGCTTTATTTTTGTTGATATCAATACTGTGAAAAAGTGGTTATACGAATAAACAAAAAACATTATGTCGATATGTGATATGAATGGATGTATAAATACTCTAGCCTTGGTCTTAGCCACGCCCAGGTCTGCCGAGTCAGGTAAAAATGATCAAAAACTGACTACACTGCCTTGGGTAGATACCACTCTATATACTCTAAGGACAAAACTTAATAAAAACAGATCCTAGGGCTGTGGGAGAAGATACAAGGCCTCCAGTGGATCAAGGCCACCGACATAGCGCAAGATGTGGATGCTGTAATGCATCTTGCTGAAGCAATGGGTCACCGACCTGTCTAGTAGACCCTTCGTATCATTTGTTACCCTTGTAACTGTCGCCCAAAAGTTACATGATCAGCAATGAAATTAAAAGATCGTCGCTTTTTCGCTGTTTCAGATATTTGCTTATACACGTTACTTCGTGCAAAATCCATCCCTGGCAAACAACGTGTAACGCGTAGTGGAGAAACAACTCTCACATTTTTTCACGCGAGGGAGAGGCAGACATGTCTCGTCGTTTCCTTATTTCGTCTGCATTACATTGTGAAATAGGAAGAGCTTATAATAAAACGTATTGACCTCTTCAAACCTCCAACACGACTAGCGCGTAATCTCTTATTGATTACCTGATTACTGCTGAGATTGTCCATTAACCAGTTAATTAAATTCTCGTATTTATCAAGTTCTATCTCCAGCTTTAATTCCCTGTTTCCAATCTTACTAATCTCTTATTTATGTCTGAAATGCGGTGTTCCTCAAGGTTTTACTGTTGGACCCTTATCTTTTTGTATTTCCGGGATGCGCCTAGTCGCTTCTTCTGTCTATAATTACGTAGTAAAAATAAACGTATATAGTCGTATACTACTAGAGATCAACGCCCCGATCGTGAGCGGCATAACACCGACGAACCTCGTTTTAGATGAAATTTACGACCCCGATTTGACGGGTAGAGTATTTTTATCTAACTAAATCAAAATATGCTTTGCTAAATGATCTTTTCCTGTATTTATAGCATAGGTATTTAATACAATCTTATGATTGTTTTATATAAACTATTCTGCCAAAGTATGGTTCGTAAGTAGTTTGTATGAAAGTTTTTATGCTACTTTCAATATTGTTATAATAATAATAATATTTGGATAATTTCTATAGCACTGTTTTTGTGAAAAATCGCTGCTCACAACAGTCTAGAGCCAGTGGGCCTATGGCATCCCCAATTGAGGTTAAAAGTAGTGGGGAGGGGAAGGAGATGAATAGAGGAAGGTTGGAAGTACCTGTCTATTCATATCTGGTCACCGAACACGGCTAGGTGCCACTGTCTTTGTTTCTTCCTCCTCCTTCGAACAAGTTTTAAGCTATCGGGAGATGAATTTGAGTCCTACATTTCGTTATGAGTCCGACTTTCTTCCGTTCATATCTCACGAAAAATGTGGACGGAATGGAAATAAATGTAATAACTGTTTTGGCTTTTCTGAACTCCCCAAGTCACGGCTCTACCAATTCAATCCACTGTCGCCTCTCCACTTTGATTTAATTCAATTAATGTTTGTCGCACGGCATCTTTCGACAGCGCCGGATCCACCATACGTTCAAACTGTGCATAAAACATAGGCGCCATCTCTGAAGGGGCGCCGTGAAACTTGTTTAAATTTACTTAAAATATAGTACAAAAAAATACATTTCTCGGAATATAATTTCCAATGAGTTAGAAAAAACTCATTCCGAAATAAAATAATTAAGTACATCTTTTGGCCAGAAAAACCATGAATTCCATGCTACCAAATTGCATAATGCTCTTCCAAGTGATATTTAAAATACCACGGAGATACAAAAGTTCCAAAACCACATCAAAATATGGCTTCATTAACACGAAGAAGGAAATCATAAAAATTATGAAGATAACATAAGAACCAGTAACACCAACACAACAACCTACAGTCCGCCTCTGAATAGGAATCCCTAGTGAGAAGGATTGTAAATAAACAACAATATTACAACATACCCATATTTCAAGATGTTACATAAATTCTAAAATAATGTAATAGTATTAAATAAAAAAACATCACTACCTTCCGCTGTTTTGTCAACTTTATCCTTTTGTGTTATACGAAAATGAACTTTGAAAAGAGCTTTTTTTACAGTTAATTATTCATTCTCCCATGAATTTATGAAATGGAACGAGCTTGTAAATGCCTCGTTCGGGGATTCCTATGATTTAGATGTCGCGGAACCGGCCCTGTCTACTGTCTCTCGCATTTCTGTGTTATCTGCTGTTAATGTGACGTCTCTTCGGTCCGTGCCGTGTTATCCAATAATTATAATTATTCACTGCTTCCTTTGGCATTGTAACTTCCGTTCCAGATTTTCTTAAAACGAACACGCTACGACGTAACCGGTACGTACATTCATCTACAGGCCAATTATTTGATCTCAATTTAGCGCAATTCTACGATGTCGTGGCTTTGGCAAGATGCAGCTATCGTTCAATGGAGTTATTTGCGTTTAATCTGGTTTATCAGTAATGCCATTTTCTTTGTGGTTTACCGGCGAAACAGCTCAACAATTTCCGCAATCAGCAGTGATGTGAAAATAATTGAACTGCCAGCGCAATAAGTCCCATAATGATGTGAATTCGATGAAACTGTACTGCACAATAATAACAATTTATTTCTCATTCACCACTTTATTTATCGATAATGTTATCCAGTGCAGTCAGGTGTTGTAAAAATTACATTGGTTTTGCAATAATTAATTGTACTTTTTATTTATTATTTTCTCTATTTTATATTTTCAGAGCCACTGGCAGACGAAGGGCCAAGAAGCAGCTTCGTCAATGTCCAGAGAACCTCGCTTCCATCAACCACTCGGAGTCAGATGTAGCGGAGGAAGAGCAGCCCCAGCCAGCGCACCATGAAGCACCAGCCCGAGTGCCCGACCCCCACATCGAAAGCACCCAACCCCTAATCGAACGACTATCCTTTCCAGACGACTTTAACACCAAAAACGAAGAGGATAATTTTAGAATCGCACATAAAAAATCTCACAACCACCAATCGGAATATTCCCGGCACTCGTCCAGTTACTGCAGTAACTGCGGTGATTATGTGTCCCTTCTTCCAGTAGACCACAACTCCTTCAGGTCGCTGCCTAACTATTGTCTAAGCGACTTAGACAATCCTTGTATAGACCTTTCACCTGAAAATAGTTCTGGTCCGATATCTTTCGATTCCGGTATCGAACAGCCGTACAAAGATACGAGAACATCGAACTCTAGTCCAACAGCTGCATCGCCGTACAACCCCGCATCGAAACCTAGCTCACCTAAATTATCAATAGTCGAATATAAGTCATGGGAGAAACCGCCCGACGTAGGTGATAGACCGGAGAAATTGAATAGTTTTAACCATTTAACGATAAGCCTTCCGGCCAAACACACAAACACAGTGGAAACGCAAACAGACTGGATTCCATACAGAGTTCTAGTCATTGAACGGGATCAAGTAGTGCCGGCCAAGTCAATATTCGACCCCCCCAAGCCCGTGGAGAGGATTGATCGGAAGGTCACGGTTTTGAAAGTCTGGAAGAATTCCAGGAGGGCCATAAAGGAAAGGAAACCATGGCTGAAGTACTCTTCAACTTCTTCAGCCAATGCTGAAGAGGAACAAGAAAGAGTATATCACTCAGATTCCGCCCTCGATTCTTCCGTTGAAGTCATCATGCCTGTCGGTACTAGTGAGTACAATTAAACTTTTCAATCATATTGTTATATCCATCCATTCCAAAGGCTTATGTTTTCATTGCAAACGTTATCTCTGCCCACAGAGCAGTAGTTTTCTTAAGAAAAACAGGTTTATTTATTATATTTACATAGTAACATTTAGTGTCAATGGATTAGCAATATTTTGGAGTTTAAAAAGTTTTGTTGCAAAAAGTGCATAATTTATGAGTCCCTGTTTATTTAACAAAAAGAGAGAGTTCTCTTTAACATTGGTGTTGTACTGTGTGAATAGCCAAATTATCGAATTATTTTAATACTCCGTTTTAGACATAATAAGATCTTATTTAAAAAAAAAAACATTTAAAAAATACCAAAAAATAATTATACCCTACACAATTGTTGCATTTAAAAATAAAACATTTTAAAAGTAACCAGATAAATTTTATCTACTACGTAATATACCCCAGGTTTAATTTGAACCATGTATACTGTTTACGTGGTTAAAAATATTCATACCAGTTAAGTTTTAGTGATAGTACAATTACAATTCCAATTCCAATCCATTATCTATATCATAATGGCAAATTAGTTCTACAATAATCATCTATTTAATTATATCCAAAAAGTTATTTTACCTTTGGCCTGTGGTAATGGACAGTGAAAGGATTTTTAGTGAATCAAAAACTTGAGTCGGCTCATGACAAGAATCGTAATAACAGAAGAGTATGTACGTGAATGAAATGAGGAATATGTACCAGTACACTGGATTCTAATATAACATTTTATTATTCCACTACAGGCTTTGAGAACTTCTCGATGAAGAACAGCTTCTCGCTGTCTTCACTGCAAGGGGCCGCAGCTGGAGAGGGCCCCGGCGCCAGTCCCATGAAGGCCCCGCCCAACCAGGAGCGGCCCTACCACAGCCTTACCAAGAAACGGTATGTTTTAAGATTCCATTATATTGACTGTTAAAAGCCTGAAAACATACTCACATTTACTAAATTACCAAAAACTATTACAATCATGTTAATATTGAGTTCTGTTAACTATTCAAAGAATATAAAAAGTTTACCATATTTGTCACACCAACAATTGCTATCTTTGGATGAAAACATTTGAAATGGCTATATTTAAATGAAATCAGACTCCCATGTGCTTTTTTTACAAAAAATGTATCGATTTCGCACTTTTATTCATGGGACCCAACACTGTGAGTCATAGCATAGCACTGATCTGGAGTGTTTTATATACGAGGTTTGTTCAAAAGAAAAGGTGAATTTCGAATTTTTTCGAAAAGTATTTATTTATTCGTCAATATTCATTTTCTCCCTTTCAAAGTAATCTCTCTCAGATATAATGCACTTATGCTAGCGCTTCTTCCAATCCTCGAAACACTTCTGGAATGCGCTATTCGGTATGGCCATCAGCTCGTTCTTCGATTCTGACTTTATCTCATCAATTGTGGCAAAACGCTTTCCTTTCATTGGTCTCTTCAGTTTCGGGAATAGGAAAAAGTCGCAGGGAGCCAAATCTGGTGAATACGGTGGTTGAGGGATGATTACGATGTTGTTTTTGGCCAAATAATCACGAACAAGCATTGATGTGTGAGCTGGTGCATTATTGTGATGCAAAATCCATGATTTGTTTTTCCACAATTCCGATCTTTAGAGCCGTATTGCTTCACGCAAACGTTGCATAACTTCCTTGTAGTATTCCTTATTGAACGTACGACCTGTTGACAAGAACTCATGATGCACCACGCCATCGTAATCGAAGAAAACAGTGAGCAAAACCTTCACATTTGATCGAACTTGGCGTGTTTTTTTCTTGGTTTCGACGTCATAACCATATACCCACGTTTCATCACTAGTTATGACCCTTTTGAGCCAATCTGGATCGTCGTTGACGTCATTCAACAACTCCTGAGCGATACTAATGCGACGTTGCTTTTGCTCAAAATTTAGCAATTTCGGAACAAACTTTGCTGTCACACGTTTCATGCCCAAAACATCCGAGAAAATTGCATGGCATGAGCCGATTGATATGCCAACATCCTCTGCAACTTCCCTAATAGTGATTCGACGATGTAGTTTGGATATGACTATTCTCAAGAGATGTCTTAATTTGAAATGTATTTGGAGACCACAGTAGCTTGCTGTCAACCTGCTTACCATGGTGATTCTTTTATTATTTTTTTGTATTATGCCATTTTTCTGTTTGACAAAAGTTCCAGTGTAAATAAACTCACTCATTGCTTGAAATTCAAATACAAACTCATTCTTATCAAGCTTTCTTTCAAATTCCAGCAAGGACCCCAACCGTGAACTATGGAGAAGGTCCTGGGGATCCAGCCACAGCAACCAGAGCGCCCAGTCCCTGTCCTCTGCCACCCTGGCAGCTAAAGACGACTTCTGGGCCGCCCTTCAGCACAACTACAATTACATCATGGATAACCAGCTCATCGACTCTTGCAAGGTCAGTCAAGTATTTTTATTCGCTTATCTTGATAATATTATGTACTTGCCAAATGATTTAAGTTTTTTAAAAGAAAGACAAACATTCCCGGATTACAAATAACCTGACAGTATTAAAAAAGCTCTGCCACCATAATGACCGGAAAATGCAATAGCTTCGTCCTTCGTCCACACACCACTAGCGCTAGTCTAGGCTAGCGTTCAATGCAGTTCCCAACTAACAAAAAAATAATTTTGTAAGGGCAAAATGAAATCATTATTTCAAATAAGATTTAAAAAATGTTTGTTATGTTATGCAAATACATGCATAAAACATAACCAACTCATAAAAAAATGTTATTGGGTCAATCATATTTTTATTTAACCATCTTGGACATCTGTGTAAACTTTAAAAATTCAAGTCAAAATATGATAATCTTTGACTAAAATAATATTGCAAATATTAACCCTCAGACTCCTATAAAGTTATTTTAGATGATTGTTCATTGTTAAACCTATGTCAATAAACGTGTTCATGTATCAACTGTCCAAAAAGTAATATTGCTGCATAATTTTAGGGCACTGTTATCACTTATACCTCAACTATTTAAGATGAAATCAATGCATTTTAATATTCATTTTATTTGGAGTAGGTACTTTTATATTGACACTAAATAGTAGCCTTTTACTTTTTTACCATAGAAGTCTTTGGTTTAGATTTAAATTTAGAGTTCCATTACTTCTGGGGATTACCCCATTCCTAGATTAATAGGTCTCATACTCGGAGGATATTGTCATTAATAGCAAAGATGCATACTGTTGTACTGAAAACGTTGTGTGTGCCCATGTAAATGTTTTTGAAAACACAAATTGTTGAATTCTGTCTCTCAAAATATTGTTCATGAAATATTTTCCCTTTTTCATAGGAGGCAAATGGAGAATTGAGTGCAGAGACTACTCCATCACAATCGCTGACCCTTCCCAAGGACCTGCCGTCGTCCAACAGCCAGTGGGGCCTCGGGCAGCTGATAGCCGACTTCACGGAGCTGTGTCAGTGGCTGACCAACATGCAGGAGGAGGTCTATGCTACTCCGGAGAATTTGTCTAATAGAACACTGAGAGCGGTAAGAAACCTGCCTCACCACTTAATATAATAATTAATGGATAATTCCATCATCCAGTTCAAGATTCCTTGCCGTAGACTAAGAAACAATAAATTGCTGTTCCTCAATCATCACTACTAATTATGGGTATCATTCTCCACCATCCAGAATGTCGAGACTTGTTAATTCAAGCCATGGTCTTGAAAGTTTTGGTACCACTCTAAATGATTTTTGTCATTCTTTATGACTACCAAAACCTTGTTTTGGCTTTGACTTGAAATTGCTTCAGTAAAAAAATTATGTATGTGCTGTTCTTTCTCTGTTGCTCTTCTTTCCCATTTCGTGTTATGTATTTTTTGTAATTGGACAATGGTCCGTTAGTATATAAATTACTATATAGCTCTTATATGAAGTAATAAAGTGAAGATAGGAAAAAAAAATACTTGCCAATATTAACATTGACTGTAAAATCAAAAATAAAAGCATACATACCAGTTTTTTATTCTGTTACATGTGTTATTTGAGAAAGGGGGAGAGGTTACAACGGAGTTGTCAGTGGCCAGATCATAATAAGGCATTATGAATTTCAACATTGGCGTTGTCGCCTTATATATCTAGGATAATGTTAGGAGTTTGGTTCTTTTCAGAAGTCAATTTCAAACTTATAGAACTCTTGCAGGTTTAACTCAATACTATACAAAAATGACTTAAAAGGTACTTTTAGCACTAGGCTACAGGGTTTATATTTGTGTGTAGTACCATTTTTGCCAAAAATCTAATATTTTTATTTTTACTATCAAGCGCTAGTTTCTCTGTATAAGGGTAATGCCAATCTAAGTATTATTTGTGTCATGCTCTAACAATCTATTGTTTGATTTTAGAAAAAAAATTATACAACTATCGTAAATGTAAATTGGGAGTGAGCGTGAGAAATAGAAACACTATAACAGATTATAATATTGACATGAAAGATAAATTCGCTCTCTTTGACCAACCATCCAGAAGAAGTGATAAACTGAATGTATTCATCACATAACAAATCATTTATTATCTCGTAAATAATTTCTTAGCAAAGAAAGAAATAGAGTAAGTATTATAAAGAACTTTCCAGTATTGTATTAACAAAAAATATCTATATGTACATACATGAATATTTTTGTGTCTGTTCCTCAGGCAAGAATGGCGGAGATCCTAGCTTGTGAGAACCGGCGCCAACGTTTCATGGAGCAAGTGGCGGGCGTGCTGGCACGAGGAGGGGCTGCGGCGTGCGCAGAGGTCACCTGGCGCGCCCGACACCTGGCGTTGAAGTGGGACAGCGTACAGCACGCCATGAGCCCCGAGCATGCCAGTGCTAATCACACTGGATCTGGTAAGATTATATATTGATTACTAGTTAGTAATGATGTGAAATCAAGAGACAGCTGAATACCTAATGACTACCCTGGTGTACTTTATTAATAAGGGATAAGGGAAAGATGGGAGATAGCACAATGGACCTATGGTCTGAATGCTTATGAGAGCTATGATTTAATGCATTGGAAGAAGAAGTCGAGGACGCCCGAGAAAGACATGGCACGATCAAGTAAATCAAATACTTGAATCGGGTCATGTGAAGAGTCAGAATAACAGAAGAGTATGTATGAGACGATGTATGAATGTAAATGAAGCAAGAAGTGTGTGCCAAGACAGAGTTGTATGGCGGTCCGTCCTCTCTGCCTACCCCTGCGGAGAAACGGCGTGAAGGTTAGTTAGGAACCATAAGTTTATGGTTATTTTTTTCTCTCTTTTGTCTAAATAGCTTTGTACCCTTTTTGTTGTTTGTCCTAAATATTTTTTTTAAATACATATCTTTAAAAACACTCTAAAATTGTAATTTTGTAATGTTTTTAAAAAGAACAATTGAATTATATTAGCCGATTATTTGTACGATTTTCTCTAGGAAAGTCCAAATTAGGCACGATTTATTACTAGTCGTATAATACCAATCAGTAACACTGACCACTCTGCAAATTACTGATTCACTGATCGATTGCGGTCTTTATGCGCGCGCACACTACCGATGTATAGACGTGAATATATTAAAATAGCTAAGTTTTATGTAAAATCTTCAATTCTCTTTATTTCTGTTTCCTCAGATGCCGACCACGAGGTAAAGTGCCTTCGCCGCTGGCTGCGGGAGATGGAGGGTCGACTGCCCCCTCTGAGCCTGACTGCTGCGGCAGGATGGTCAAGGCTACAACTAGATCAGAAGGTTCTAGAGCATGAGGTAGGAATTTACTATTACTCTTACCTGTGTACCTTTGACTTCTAAATTATTTATTTGTTAGTTGAGAAAGTTCATGCGCGATATTGATAAGACAGTGCTATTGGTGTTCATTACCGCTGTCTTCTGATCTTTATTGAAATTATTTTTTAACCCTCTTTTGTTGAGATCGGAAAACATTTTATATTGTACCGCTCTATTTTAATGCAGATAGTTTTTACAAGTAACGCTTTACAAGTATTTGTACATTTGCCCAATAGATGTCAGTTTACAATATATTATGCATTTGTCCAATAGATGGCGCTTTGCAATAGTCTTTATAATTTAATCGTAGAATATAATACGTTCGATATTTCCCCAATAGATGACACTTAGCAATAAATGTCAAACTTTTCCAAAAGATGACACTGTACCATAAATTTTTTAATTTTCCAATAGATGGCACTTTACAGAACAAATAATATACCCATATACAGCATTTTATAATTCATTTGATAATTTTTCAATAGATGTCACTTGTTCTAAATTTATGAAAAAAATCCCTAACTTATAAACGAGTTTTTTAATGACAGCAAATCGAACGGTATATTATTTTAAAACCATAATAAGACATGACGTCATGAGATCTATAATATGATGTCATCTTTTAAATAATAATAATAATTGATGCTTTTTATAGCGCCGTTTACATGAAAGAAAATCACCTCAAGGGCCTCGAATATTTGTCCATGTTGGTTTAAAAAAATATATATATACAATTCAATTTGCTTTCACTAAAAAAACTCATTTTGGTACCAAGTCTGCGTATTCATTTTCTTAACTTTCCCTATTAGATAGAGGCTGTCAATGTAATTTAATTTATCAAGATCTATTCATAATACTTTTAATTTAGTGTTAGAATTTTATGTAACAAGCAGGTTTTAAGCAATTTTCGTTCCCTGATTTACCTAAAGATCGAACACCCCAAGAGTTTCGAAACGAATTGAATCAAAACTTCTAAATTCGATTCGTAAATTCATCTGAAGAACTTTTTTTCTGTTAATTTCTTGAGCATGATTGATTTTTGCCGGAAGTTGAATAACGGACTGAGCTAACATCTGCGAGTTTTAGACGGTTAATTTCTTCGCCTGATCTTCGCCGATAAATTATATAAATAGATTCGTTACTTAGCCAGGTATTCGGTTTTTCATTTTTTAATTAGTAAGGCCCAGGTGTTTGAACTGCCGTCAAATTTGACGTCGTCACAAACCGGCAATCGTATATTTTTGACATTTGAACGTACTCCGTTAGCTATTTGTAAAATTTAAAGTTTAAATCAGCATAAAGATGATGGACATTTAACCAAACGCTGACGGTTTGAGAATAGGGAGGGACCTTGGAATAAGAATATATATGGAGAGAGAGCTAAATATTTTTACCCAACCTATACAAATTTACGATAAATCACTTTCTCTGGGTTTTAACGATGTAAACCGTGAGAGAGAAAGAGACGAGACAAATTGTCACATAAAATCGCACCACTTTTAGATATGTAAGCATGTTTTCCTACTCCGGCGACTCCGCCCACTACGTTTTTTTATGCGACATATCTCAACAGTTTGTGAGGTTTGGAGTAACAATGTATGGAGTGAGAGCTAATTATTTTTACCGAACCTATACAAACTTGCGATAAATCACTTTCTCCGGGTTTTTACGTCGTACACCATGAGAGAGAAAGAGACAACAAATATAATACTCCACTTTCACAATGATCTTGGGCTCCTGGGTCACCGCGGGACTCCGCCCACATTTTTTATTATGCCACTAAATTTGACACAACTAAACGGTTTTTTTAGGTTAGATGCTATATTTTTGCTGTCGATATGTGATATGAATGGATGTATAAATACCCTAGGCTTGGTCTTAGCCACGCCCAGGTCCGCCGAGTCAGGTAAACATCATTAAAAACTGACTACACTGCCTTGGATAGATACCACTCTAAATACTCTTTAGTTTTGAGGTTATATTCTATATTTTTGTTGATAATCAATACTGTGAAAAAGTGGTTGTACAAATAAACAAAACACCATATCGACATGTGCTATGAATTGATGTAAAAAGGTGTGTCCATGAAAACCCTAGCCACGCCTGAGTCAGGAAAAAAATCAACAATCCTGATTACACTGTTTCGCAAAGCTATCCCTCCTGGTATATTATTGCTCTGATGGAGGGACCGTTTAAATATTTAAAAAAATCAGGATGACGCTAATTGCCGATTTGGAGACGCTGACGGTGATGTGACAAGGTTTCAAACAACTTGGCATAAGCCAGTCTCATTATTTACTTAGATTTATGTCGGTTTTTCTAATTATTATTAATAATCAACCATTGTTTCGTGTTATTCAACAAAATAAAAACCGCCTCGTCAGCTCTTCATTCCGGTAATTTTCGTAATCAGCGGAAAACTTTGATACCATAGCGGCACATTAAAATAATTGTACTTTCTTTCAATTTGTATTTCGTTGCTTAACTGCAATGTATTTTCCATTCGGACTTCAGTATTTAGCCGAGCAAAACCTGGAACTTTCTCCCCGAATTGATAGACAATGTCGCGAAAACCGTAAATTTCCCCAAAACAATGGGAAACCATTCGCCACAGCCATGGGCAGATAGATTTCAAGTGACAACAATGGCCGTCAGCTCGGTTCTGCAAATTTACCGTGTTGATTTAAATTGTCAGTGTTCCATGGCGAACCATGATATTGCACATCGCCACAGTTCTGCATGACGATTTTACCGTAAATCCTGCAGTTTTTCACTCTTACTGTCTAAACTAAAGTATGATAGCTTGTAACAGAAGTTTATCAAAAATTTTGTCACGCCAATCTGACTCAACGCATTTCTAGCAATGATTAATTACATACCCAAAGGATAACATAGCGATAAGATAGTTGGATAAAATAGCGATATGCCACTGATAGAGTATGCAGTCAGTTCTCTGACCGAGTATTAAAGGCGCCGAGGTGCTCGTTTGTGCCGCCGCCTATTCCTCCAAGTCATTCCCTCCATGGTGTAGTGGTTAGACTTTGAGTCGGGATGTTGCGAGCTCTAAATCGAAGTGGTGCAAAAATAAAATAAATTAACACGTATTTCTTTCTTTCATATATGCGTGCTAGCCGTGTGAGCATGCGCTGATGCAGGGGAGCACTGCAATTATGTATTGAGTGCTCCAATAGCGCCTCCATAAGACCACGCCTAGCTTTATCATTTTTTATGTGAATACCGGACAAGAGTCGCAACTGTCCAGAGCCAGTGGGATTATGGCATCCCCAGTTAGTATATGTCGTGAGGCTGAAGGGAGTGGGGAAGGAGAAGGTTGGGAAGTACCTGACTACTCAGATCTGGTCACTAAATACGGCTATTGCCATTTCAATCAACGTTTTGATTCCGAATGGTGGTCTTTTACCAGGTTAGTACTTAAGAATTTACCACTCATATTCATTAAATTAAATTTATTTGCGAACGCCGATCTCGAACCCGCGACTTTCGGATTTATGGTCAAGGATTTTAAACCGCACGTCGACGGAGGTCGTCAATATCAGCTGTACAGACTGCTATACAAGAAAAGTGAGATCCCATAATCACAGGTTTCATTACGCCTAAGCCGATATTCAAAAAGAAAAACCTAAAAAGAGCGCCGTCTTATTTCCTACTGCCGCGATTCGCGTGGGTAGTAAATTGCACATTTTCTTCCGCACTTTTGTATGTACGGCCATTTTACATGTTTAAATTACGCGCAGAGTGCGTTGAGCTATCCCCATAATGGATAAGTATATTATTAATGGTTCTTGTTTCGATCGCCAGTCGATAAAGCTGGCATCCAGCGGCCATGTCGAAGCTGGCTTTCCTCTCCACCGGCGTCTTCCCTCCTTCACTTTCATTTCCATCGTTATTTACCGCCATTGCGGCCAACTCATAGTCATATCCAATGAAAGTTTTTCTTCTCGGTTTTTTCTACAAAGTTTCTTCAATTTTGAAATGATGTAATGCCATTACGAACTGTTACTTACATAATCATAGTAATAATTGCCGTCTGACGCGTAAACGCGCAAATCAACCAAATTGGTGGAAAGTAAAGTGATTTATGAAACGTCATGATTTGTAGGCAACCAATTTAAGGGCATCAAGTATTTTGACCCGTGAACGCTTTAAGCATGACTACGAACAAAAGCGAAACCGTAATTTCTGTAAAAAAATCTGATCGATCATCCTTTCTCAACGAACGGTCAATCGTTAGAGCACAGACGACAGGTAGAAATGCTGTGTCTATGTTACTAGCATTTAGCACATACATGCTCTGGGGAACTGTCGTAATTGATTTCTTCGACACTGATGCACAGCTGGGAGGAATGGCTACAGCGTGCCCAGCACTTTTTTGTTTGACTTTTCCGCACGAGAAAAAGTTGTTTTGAGGACTATTTTCTTATGCTCAGCAGTTCGTCTCTGGGACGATTTGTCAGTTTTTTTCATTTCATCTCTATTGGAATCTGCCCAAAGATTTTAGTTTATCTCCACAAAATATTACACCAGTCCAACAGAAACCCATATCCTAAAATCTGTGGCTCCTATTTATGGGACCTAGCTGAATGTTCAAAAACATATACATGCATATCATATTTATATTTGACAAGGCAAGCTCTGCCCTAAGATCTTTCACCTAAGCTTCTCTCCGCAAAATTTAATATAACACTACTTCAACTAAAATTCGTATCTTCTTTGGCTTCTCTTTGTGAGATCACACCGAATGTTTACAAACGGCCCATTTTAACTGTTGAAACAATCTCCCTTTCCCTTCCACGCGTTCCCTTTTATCTCCACCATACTATTAGCTACTAACTGCGGCTGGAATACGTGAATAGACTGAGTAATAAATATCGCAGCTTAGCATTGATTTTGTGCAGTTTTTGTTTGAAGTCTGGCAGCCTCGGTTAAAAAGGCGTAAGGTTTTAACTACGTTGGTGGGGCTAGTTTAAAATGTTTCCATAGCTTTTTAGCGATTCTAGCTCTGTCAACTAACTAAATTAAAATATACTTAAGGTGGTCTGTTGCTGTCTGATACGTAGTTGAAAGAACCACTATTGTCAAGTGCACCGATTCCGCAAAAAAACAAAACAAAATTTTAAAAAGGCGTAATTTTTTGCATGGAAATTTAGGCCTTAGTGAAAGTATAACGGTCATGCTGTTATGCTTGAAACCTGATCATAATGTTGTCAAATGCTGAAACGGGCTGAGAATCGGTGGTTAACGTGGGCGATTATTTAAAGTGGTATCGGTAAAAAAACTCATATTGTCGCCAATCATTGATTTGCAACAGTGTAAAATGTGACAGTGGTTCAAACCACTAGGCCTAAGTTTACTTGTTTTAAAAAATTTGAAATACAGTTGACATATTAATTAACAGCCATACAGAAACAATCACTTTCAGTATTTATTTTGTTATGTTGACATGATTTTAATTTATTTATTGTTAATTGGTTTTTGCAACTTTCAACCGCTGTTTGTTTGTTTAGCGTCAAATTCGTAATAATAATAATAATATTTGGACGATTTGTATAGCGCCGTTTTTGTGAAAAATCACCTCAAGGTCGTAGTAGTGAGGTTTGCTATTTGAAACGTTTGGGGTAGAATGATCCACCTTGCCCGTATAAAATGATAAAAAGATTATTTTACCCCAAATGCTTATACTCGTACTTTGTTATAGAAACATTAAAATGTAATTTTTTTTTTTTTGAAAAAAGACAATATTTGAAAAACTCCTACTGCCACCATAATGAGCGGAATATGTTGCTTGTGCAATGATGAAGACTTAGCTAGCAGAGGAAATGAACCCACGATGCCCGGGTGTGAATCCGACGTGTTTGTCCACTAACTACTAACCGGTCATATAATTCTTATTATCCTCAATATCTCGTTCAATTTATTTGACACCCCTTTCAATTTTTCATGATATAAATTTCCCGTGGGGGATCATTTTATATACCCGTGTAAAAACATTGATCATTTAATGGCTCTAATAGTGGTTTAAAAAAATTAAAAAATCTGCTTAAGTCGGCTACAAAGTTTTTTTTTTACGTGAATACTGCACAAGAGTCTCAACTGCTCCCAACTGTCTAGAGCCAGTGAGACTATGGCATCCCTAGTAGGGGTATGTTGTGAGGCTGAAGGTAGTGGGGAGATGAGGAAGGGGAAGGTTGGGAAGTACCTGGCTATTCAGATCTGGTCACCAAACAAAACAGCAACTAATTTGAATACAAATATATATCTTTGCTAATTTACTTATTTATTCAAGCATAATAATATATAATACATAACACAGATAATGCAATACATTATAAAGCGTCATACTTATATATAATTCTTTTATATCTAAATTTTTATTAAAAATATGTACTCTCATAAAAAGCTGTGCTTGTTTGCATGGGGGAGGGTTAATTTATTTAGTTACTAAGAAACTGTAATATATTTTTATTATAAAGTTTTTTTCTTAATTTAAGTTTTCAGTGTATTTTGAATTATTTAAGATCATAGTTAATCAATCTTATTTATTCCTGGACATTTGTAACTCGGCTGACCCATTGTTTTTTTTTACACATCTGAATCGGTAACATGCATTTTACCTGAGATTTTTTGTGGTTCTGAATGGTGCGGTTTTATTTAAATATATTCTGATGGATGTGAAAGAGGTTTTGTGCATGAATTATCATAATTAACCTATTGTTTGCATAATTAATTAAGGTTTGTACCTCGAGGCATTATGTTGTGTTTGCACACATCTCCTCTGCTGTTAAAAGCTCCGGTGTAGTTTACGGTGGCGGGCGGCGATAGTCAATGGCCTGGGCTTGACCTTAGGGACCCATAGCGCCATAAAAGATGAAGACTTCGCCCCTTGTAATGAACATTGAATTATTACGCGGACGTTAAACTCTCCATTTTAAAGGAAATTCCGCCATTAGCCTCAGCATTGTGCATTGACTGGTGTGTGCAAGTGGAGTGTTTACTGTTGCTTTTCAAATTGGCAATGAGCGCGGCACTTATTGGGCATTAATCAAGTTTAGTGTTTTATTAACCTGTCTGCCACTTTCTTCAGAAAACAACGCATGAGAAATAAATCATGATTAAATGTACTTATTAAATCTTCTTTCATAATTTATCGGTTTTTCAGTTTCCATCGAATGGATGAGCTTTGCATGCGTTGTTAACGTCACTGTTAATATTTGAAGAGTAGCCTTTTCTTTTCTTGCTTGTTTACGTTTGAATATATTTATTATTATGTACTTATTACAACCCGGCTTCATGCGTATTTTGTATTAATGTATAGGTACATATAATATTTTAATATTACCCTAATGTTTCACAGTAGTAAAACAATAATTTTCCCAAATTTATTGAACTATTGAAAGAATGGTACAAACAATATGACGTTTTTATTATTTTTATAGCTCACGGTTGAAATGAAAATGGGAACTCAAAATAATTGCGTTAACCTATGAATTCTTGATATAAAATATGTGCCAATTTCGTGACACCGGAACTCGCCGTTCGAGAGTTATTTCGGCTTCAGACAAACAAACAGGTGTCTAATTTACAGTTATGATTTCTTATGATTAAATACAAGGTTGATTTTGATTTACCGTTTTCAGAAATCTACTGGTTAAAAAAAACGATTCCAAATCATTAAACATAAGTATGTTTTTTGCGCAATTACATTTTGCAAAAAGTAACCTAATATCCATAGGTTTACCGTTGTCCAAAAAACGGCTGTTCTAACTTCACTCTGCTATAAAAAGATATCGATTCAGGAAATAAATAAAAATAACGGGGCATAATTACGCTCCGTGGCCCTGAAAATGCGAGGGGCAAACTTTTACATAATAAATATTGTTCAGACAATTACAACGGCTACCGTTCTCGAACGATAAAATACCATCGAGTCAAATTGGAAATTGCTTGCGCATCGGCTTGCTTAAACCCCGTTCCTTCATTGAAAGGGTAAACTCAAAATATTATAACTTCTCAACTACAATAGCGTATTATCCGCTGGACTGGAGGTTGAAAGTGAATCTTGGTATTGATGCAAACCAAATGGCATTTATATCTCAATAATTGTAAATGAATACAATGTTGGCCTTGTCGAGCCCCGTTTCTTCTCACAACAAAAACGTATACTTATTTCTAAAATCAACAATCTATTAATTATAACAGACTCATAATTATTATTCAAAATTATGCCTGTCAATAAATTCAAAATAGCCTGTGAAAAATATTTTAAATGCATACAAATCAAAATAATAAGCAATATATATTTAAAAATATTATAAAGTCAAAAAGAAAATGATATAATTAGCTACTTGTAAACTTGAATGAACAAAGTAACTAATATAAAATAAATAATATTATAATTGCTCAAAAACAAAAACAAAAAACTAGTCATACTTTGTTTATATACTGTGTACTTTTTATCATTTCTGTGTTTTCAACACCATTTTAATTGAACTATTTATTTTTTCTTTCTTTTGAAATCTTCTAAAAATATTTGTAAAGGTTATTTATCTGTTACTTATGTGAATCTGAGAGAAATAGTTGGAATGCAGGCGAATTTTCCAGTGAATGTATATATTATTTTTTTACGAATATCTGTCTGTATCTGTGTTTTCTCTTTATTTTTTTTTTTAAATCATCTCCATTCAGAATCAAAACGTTGTTTGAAATGGCTTTAGCCGTGTTTGGTGACCAAATCTTAATAATCAGTTACTTCCCAACTTCCCTCTTCTCCATCTTTTCCCCTTTCCCACTACTACCTTCAGCTTCACAAGATACCCGGGTTAGAGATGCCATAGTCCCACTGGCTACGAACAGTTGGGACTCTTGTGCCGTATTCACGTAAAATATATGCATAGATGTAAGCTTCGTCGGTGATTATATGCCAATTGATAAAAAAAACTCATTCACCTCAACATTTCTCCGATTAGGGATGTCATAATAATAATAATATTTTGATAATATCTTTCGCGCTGTTTTTGTGAAAAATCACCTCAAGGGCGCTGTACAAATCTTAATTTCTAGGATCTATCTTATTACCAACTATGTAATAATCTATGAAAAATTATTTTTATTTTTATTATGTACAGAGATAATATACAGAAGGATACTTACCTGGCAGGTCACTTCAGAAAAAAACATTATTATTTTATTTATTTCTAACTCGAATAAAGATACAGTTTTTCATGCAGTACTGCATTGCGTATACTTGTGCGGTATTCATATTAAAAAATCCATATTTTATTTTTGTTATGCTACTCAACTTATTCTTAACGCTTTGTAATACAATACAGTCGTTTCTATTAGATTTTTTTAACCACGGCATTCTCCTTCCCGGAGTATGTCTATTCCAACTCGTTGGGAGTATATTACATTATGAATTGTTTTAAAAAAACAATATATTATGCAAATAGAAAACTTCGGAAGCATTTACTTAGTATGAGCCTCCGGTTAAAGTGAATCTTGACATTGATGTAGACCAAATGGCATTTCTATCTCAATTTTCTCACCGAGATCTATCTATGCCCAAGGTCTATTTTAATCTACAGACAAACTGCATCACTAACTAGCGGTTGAAGACAAGCTCCCGTTCAACAAATTGCTTTCTTATCAGATAATTCACAGCTGCTGTGGGTGATACTATTAAACCGTTAAATACAAATTAAATAAATGTCTGTTTTTAAGTTTACACTCTCACAAATGTTTTCTCTTTCGATTTTTAACTTTGTTTTCAAAACAAAGTCGATTCCGTATTGCTTTTTTTATAATCTATACTGATGAGACACGAGGCTATATCCCAACTTATATATGATCCTAATTCATTGATTGGTTCTGGGTGTAAGCTAAACTCTTTTTACAACTGCTGCGTCAAACTAATCTGGTGAATTAATGTTCCTGCATTCTCGGCTATTTAGGTTCTTGACTGATTTATTTGTGAGAAAATGTGCTAAGGCATTTGCCTGTATGTTTGTTTTGTTAGAATATTTTGTCCGACATCGCATTCCACTTGGAAGAATTTATCAATGTTACCCACGGATCTCTGATAATATATATATATATATATATATATATATATATATATATATATATATATATATATATATATATATATATATATATATATATATATATATATATATATATATATATTATAGTTTCGAACTAATTTAATCAAGCAAACATTAATTTTGCGACATATCTGCAAAACTGTAATCGCATAACGGAGAAGTCACAATAATTGGAATCCATTTCGCATTATCTAATAGTATTTATTTAATTACATTTATACAGTTGCTTTTGTTGGTTTCTTTAGCATGTTATTAATTGCTTGGTCCTATTAGCAAGGTATGCCATTTAAAAAGCACTAGATGACCGTTCTAAATCACGAGTTTTTTAGTGGCAAAGTTGAGAAATGTATGTTTCAAAATATCCGTAAGTGAGTGATGGCTGCTTTTGAAGTCTGCATATCTTCTTGAATTAAATAACTTTTGCAGTCAAGCATTTTTGCTGGTAAAATTGGACGTAGTTATGCAGAATGCGTCCAACCCACAATTTTCCAAAATCGAGTTATACATATTTTTCCATAGATAAATACGCGATTTCTATCTGCTGAAAACATCCAAGCTCCAAAGGCAATAGGTTTTTGGTAATTATTTTATTTTTGCTAACTTACATTGCAGATAGTTGACTTGAATTGAAGTTTAAAAACATTAAAATGTAGGATAACATAGGAAATACATTTTTTTAATAAATACATTGATAGATTATAAATTACCTATTTATAATAATTCTCATTAAAAAAAACACTGATATTCACTTTACAAATGTCGCAATATGCTTTTGTATTATATATTAACACATATTTTCAAACGCCTTTTTCTCAGTTTCATCTTTTAGGGGTTGGATGCTTTCACCATAAAAGCGTTCAATCGTATATCTTAGGCTTGGTGCACACGTCAGGGTTTTTTCCGCGCGGAATCGCTGCGCCTCCGCAATTGCGGCGCCGGATGCTAAACTTTAGATGGGGTGCCGCGACTCACCACCCAGAATCTTAAATTGAAATTCAAATAATAATTCAAATTGCGTGATGAATTCTGAAGTGCGCACCAAGCTTAGAGTACATAGAATGGTACCTATCCAAGGCAGTGTAGTCAGTTTTTGATGATTTTTTCCGGACTCGGCAGACCTGGGCGTGGCTATGACTAGGGCTAGGGTATTTATACATCCACTCATAGCACATGTCGACATAATGTTTTTGTTTATTCGCAAAACCAGTTTTTCACAGTATTGTTATCAACAAAAATATAGCATAAAACCTGAAAAACCGTTTAGTTGTGTCCAGTTTAGTCGCAAATCAAAACATGTGGGCGGAGTCCCCGGAGATCATCCTTACAGTACATAAAAGCGGTGTGTTATTTTTGCTGTCTCTTTCTCTCTCATGGTATACGACGTAAAAACCCGGAGAAAGTGATTTATCGCAAGTTTGTATAGGTTGGGTAAAAAGAATTAGCTCTCTCCATACATTGTTACTCCAAGGCACCAAGCCTAATAAAGCAACATTAGATATGTTTTGCTTTCATGCTTCTGTCGTATGGTAAAAAGCAAGGTGGTACACGCAAGATACTTTGACATTGGAGTTGAGAATTGAGATTCCATATTTCCATTCTGAGATGAACTTTGGCATTGAAGTCCAGTAGTTTGCACCGAAGCTTCTCACTTATTAATAAATGTTACCGTTTTTAACACACGCTATGATTTGCAAGCATAAATGCAGCCGCGTGCAGTTGTGCACTCACTTGAACAGTCGGCGCTACAGCTGAAAAAGAGGCTTTCTTAAAAAGATATCAGTCATTTGTTTAGTTCATCTCCATTGAACATATCCATCTCTCTCGAATTTCACTTCCTTTTTTGTCACTGTACACCAGGGATGGAGAACCTACGACAGCTGGGAAAATAAATTTATGTATTAATTATTGTTAAGCGGAAAGTATATATTTTTATGCAGTCACGATTTTTCGAAATTTTGACGAGGGGCTCAAACCAATATTGTTAATGATTGTTCGATTTACGTAATTGACTAAATAAATTAGTTTCACTAGTGATTTAAATAAATTAAATAACCAGTTGGAGTAACGTTTTTACCGATAAACTTATGTAGTATATTTCAACAAAAATCTCAAATTATAATTTTAGAGTAATTACAAGTTTGTAAGTACGTGTAGTAGACATGATGCGAATGAAAACTAATGAGTAATCAAATACAGTCATTTTAATTTATGATGACATCGATTGTTCCAGTTAACGAGATTTAAAAAAAAAAAAAAAAAAAAGTATTGCTAATACCGCACAAGAGTCCCAACTCTGGAGCCAGTGAGACTATAGCATCCCCAATAGAAGTAATTTGTAAGGTAGTGGGGAGGGGAAGGAGATGGGGAAGAGGAAGGTTGGGAAGTACCTGGCTATTTAGATCTGGTCACCAAACACAGCTACTTCAACCAACGTTTAGATTCTGAATGGTGGTTTTTCACCAGGGCGATACATAAGGTATCTACCACTCTAGAACGTATCGCAAATATACCATATTTTATTTATACGAATTAAGTGTGTTATGACAGATATTAGTCAAAATAAAATTTATTTGCGCACGCCGGGTTTGAACCCGCAACCTCTGGATTCGTAGTCGAGCGTCTTATCACTCGAGCACGGAGCCCGTCACTAAGCGAATATTGTAATAAGTGGAATAAAAATTACGAAAAAGATGTTAAGAATCTCGCATTGGCATCCAGTCACTTCGCGGTGAAAAATTGTGTAAACAGAGCTGTAGTTAACGAACTTTACTGTATGTATTATTTTATTATTCCACTCGGGGGGAAAAGGTTCGCCAGCGCTGCTGTGCATTTTGCATTGCAGCAAAAACTATCACCATCAAACCGAACGATCTTAATATGATATATAAATACTGTGCTGGTCATGTTTTCACAGCGAATTAATCTCTCCGCTCAATGTCTGCGATCAAACCTCTCAATTCGTTGCGTGAATTCACCGCGCACAACCTTAGAGTAACGTAGAGACCTAACATTGCGAAATTTTGTCCGCACTTTTTGACCAAGGATTGACCAAGGGAGGTATGACGTATATGCTTCCAGCCAATCGGATGCGAAGAAAACCGTAAAGATAAACATTATTCTGTCTTTATCTGTTTGCCAACAATTTAGCGTTAGTATCATGAGAAAGAAAGAGACCGGGATACTTTCAGAAGCCGTACAATATGGGTATTCCCCACTGTAATGGTTTCTTATGTGACAGCTAGTAAATATCTCTAAGTTAAAAATATTACGAATCCACTAAAACTCATTTCAAACGGAAGTTTATTATATTGGAACGAATAGTCCAAAGATTAATTACATATTGGTGTAAGTTACTAGTTGTTTTGTAGGTTAGAATGTTAAATATTTGAGATCTAACTAAAAAAGACGATTTTTATGGTACATACGTGTGAAAACTGTTTGTTTTTGGTCCTTTTGTACTTCGATTGAAGCAACCAAGTATAGCACATATGGCCATGATGTTTTGCTAGATATCGGACAAAAAATAACTCAAGTTTTTAACTATTTACGCACTTTTGACAGTCCGTTCGCCTGACACTCCAAACCAGAATGAAGCTCGTACAGATCAAATATTGCGGACATGGTATTCAGCACGCCCCAAATCGTGTATTGGTTTCAACAATTGTTTGTCTCTTTTTCTCATATGCGTATAGAACCGAGCATAAAGAGAGAGCTATATTTTGCGAGTTTGTCAACGATTTGTCACAAATTAGTACGGTCTCTTTATATTGTTACTCTAAGCGCACAACACACATCTCCACTCCACACATCTTCCCCTGGCAGCATTCACAATTAATATATCGTCGACCAATGACGTTACATATATATAGACACGTTGTAGCGCTTTCAAAGTGGCAAGCAATAACGCTAGTAGGTGTGATCGGTGTTTCAGCCGATTTAGTACTAAACGGTCACGCGTCGCTTGAGGTCGTTTCAAGCAAGTATGGAACGCGGTTCGAACATCGGATCTGTTCATACACATATATTCTATGAATGTCTATCTTTGTAATATATGAACGATATTTGGATGACGAATTTACTGGTAACGTGTGTGTTTTGCTTGCCACATTTTGTGTTAATATTCTAAGGCTATAACTCTATATGTGTAACGTCATTGTCGTCGCCGGAAAGGTAAAATGGCTGTAGCGCCTTTTTGGGAAGTTTACATCAGAGCACTTGAAAGTTTTTTTTGTTTTTACAATAAAATTCATCAGTCTTCAGTACATGGTTGGATTTTGAAAAAAAAGTTGACTCAGGAAACTCAATGCTCTCACTGAGTTACGTAAAGCGACACAAAGCTCAAAAAGTCCCAAGCTTGAGTCAAGCCTTCTCTCAAATGGTAGATATATTTTAGATGGCTGAAGGGCCACAAAGTCTTCAGAATCAAACGAGAGTCAGAGCATTCGATGCAGAAAAAAGAACTGTTCAAAACTGCACATTCAACTCATTTTTTACCAAAGTGTCGCTTAAGCCCTTTTGCCGCTATGATGATATGTTTCTATAATATCCTGAAGGTAAATTTGAAGTTTTCCAGTAAATCGTAAGATTTACCGAAACGATTGTCTAAGAGTTCGAAATAGAATCGTTTATGAGGGTTTTTAACCAACCCAACCTAACCTTTCAACCTAACATAAGCTAAACTTTAAACCTAACCTTATCATGTTGAACCGTAAAGCCTTAGCATTTACCTAAATGGTTGTATAAATGTCTAAATTGGAAGCATTTACAAGCTTTTTAACCAACCTAACCTTACCTACCCTTTTTTTACTTTTAGACAATAATTTCGGCAAATGCCAGGGTTTACCGGAAAAGCCTAAGATTTACTTTTGGGCTTTTACAGTAACGCCCCCAGCGTATCAGGCTCGTGACAATGTGTAATAAATACGGGAGAGTTACTGTTAAGTTTCATACTTTCCCAAATATTAAATTAGTAAGAGGTTAGGTTAAGTCCGAAAAAATCGGAAATTATTAGATTAGTTTGAGATAGGTTGGTTAAAACAAGTCAGTTAACGCTTCAACTTCAGTGGTAGGTACTCTCAGAATCGCCTTGGTGAAATACCGAAACGACGCTTTGAATGGCTTTAGCCGTGTTTGGTGACCAGATCTGAGCTAGGTTCTTCCAATTTTTTCTCTTCTCCACCTTTTCTTTCCAACTCCAGCCCCACAACGTACCCCAATAAATCGGGGGTGCCCTATTCCCACTGACCCTGAACAATTAGCACTCTTGTGCGGTGTTAACAATTTTTTTTTCAATCGGTAAATGCTAAGATTTACCGATAAACTTAAGATTTACCTTCGGGCTTTTACTGTAACGCGCCCAGCACATGATGCCATGTGTTCACGTGTTGTGGATACGAGAGAATCCATGTAAACTTTCTTCGTCTCGCATAAGGCATGGGTCGGCTGTGGGCTGTGGTGAGTTTCCAGCCCGGTGGTTGACCCCACTCACCACTGGACTCTGCGAATAATTCGCTTTGTGAATTAACTCGATGCGCTTTACGCATACCAACCAGGGACGCGCGCTGATATTTTAAATGGTTTTCTTCATTCATTTTACTCTTAGAGTATATAGAGTGGCATCAATCCAAGGCAGTGTAGTCAGTTTTTGATGATTTTTACCTGACTCGGCGGACCTGGGCGTGGCTAAGACCAAGGCTAGGGTATTTATACACCCATTCATATCGACATAATGTTTTTATTTATTCGTATAACCACTCTTTCACAGTATTGTTATCAACAAAAATAAAGCATTTAACCTAAAAAACCGTTTAGTTGTGTCAAGTTTAGTGGCATAATAAAAGATGTGGGCGGAGTCCCGCGGTGACCCAGGAGCCCAAGATCATTGTGACAGTACGTAGAAGCGGAGTATCATATTTGTTGTCTCTTTCTCTCGCATGGTGTACGACGTGAAAACCCGGGGAAAGTGATTTATTGCAAGTTTGTATCGATTGGGTAAAAATAATTAGCTCTCTCTCCATACATTGTTACTCCTAGATTTTACTCCATCTATGGAGAATATCTTGCACTTATCGTTAATTACACCCCCCCCCCCCCCCAGAATGCAAGAATGATGTAAGCGGAATGATAGTTTGGGCATGTAGAGCGAATGAATGAAGAAAGGAGTGTGAAAAGAAAATATTATGCGAAAGTGAATGGAAGAAGAAGTCGGGGACGCCCGAGGAAGACATGGCACGATCAAGTGAACCAAATACTTGAGTCGGGTTATGTCAAGAATCAGGATAACAGAATAGTATGTATGAGACGATGTATGAATGTGAATGAAGCAAGGAGTATGTGCCAAGACAGAGTTGTATGGCGGTCCGTCCTCTCTACGTACCTCTGCGGGGAAACGGCATGATAGTTAGATAATTAGTTAGTTTAGTCAGTAGCCGTTGAAAACTTTGAAATTAAAAATAATTATAACAAGGGAAAAAACTGAAGACGTTTCTTCTATAATTTGTAAAAAGTATAAATAATATTATATGAAGTTAACGCTAACTCGTTTATCTTTCGTATCAAGGTATGAAAGTCTTTGTGTTGGATCCGAAGATGCGATAAAACATTGAATGTGTTTTCAGCTTCAGATGAAATTGGAAATAGTAGACTGTATACGATAAACTATACTACCTGATGACAGTGTCTAACTGTAGCTTGTGGAAAGATTATGGAATGAAGAAAAAATGGGAAACCATTCACTCACCGATGTAGTCGAAGTTGAAAGCTCTTGAAGCCTTCTTATAGAATTGTACAGTATTATTAACAAAACAAATAGACCACACTTAACTTAGTGTTCTTATTCATAAAACACCACATTTAATTTTTTTTTTTTTTTTTTGAGATCAAAACAACAAACCAACGTAATAGCGAAAACGAACGGGCAACACCTTTTTTCACATCAAACCCTTCTGTTTGATTGTCAATTGTTTTGAACACAGTGTTGTTGAATACGGAATTCGATACAGCGAAATGGTTGGATAAGGTAGGGACTTTGGGGGAAAAAATCAAGGTAAGAACCTAAATTATCACTTTGAAATCCAACACTTTGAGACTGTATTTTTCTAAATTGAGGGGCTTAGAAGTAAAGGCAGCAATCTCCTTAATTTTAAATTATTTCTTGGAAAGTTGATTTAACGTTTAATGCACTTTTCTTTTGTGAATATGTTCATAAATTTAGAGATAATTGTTTCAAATTGTTCCTAGTTTAATTTGCACTAACATTTTTGTACACTTCATTCTCCATTTCTTTATAATAATAATTCAAAAGTTGACAATGCTTCAGAACCATTTTTGGAGATTGCTACCTTTGCTTCTAAGCCCCTCAATTTAAAGAAGATGGGTTATCGCATAATCCGGTGTATTTTTGTGTGGTTCTATTTGATGGGAATCTCCAAATTTTCCGCTTACTGAGAGCCTGACATCGCGGAATCCTTTTCTAATGCAATGCGCCCGCACCCAGGTATTTTAATCAGGCATCGGTAAGCTGCCAATAATCTTTAATTTCTTCCAATCATTTTTGGCTGAAAGTGCAGGAGTTACTACTACGAGCGGCACGCCTCTGATACCAATTATTATTGAAACCACCAATACACTTGAGAATATGTTCGTGTACAATCTTAACATGAATAGAGTAATTACTCTAAACTAGAATTGAGACTAATCTGTAATTATAAAAAAACGAGTACATTTAAGTCTAGCGTTTATTTTCAACGTTTTTTACACTAATCAACTTATCACTAAAAGGTAGGGTTATTTTTATGGTTGATCAAGCACGTGTGTTCTGTTTGCACGAATGAAGTTATTATCATCGATGAAAACAAGAATTGTGACCTTTTTTATCGATTTACCTTATTACTTACTTAACTTACTTTATTGACATTTACCGGCAAAGTCAAAGAGAGATTCTCGAGAATTTGTCATTAACTTATTGAAAGAACATAGTTTCACAACAACCATTCAGTTGGTGACAGCCTCTGTAGCATAACGGCAAACACACTGTAATCGTTTTTTTTTTAATGTATTATAGATTTTTTGCTGTGCTGATGTGGGTGCTGTTAGCCTGAGTGCAAAAACCACAAATTATGATGTTTGATAGTCCTGACAAAGTGAGTTTACAACTGTCGTAAAGAACAAAGGTGTGAGTTTCTTTCTCTGCTACTTATGGTTGAAATTGACTTCGTGAATTTATTTGCTTTACCACTCACTAGGAATATCTTGTATACATTTAAAATTTATTAAAATATTGTTTTGAAAATCATCTCTATATTTTACAATATAAATACGCTTTAATGCCTACACTGCAAGGTGTATAACTCCACTATTTTATTCACGGATATATCAAAAGGTGGTGGTTCCTTAAGGGTCACCACCCAAAAATACAAACTTTTTGGCTTTCTAGTACAAGTATTACTACAAACGATTCATCTGGTAATTATATACGGGTAGATAGAAAAATGTATAAGGTTTCCAGTGAACACAATTCTTAAACAGTATTATTTTTAATTTTATATGAAATTCATACTGGAACATTAGGTAAAACGTTTAAAAATGCCTTCGCTGGTTTTCAAACTGCCCTTTAACTGACATTTTAGTATGTTTTTATAGAATTTAAAAGATTACAGCTTAAAATTTTTACTCACTGAAAACCTTTCCTAACTGCCCGTGTAAAATTCACAGATAAGATATGTGCAGTATTACTTGTATTAGAATACTAAAAAGTGACGTTTATCGCAATTCTTGGGTGCTGAGCCTTAAGAATTTTTCGAAAATCAGATGTTTTTATTGTTGGAACATTTTTCTTGTTTTTAACTTTAAGCCGTTGTTTTCGTTACTGTAAAATTGTCAAAGTTGAAGTTATCAAATTTGCAATTTAAGCCATCGATATGAATATCTTTCTCCTTTGCTTTAAACTACTTTGTATCGAGTATTGTTCTAGTGTAGACTGATTAGCCTTTTAATAATGTATTTTAGTATGAAATATTCACCTTTCGATTATCAGAAAACTCGTTGTATTGATTTAAACCCTCAGTGATCACTTATTATGCAGTAGGTTTCATACATTATTATGTAACCAACATTTCCAGAACTATTAAAATTAATAATAGTTATAGTACATAGATAATTATATTCCTGTATGAAAAACCAAATACGAGGAATACAATTACAATTATGATTGCGTAATGTTCTTCAGATCGAGTTCATTCAACTCAGTTTTTTCACGTACGTTTCGGGTGAAATATATGTTTAAACTGTTGGTTATTTTGGGCATTTTGTACTAACTGCCGCATGAAGTCATGGCTTTCCGTACTTCAAATAAACATCCATCATAATGGCATTAGTCCAAACCATTCAAACTTCAAACACATATTTCCTAAAAAAGACTTTTACTCGTATATTTCATGTATTACATTATTATTTTGGTATTTCTTTCTGTTTTTGCTATTAGATTAACTTTTGTCCTGGCGAAGGAAGGTTTATTGACGTTGTCATTTTCTTTGCTTTGAGAATGAACTCATCAATAATATAATTTACAACTCTGTGCACTCATGAATGCACTATGTTATTCCTTGTATGCAATACGCTAATGGTGATATTAACATAATAATATAATATAATAAATCTTTATTTAAATACAGTTTACAGTAATAACAGCAAAATAATAAAAATAAAAGCAGAATAATCATATAAAATACATAAGGTGTATAAAGGTGTAGGTACATTTATATATTTTAACAAGAAATCTATACATTGTAAACAATATATATATATATATATACTACAGAAACATTAACTAAATAGAAATATAGACCATTATCCGTATTTGCATAATACATAACTTAGTTTTTGTATATTTGTATACAGTTATTAATTTTGTTTTCTCGTAATCTGCCTCACTAGGCAAGCCTGTGTTGAGGCAGTAATTTTTGTCGATTGTTTTGGTTACTTCAAATTAAATTGATCTATGGTTAATGTTATTTGAAAGTGTGAATTTAATATTAATATAGAAATAGTAACATAAAATTATTTTACAATTACGATTCCGATACGTCAGATCGCAGATTATATAAGGTTTTAATTCAGCTTTTCGAGATGTATCGAAGCTCCATAACTCACGATTAAAATGTTCCTGACAACTTAAAACAGTCGCTGAAAATTAAATAATAACTTTGTAAAAGACCACAGATTTTATTTTAATTTTAGCCTGAACATTATCAGGGTATAAAATTAAATTGATTAATTAACAGTTTAATTTTGTACCCTGATGATGCTTAGGCTAAGCAAAACCGGTCATAAAAATTAAAATAAAATCTGTGGTCTTTTACAAAGTTATTATTTCATTTTCACTAAATATGTCAAACCACAAAGGGGTTGCTTTCTACAAAAATATAAAATACTTACTTTTATCTGTACCTACATCGCAGATTGTAGAATCTGTTTCAAATTCATAACGTCAGATCTCACCGCTCGTGTAAGAGACATACAAATATTATTTTCGTTTTCCTACAGCTAAGGTAGTAATTTATTTTTATTTCATTTTATATTTTACAAAATCATTAAATATGACAAATATTTTCAAATATTAAATTTTACTACCTCCCTAACTAACTAACTAACCATCACGCCGTTTCCCTGCAGGGGTAAGTAGAGAGGACGGACCCCCATATAACTCTGTCTCGGCACACACTCCTTGCTTCATTTACATTCATACGTTGTCTCATACATACTCTTCTGTTATTCTGACTCTTCACATGACCCGATTCAAGTATTTGATTTACTTGATCGTGCCATGTCTTTCTCGGGCGTCCTTCTTCCATTCATTTTCGCACCATATATTCTTTTCACACTCCTTTCTTCGTTCATTCGCTCTACATGCCCAAACCATCTAAGCGTCCCTTTCTTGATACTATTCATTACGCTCACATCAGCCTTGCATTCTTTCCGGATATCCACATTTTTAATACGGTCATACATGGTTTTACCGCAAATACGTCTCAAAGATCTCATTTCCACAGCATTCAGTCTACTAGCCCTCTACTGCGTACTCAGTCTACCACGACCTCCCAAACTAGTCATTTGCCCGTATCATGTTGGTCTGCATTCGATATAAAATTATCAATGAAACATAGTACTCCTCAATAACAAGATCAAAAATAACAAGAAAAATAACCATTATCATTCAGTTCGGGGATGTCATGATGGACCACAACGGACACAACTTGACGGCAGAATCTAACCGGTGATAGGTATAGGGATGGTGTAAAGGGCAACACTTCCTCCAGGTACCACAGCGATTGATTCACATCAAAGATGGAATCATTACATCACACATAAATCAAAAACAGTATTTCTTATACAACCACGTATTCCACACATTGTCCAATGTCCACCTGGTATTGTGTCATGAACCCTATTCATATTTCCAGTCCATAGCTCCATACACCCACAAAGCTCCGCCTGCAGTGTGCACCTGCATCGTAAAATCACTTGTGCATTATGAATGCAAACAAATGCATCATGATGTTTAATACCGCATAGATTTCCCATTAAGATTTCCTTCGCTTTCCTCTGATGTTGGATATCACTCAAGCCTCTCATCTTGCCATTCAAACTGTCCATACTTTACATCAACACAAATCGGAAGAGTACGTCCTTTCTTATACTTGTGCATTTTACCATTCTCTCGGTCTGTGTGTACGCAATTGTCTTATGATTCTTAGAAGAGAAATCTCTGAACAGGTGTGCTCAAAGAGTGAAATATTTTTAAGTGTTTGCATTTTGAAAAGTAAAAAGTGAAAAGGTTACACGAGTAGGTATGCAGTGCTTCGTTCTCGTGGTACTTTGTTCACTGAGAAAAAAATACTCTCGAATACATTTTAATAAAATGGAAATGGGAATATACACAATTCGTATCCATAATACTTCGGTATTTCTCAGTATTTATTTTTGGTCCGTAAAGTTCTACTGGAACTTTATTACGAGATTACTTTCCGGTGGTACTGAATATATAAATTTCTTAATAGTATTTGATTCACTTGATCGTTCCGTGTCTTCTTGGAACATCCCCGATTCTGTTTTCTATCTTTTTCCGTGTCATCGACATCTCCTTCCGCGTCTCTCGACCTCTGACGCTTGTTGTGCTTTCTCAAAAGCCATTTTCAAGACTTAAGTGAAAAGTTTTTTGTTCTTTCCACTCGCACAACAATTTTTAATTTCCTTCCCTTCCCACCTCTACCCCTTTTCTACTTGAATACACTTACTTTATTTTATTGTATGTAATTCTTAGAATTTTTATTTTTAATGTTATCACATATTTTTTGTATAAATTCACATTATGCGGAAAACGTTACAATATGATTATTCCTTTCTTCCCCAATATGATGTAATAAATAAAATTAAAAATAAATTTAGTAACGTCTTCTAGGCTTTTACATACGTTACCTACCATGTGTGTAGAAACAGTTGAATTAAGTCTTAATTAAGTTATGTTCCTAAACCTATGTATAAGAAATATATTATTATGAAGATTAAATAAATAAAGTAGATGATATATTCCCGAGATTCGTCTCTTCCTACACCCGCTGTGGTTGTGTTTTGACGGCTTCCGTGGTTGAGTGGTAAGACGCTCGACTACAAATCCAGAGGTCGCGGGTTCAAACCCGGCGTGCGCAAATAGGGTTTATATAAAAAATATGTTTCATAACATATTTATATAAGTGGTAGATACTAAGTATCGCCCTGGTGAAAGACCACCATTTAGAATCGAAACGGCTTTAGCCGTGTTTGGTGATCAGATCTGAATATTCATGTACTTCCCAATCTTTCTCTTCCCCAACTCCTTCCCCTCCTCACTACCTTCAGTCTGACAACATACCCCAAATGGGTATGCCATAATCGCACTGGCGACGAAGGATTTGCTTTAGTTTGTGGCTATTCTTTATTTGGTCTTCGATTAGTATTCTACATTATACAGTGAAAATCGAACAGATCTGGAGCTTAGTTCAGGATTATAATTTCGTCCCTAAAAAACAAAAGGGCTTAAGCGACACTTTGGTCAAAAATGAGTCAAATATGTAGTTTTGATCAGCTCTTTTTTCTGCATCGAAAGCTCTGACTGTCATTTGATTCTGAAGACTTTTGTGGCCTTTCAGCCATCTAAAATATATTTACCATTTGGGAGAAGGCTTGACTCAAACGACACGTGTTTTTGACTTTTATAGCTTTTTGTTGCTTCAGGTAACTCTGTGAGAGCATTGTGTTACCTGAGTTAATTATTTATTTTTTTCAAAATCCAACCATGTACGGAAGACTTATGATTTTTACTATAAAACAAAACAAACTTTAAAGTGCTCTGGTGTAAACTTCCCAAAATGGCGCTTCAACCCTGTCTTTCCGGCGACGATATGCTTACTCTTGGAAGCGGATATAACTTAAAAACATCCCACCAAAACATCATTAATACTAGTAGTTAATACTATTAATACTGTTTTTTGATTGGGAGGTGATTGAACTTCGGCATAGTGTGAATTCTTCCGATACATTCTTCGCAAGTTTTTTGCGCTATCAATTTGCAAAGCACTCCTATAACAATGAAACAGCCCGTGGCTTAGTAACTCTATCGGATGCTTTTCAATCAATTAGACTTTTTGCGTTCATCCGAGCTGCGAGTGATGTCATATCTAAATATATATAATATTACACTGTTATTTCGCCTCGGCAATTTCACATTAGAAAGGCGTTAATGGGAAAAGGTATGTGGGTATATAATTTGGCGAATGAAACCTACTTTTAATTGGATCTTTCACACCGTGGAAAGTATGTTTACAGTGAAGATATAATGCTTTACTTATTTGGCTTTGGTATTACGTTAACTTCCAATAAAAAAACCATTAGGTTTTTAGCGTAGTGAGAAGTGTTCACGGAACCTTTCACGGGTTTGGCACGGCAATAAAAAGTAGTGATAAAGATTCTTTGATGATTGTGATTGCGATTGTGAATGACATTTTTTGACAGTTAATTAAATCAATTATTTTTTTAACCGCATCAAAAAAGATACGATACAATGAGTTGCTTAATTAAATTATTGATAAAAATTAAAGCCGAAACCTTTCAAATATCTGTATTATAACGTTTTAATCTAATTTTTGATTAGATGACAATTATTAAATTCTATATTTTCGTAGAAAGCAATCACTTTGTGATTTGACATATTTAAAGAAATGAAAAATACCTTAGACAGTTTCCTAACTGCCCATGTAGACATAATAATCAATATATAATTCATAAATAAAACAGATAAACTTTGTTTACAACCACTTTATTATTCAATATTACGTCTACCGGTTTCGTAAGTACCCTTCCATCATCAGGACAATATTAAAAATAACCTTAATTACAAAATGCTGAGATATATATACATATTTAGGAGTTGGAATGGGAAGGAGAAGGGGTAATTGAGGGGATTATGGGAATAACAGAGCGGCTTACTGGAAATATGTCTAGGATAGGACTATAAGATAAATTAATTTGACTATTCAAAATATTACATTTACTATTTAATGATTTTCTAATTTCTAATGCTTCAAAGTTATCTAATTTTTTCCCTTTATTACAACGGTGAAGAATTTTAACCCCTGTACCCTATTAAAACTAATCATATTTAGGGATACAGGGGTTAAAATTCTTCGTAGTTGTAATAAAGGGGAAAAATAGATAACTTAGAAGCATTAGAAATTAGAAATTCATTAAATAGTAAATGTAATATTTGAATAATCAAATTAATTTATCTTATAGTCCTATCCTAGATATATTTCCGAAACCGGTAGACGCAATATTGAATAATGAAGTGGTTATAAACAAAGTTTATCTGTTTTATTTATAAATATGGCAAGCCACAAATCAAATGCTTTTTACCAATATATAACATATAATTCGGTCGGTCATAAAAATTAAAATAATATCCGTGGTCTTATACAAAGTTTTTTTTCCATTGCATTACTAAATTCTCTCGAAAATACTATCATTTCGTGTTAGTCTAACGCAACGGCTTAAAATATATATTGCGTATGTACCACTGTACAGAGAACAGCTGTACACTTTTTTTTCATTATCCTTTCCGTACCTAAAAGTAAAAAAATCAAACGTACGATTCGGAGGGTGGTGACGTAGTTACCCCATTTGTTGACGGTGCATAGTTGGGAAACTCGCCAAACGCGCACCCAACATTTGTACACGGTTGACATTCAATACATGAGAACGGGTCGCTTTTACGACTCGTTCTTATGTTCAACAGCTCGGCTATGGAACGATTTGCCGGCCTCTGTGTTTCCTCCCTCCTTCAACATGGGTCTCTTCAAGACCCAATTTCACTCCTTCCTTTCCTCAAAAAGACCCTTAAGAAGAGGGAAATTATTTCCCTCAAGGCCTCCTGTGTGGAGTTATTGTAAAAACAAAATATTTGATCTTGCTTATTAAAGCGTTTTCACAACGTAATCTTAGGTAATTTGTTTTAGGTAGTACTTAAAGCGAAGTATATTCATAATATTACAGTAATTTTTATCTAAGATATCGCACAAACTCTCGTTCGGGGTGACATCATTTTCCCGAATGTTAATAATTAATAGGGAGTGTTAATGAAACCCAACTGAGTCATTTTTTCAGATAACCGTGCAGATTAGCAAAAAATATCGTTCTTAAAGTGATGCATTTCAAAATAAAATAAAATTATGTTTCTGGCCTGTAAAAATGTCTTTTACAATCGTTGCATTACGTGGGTTTTGCTAAAAATCGTTATAAAAGTATTTTTAAATAATACACTACTGTGGAAATTCACAACATAATTTCAAATATCTTTTTGTTTTCTTGGTAGTTCAAAATCCTATTCTCACCAGCAAACCTTAATATGAAAACAATTTTCATTTCTAACAGTTTACTCTCATCAACGTTACCCGAACATGTAAACAAGCCAGTCGTTCTTGTTGCTTTCTCTGGAAATAGTTCAGTGGCGGTGCAGCGACGGTGCAGTGACGGTGCAGTGTGTGTTCTGTAAATTGTAAACACTAGTCTGGTGCAGTAACCATGACTACTGAATCTGTACCACGGATTGGGATAGTCGGAAACTACAAACATTCTCATATCTGATTTTATTACTGTTTTGTTGGGTCGTTATGCCCGCCAGGGGAGCTCAACCATAATAAGGTATTTATAAATGTTAAATATTAATATAAATAATCAACCACACAAATATGAAACAGTAAAAGCCAGAAAAAAATGGTCACAACGGAGACTCGAACTGGGATCCTCTACTCTATCCGGGAGTAACGCTTCGAGCATTGGGACCTTAGCGCCCTTGAGGTGATTTTTCACAAAAACGGCGCTATACAAATTATCCAAATATTATTATTTATTATGATTAGAAACCGACATTTTTAATCCATATCATTCTTTTCATTGAAGACTATTCTATGAAAAATAATCTAATTTCGAGTTCGAGTCTCGGTTGTGACCATTATATTTTTATTTTCTGGCTGTTTGGTCGGGATTCGGGATTAGACACACTTCTATCGGTGTATATCTTCATTGGATAGATATTATAATTTTAATGCCCCACCACTAATAGCGAAAATACTCTTAAAATTATTTTCTATATCAATCAAATGTTCGCTGAAAATGTTTACAACCCACTGTATTTCGTCTACCAACGTTTGCCATCTCTGGGGGCTTCCCGTCCCAGGAAGTCATATATCAACAAACGGAGTAAATATAGTTTAACGATCTTCACACATGGTGGAACAAAGCGATGGTCATACAGCATCCAGAATCCACTGCTCCATTGCCTTTTTCAAACCTTTTGTTGAACATGAGATGTGAGCAGATGTAACACACTATGGAATATGTGATCATCTCGTTAGAGCCACGCAATCGCACTCGTTACATCACATCTTATTCACATGGAAACCATGTCGCTGTGGGAATTTAATCAATGGCTAAGTGCTCGTTTAAAATATGCTCAATGGATCATAATAGCTATGAAGTAATTTAGTGCGTTTACACAACTATTCACTAATCCTTACCCTTACTCTGATGAAAATACGAAAAACTATTAGACGATATGTAAGATATTTAGACGTGTGTAAAAAATACAATGCAAAAAATAAACAACCTTCACTATTCCCACGTAGTTCCATAAGGTATAGCTTTAACCAGTACCCAGTTTAAAGTTTCTTGAAATTTATATAAAATATAAATAACTGTTAACCACTCGTTTTTGGCTGGTTTCCCTTAAATTGACCAGGAACCTACCTCAGAGCAATAATATACAAGAAGTATTTATACATCCATTCATAGCACATGTCCACATAATGTTTTCTTTATTCGTATAACCACTTTTTCACAGTATTATTATAAACAAAAATATAGCATATAACCTAAAAAACCGTTGAGTTGTGTCAATTTATGTCGCATATCAAAACGTGTGGGCGGAGTCAACGGAGACGCGGGACACGAAGAACATTCTTACAATACTTTAAAGCGGTGTGATAATTTGGGAAATTTTGTTTTCTCTTTCTCATGGTGTACGACGTAAAAACCCGGAGAAAGAGATTTATCCTAAATTTGTATAGGTTGGGTAAAAAGAATTAGCGCTCTCTCCATATATTGTTACTCCTAGGTACCTACCTACATACTATCCGATCTATATTAGAATACCTATAGAGAAAATGATGGTGCAAGCGGTCTCCTTCTAGATCAGAGGTTCCCAAACTTTTTTGTCACGTAGACCACTTGCCGATTTTTTCTGTTTTGTGTAGACCCCCTGCTTTCCTAATACTGTTTTTTTTAGCATTGGGAAAAACTTCAAAGTTTTGTGAACGCTTCAGGAACTGCTAGTTCTTTGAAATAAACTTTTCGCGATGACCACTTCAATTGAAGTCGAACTCTCCAAAAAATAGTACTAGTCAGTAGAGATCTCAAATCGAAAAGTACTAGCAGATCAACAAAACTTCCTCTCCAAAAAAAAGCACTAGTCGGTAGACAGTAGACATTTGAAATCGAAAAGTACTAGCAAATCGACAAAATAACTGAGTATTTCGGAAGTACCTGCATAGGTACTATCTGTGAGGTAGATTATTACATTTGCGGGAAGCCAACATTTTGGTGACGGCCTGCCTAAATGGAATCCACTCTCGTGGACCCCCATTTACGTCTCGTGCACCCCCATTTTTTTTTTTCATTGACGTGGACCCCTCGCAGGTCGGAATCGACCCCAGGGGGTCGATATAGACCACTTTGGGAATCACTGTTCTAGATCTTCTTTTATGTTTACTGTGTTGCACCGTATCACACAGCATGTGTGTTAATAATATAAAAATTATTTTTTAATGTTAGTTTTCTATTCGCCCAATAGGTATTATGAGGCACTGAAACGCTCGCTAGTGCCGCCGCCTGTTTAGTCAAGGCTTCTATAGCTTAGTGAGACTGAGACCTCGTACATACTTGTTGCGAATAGAAACGCTGTATATATACTCGTATAACGCTTTGTGAAATGATGCAACGCAGAAAAAACGCTAAAAATCTAGAAAAAGACAAATATATATTTTAATTTATTTCTAAAGTCGTCGCAATTTAAGTTGCTACAGGCGCCATTTCGCTCAGGGCTGCCCATGTCAATCTAACTTATTAAAAAATGTGAAAGTCCATAAGAAAATTGCCGACACGTATTATAAATACATAATATCTTGATTCAATCCATCTTGTTAATATTAACACAGTGTACTTATTGGCTTTTCAAATCAATCATTCCATCAACTTGCCCCGTCACGGTATTTGATCAAATAAATCAATCTCGAAACGTCATTTTTTTTCATGATATCCGCTCCTTGTTGTGAAACTCCCAAGCTACTGATGCTCTGAATTTGCCTTGCTTTATTTGTTTTAAATTATTATTAATTCACCTTCGGACTTTAATTGAGAAAGCGTTAATTATTTCAACTACAAAGTGCAAAGCACCAAAACAACCTTACCATAATATTCAATATTCGTAGTTTTGTATTTGACCAACCAGTTTTTTAATATGGCTTAAAAAATGGCCATTGAAAAGTCATTAATTTCGTTCTGGTGATCTAATTTTTTATCGCTATTTGTTTAGGTCGGTTGGTGAACTTTTTTTTATTGATTAATTAGTTTTTTGTTCGCCTTAATTTATGACAAATTGTTTCAAATGCATTTGGATTTTAGTCTAAAACAGATCTTCAATCCAAACTTGGTTATTTATTATTTGAAATTCTGAATTTATGATAGTCGGTAGTTTCAAACGTTTATCTGGCACAAAAGTCATTAAGTTCGCATTCAAACGAGAATTTTATAAAAGCTCCTTAAAGTCTTTTGCTATCAAATGAGAATTGCCAAAATATCAACGATTTGACATAACTTTAATTATTGAAATAATATCAATAAACTTTAACTTAAATATGATACATAAAAAAATAACGACCGCAACCGAGACTCGAACTCGGAACCTCTACTCTCTCCGGGAGTAACGCTTCTGCCGATTGAGCTACCGAAACCTTATAAAAAACCGGCATTTTTAATCGATCTCATACTTCATTTGAAAATTATTAATATTATTTTTTCGATTTGACTGCCATCTTTATATGGTATACAAAGCTCTACCCGAGCACATATTATATACCTAGATGGTGTCTTAGATTAACCATCCATTTTTTTTATTTCACGGAAGATCTTTGACTTTTTTTCTGTTTCATATTTACGTTGAAGATTTTTGATATAATTTCAATAATTAATAAAAAGCTTTAAAGTTCATTCTAATTTAATATAACTTTAATTGATGCTAGGTAATGGATATAAAAAAGACTCCTGGTGTTTGTATCTCCAATCCGAACGGACTTAATGGATCAATATTATTTCTAGGTGACCTACTACTTTGTAATATAATGATGTATTTACCTGTTTTCTGATTAGTGTCTATCCCCCCCCCAACTCTCGTTAAAATGATTTTGTTAGCTTTAAAAGTTCATCGTAAGCATTATTGTATTTCTGTTGACAGTCCTGTCCAATGTTGACACTACTGTTCACTGCCCCCTCGTATTACATACCGCTGTGACAATACGAGTTCAAAGACCAACACAAAAAATGGTGCAAGTACTATCCTGGTGTGGTCCTCTATATGAACTTCTATTACCCAGAGTGTGTATTCCATTGATTTTTATTTGAAAATGTTGTTTAGTTGGGCAAGGCCGGGTAGTTGTTAAAACAATGTCAATAAAGGGTAAATTCTAAAAAATGTAATTTTTTTAACACGACGGAATTGCTCTCCCAAGAAATGAGATTTGACGGCCTCCGTAGTCGAGTGGTTAAAACGCTCGACTGCGAATCCAGTGGTCGCAGGTCAAAGACCACCATTCAGAATCGAAAGGTTGCTTGATATGGCTTTAGCCGTGTTTGGTGACCAGATGTGAGTAGCCAGGTACTTCCCGACCTTCCCCTTTCCCATCCCCCCCTCACTACCTTCAGCCTCACAACATATCCATATATTGGGAATGCCATAGTCCCACTGGCTTCAGACGGTTGGGAGCATTTGGGACTCTTGTGCGGTATTCACTGTAAAAAATAAAAGAGATACGCCAGACTGCATTTCAAGGTTCAGTGATTAGATCATCAAATCAGTAATCAAGAATATTTTCTTAGAAATTACGAGTATATATTATTTCTATGAAATTATATAAGTACATAGTTTTGTTAGAAATTTATTTATTTATATTTTACTTTTGCAAAACCAGTTTCACACCAATACATTGCAAAAAAACACAAAAAATGGTAATCATAATTATACAAAGATAAAAGGTAAAAAAATGGAAAAAGAAGTGTAAAAACATAAAATAGATTTTATGAAGTACATAACATAGTTAGAACTGAACAAGTTCGTTCTTGTTAAAAGTCATATGACAAATATCCACATTTCTTGCGAGGCAGTTATCAACCTATTAAGTCTTCCCAGGGGCGTCACCATTAGTAAGTTAGCTCTGCACCTGGGAAGAAACAGAAGCCTGTGTTGGCGGCCTCGTGAAATTAAATACACAGCTCTCAGTGGCAGGACCACGGTTACAAGTTCCGTTGTAACATCTCCCTCTTTCTCACACACATGCAACGAAAAGAGAGGTTACAACGGACCTCCAAGCGACAGGACGTTATCTAGTTTAATTTATTTTATCGTTAATAGTTGCCGAGACACGTGCTCAGTTTTCAAAACGCATCAATTATCCAAAATAGACGGCTTAAATAGGGCTCGCATTGGTTGTTCAATGGAACATGGCGCCCGTCACCATAATTAATAATTCATAGCGACGCATGGGCGTGGAAATGGCCGTCCAAATTGTTGCATTGCACTAAATAACTTCCACACTTTGATCCGATGTTTGTATTTTTCTAATAAATTATTTTAAATGGTGTACATTTATTAAATTCGTGATTTATGTCTCCCCTGAGGTTGAATCTGTGTGTACAACTTTTTTTTTCTGCACCGTCATACAAACATAATACGAAAAAATGCCTACGTAGTACCCAGTTACTTTTCAGTTGACATAAAAATCCTTATTATATTATCAATGAAAATGTTATATCCTTGAAGTAACAATATATGGAGAGAAATCTAGTTCTTTTTACCCAACCTATACAAATTTGGGATAAATCACTTTCGGTTTTTACGTCCTACACCATGAGAAAGAAAGAGGCAACAAAATTTCCCGAATTATCACACGCTTTAAAGTATTGTTAGAATGTTCTTCGTGTCCCGCGTCTCTGTCGACTCCGCCTACACGTTTTGATACGCGAAATAAGTTAACATAACTCAACCGTTTATTAGGTTAGGTGCCATATATTTTTTTATAACAATACTGTATGAAAGTGTTTATACGAACAAACAAAAACATTATGTCGACATGTGCTATGAATGGATGTATAAATATATCACATGTCCTTTTTAAAAAATAATAGCACCCTGACTCATCTAATTTTTCCTTGGTAGATATGTATCTAAGGAACAACTCTGCAAACTTAACTCAAAACTAGATTTTATTAACTCATCCCTCTCTTCCTATCGCGTGCAGAATTGTTCGTGATACAGATTAGTTTATTTATTTATTCACTATTTTCTTTACGGTAGATCTCTTGTCATTTTAATAAGATCCCTCATTATCTCCGTGTAAGAACATTAAGATCCTCGGCTCTTGGCCCATAGATCACGTGTTGAGAACCCAGTCAGGACAAATTAGATTTGTAATTTTTTTTTCACTCATAAATTTTAATTGCATATTTGCGGCGTTCCAGAGGGATATATATATATATATACTCGTATATATTATTTATTTATTGTGAATACTATTCTGGTCACCAAACACGGCTAAAGCCATTTCCAGCACTTTCGATTCTAAATGGTGGTCTTTTACCAGGACGATACTATGAGTATCTACCACTCTGAAACATGCCGCAAATATACTATGTATTATTTTATATGAAGCGCCCTTGAGGTGATTTTCCCACGAAAACGGCGCTATAAAAGTTATCCATTTATTATTATTATTATTAATCAAACAAAAATTATTTGTGCGCGCCGGGATTTAAACCCGCGACCTATGTATTCGTAGTAGAGCGTCTTAAACACTCGACTACGGAGGCCGTCTCAGTTTCGCCCTGGTGAAAGAACACTATTCAGAATAAAACTTTGCTTCAAATGGTTTTACCTGTGTTTAGTGAGTAACCTAATTTGAATATTCAGGTATTTCCCATACTTGTTATTCTCCTTCCCCTTCCTTGCTTTATTCAGCCCCACAGCATTCTATTGTTCAAGCGACTAGAAATGTTAGTTAAAATGACAATTAAAAATAATTCTCCATGTACCTTTGCATTTCGGCGTGTATAGAACCCACAACCTTCTGTATAAATGCATAAACCATTACGCTACAGAGACCGCCTTTCTTAAAATATTAAACAATCTAAATACTAATATTAAAATAAAAAAAACACTCTGTAATAAGGGTTCCATTAAACCGGCTGAAGTCCATCTTTATTCCCAGCCTCAAGGAATTTATTAGAAGTACGAGTATCCATTACATATTGATATAAGATATAATGAACTTTTGCCACCCGATACTTCCCCATTAATGGAAATACTGTCTTGTGTAACCAGGGAAACAAAAAGGTCATTATTCCACTAGAGTGTAAATAACATGTCACTTATAGGTTTATTTGTTGCTTTGTTATTGCATTGCATTTCCGTGTATTATCACTTGGATTTATATTATTACGATTTATTTATAACTGACAATACCTTAAGCTTATCTGTTTTGTAGTTCATTCGCGTTCGTCTAATATCTTTCTTTCACTGCTTATTATAATTTTAGGATTTTCTTGCAGAAGTGACTCTCTCTTTTGGTTCGTATCTCTTAAAGTCCTTTTTTCACCTTTAAAAGAGGCTAGATCAGACCAGGTACCGATTTCTAACCCTCTTCTTTCCCACCTTCCTCCTCTAAGGCGGAGGGAAAGGAGGTCCCCCCTGAATGTTTAGTTTAATGTGTAAAAATTACACTCTTGCATTCAATTATTCTTCGTTTTTTTCTCGTATTTTTAAGCTTTTAGGTCTAGTTGCGAGTACTTGCCTTTTTTTCTATAATTGAAAGCTTTACTTGTACTTAAAATAGGATCTTTCTTGCCTAGTCTAAATACATATCACTAACTCCTCCTTACTTTTCACATATCTTTTTGGTTCAACTTGTAAAAGTAACACTCTCATTTTTTTAAATATCTTCAACTCCTTGCCTTTCTCCAATATTTTTAACAAGTCAAAACATCGTAATCATTTCATTTCTAATATAATTTATGCTTTTCCCCATACCTGCCTAACAGTAACTTCCTTGTAATGCCGAATTTTGTAATTTCCTTATCAAATGCACATTATGAACTCCGCCACTTCAGCGCCATCGCTGTTTTATCATCAATTCTAATTTAATTTCAACTATGCAATTCAATTGGTTAAATTAGTCCTTGTGAATCATGCTACTCTACGATGTCCACGAACCCGACTCCTTGGCACTGATTCAAAAAGGCTGATTCATCGTAAGCACATTCAAAAGAATCCATTTCAGACTGAACAACACTTTGATTCAGGTTTTTCCTATTATCAGCGTCATTTTATTTCTGGAGGCTTTAGTAATTCCAGTGGTCTATTTTGAAGTAGGAATGGGAGCGAAGGCGGAAGGGCCGCTGACCTCATTAACTAGGATTGCCGCATTGGAGGTTATGTTGTTTGTCACATCAATGGACCGTTCGACGGAAGACACAGGACGAGATGGGATAGATAGAGAAATCATGGTCAAGCTGTAAGATACAGATCCAGAGATAAATTCTGAAATAGAATACCAACGGAACAAGCACGACTCCTTACTTCTGATGTCCCGTTTCATAACTACAGTTTCCTGAACTATATTCCAAAGTAAAACATATAGTTAATGATGTGTATGTATAACAGTTAGAACTCAAACTGTCAATCACCTGTCTTTCTTATATTGTATTTTTTTTACCTGTTCCCACGCATGCCTTGTTTCTTGTTCTTCAAGCTTTTCCTGATAGGATCGCCCGTGCCATACTTTCTAGTATAGGTTCATGCCGCCGTCAGCCGCGACAAAATCATCTCGATGATTTATTATTGTCAGAACACAGATTGCAACACTCACTACTTTAAGCAAAGCGTCGTCCTCAATCAGTTCAATGCAAATTTTGGTCGTGCTTTCGTATTTCGAGTCCTCGTTGTTTGTGTGTAATATTATTCGACGTGGCCATGTTTTTGTTCATTTACCGCAATATCTTAATTTCTTTCGTGATAATACGTACACATCGGTCACTTAACACGCTAGCTTTCTTGTGGGTATTTCAAAATTAACCCCAAGCTTTATTTTTTTTTGTACAGATTTATACTGCATCCTTCATTTCAACTTTTTTGTTATACGTTAGTTTATTAACCAACCATCGTATTTTTTTTTATTTTTCTTGAATTGTGGGAAGGCTATGTGACCCAGGTCCAGGAAGATTCTATAAATCTTCTGCCCACCATGTGGTGACATTGGTATTTCTTAGTGCAAGATTAATGTCCCGTTCATATTGGGAGCAAAAGATACGCCGGGAGCTTTTTTTAAACTTTAATACGCTTCACTTATCACCTACGTGCATTGCGATAATATAAAAAAGTGTACAGTTACAGCTGTACAGTGAAATGCCCCGTGGTAGAATATCTTGTATGATCCATATAGAGTGCCACACTTTACTTCCTAGTACCTAAGGCACTCAGTAAATTGCAACTCTCGCGCAATCCTTAAATGCGAATTGTTTTTCCTGCTCTACACTCTCACCTACACCGAGACTTCGCGAGGGAGACCGAGTGCGACAGGGTAGTAGACGTTCTCGCCTTGTCAAACTGCGGCGCTCTATATCGTGTCAGTTTTTGTGCCCGAGTCTCGGGACGCGAGATCTGAAGGCGATCACAGCTGCAATGCAACCAATAATACAGGTAGGAACATCTGCGCAATGCGAGATCAACACTCGGGCTTCCTCGCCTCAGGAAAATCTTTTGCCGAATGTCTCGGAGCCGGTTTGTGGTCGAGTGGTCCAAAGTGCGGGTTTCGAATCCAGTCGCCGCAGGTTCAACCTTCAATCAAGTCCTCCATCATTGTGGAAGTAACTACTTCAGCTTTTATTGATTGGAGTAGGGAGCATTAAAATACGTTCGGATTATTCAGGTCGGGTTACATTTTACCTTAATTAATATCGCTTCTGCCTCGGTTATTCAGATTTTTTATGCATTAATACGATACGCCCTTTATTCTTCGGCGGCATTTTAACCGGACAGGAGTAATTTGGATTGTTATTACACGACATCCCCGCAATGCATATATTTTCCTGTCGGCCAATTATCGTAGCGGTAGTGCAGTGGGTCACCGCCGCTTCCTCGGGGTTTGAAACCTCCTTTATTTGGGGCTCGGCACACTTGTGCGCAATTCTGCGACCCGGGCACTTTATTATTTTATATCATCGCGGCGGCTCCCCGCGGCTACGAGGGATATGCAGATACGAGAGAGCGGCGTCTTCAATTTCCATAATATCTAGTACTTACTGTGAACAAAGTACCTACTTAGCATAATAAAATACTATGCAAGATGCAGGCTACATTATTTTTTTGATGTAAACACACGTCTTGATGGCGAGAGTGTATTGTGGTTTAATTAATAGGTAAACTACGCTATCAAAAGATAGTCTAGTTCCTTGGGCAGAGAAACCTATCGGCTATTCAATCTCTTCGTGATATTTTCACAGATCGGTAGGTATCTACTTAGTATGTAGGTATTTAAACGACTACCAAACCCAAATTAGTAGTGTTAAAATGAATCGTTGAACAACAACTGTTGATCAAAGTTACGGTGTCAATTTCGCAGTCAACATAATAATATAATTGTTCAAATTGGAAATAACTGTAAAGCATTAGTGCCAAAGTATTTTTTTTTGTATTTAAATAATGTCTTTAATTTAAAACACAAACATGAAACAGAAAAAAATAGAAAATAAAAAGACAATGGTCACAACCGATTTATTTATCACAATCGAAAATATAAATTTGAAAACTACAAAATATCGGCGATACCGTGGCCAGCTTGCTCGACCATAAAAAGAGCTTATAATGTATTTCTACAGCCTACTTTCATCCACAGTCATAACTATTAAACAGCCTAACTTTTCCGTGACAAATTTAGCGCATGCGTGCAATGGGTACCAACCCTAAATTTAATTACTGCATGGCCTACAGTGGCAGACCTGCGATCCCTTACATCCCTATATACATTTTGTTTGACGATTCTCTTCAGAAAGGCTTTAATGCATTCTGGAAAGGCAATACAGTTATACCTCGTTTTACTTGGTATATTTTACCTTAGGCACTTTTAAATCAGAAACGTCGTAATTTTTCACGAAGTGAAAGCAGGGAATCGCACGTACAAAGTATTTAGGGTAGGTACTCGAACGTACCGCCAAGTTGTGCGTAGGATATTTTTTGAAAGTCACTTTGTCTGGTACGTAATTGAATACATTCAATATTTCTCGGTATCTGATCCAAAGTATCACCGTTCTTCGTATTACATGGTATTATTGATTTCCATTAGGCAGTGCACCAGTTATCAGATAATTGCTACTTGGTGATAAAAAATAAACAGTACCTACGAATTATAGTAAAGGGTTACTTTGTTTATTTCTATGGTATTTTTTAAAAGTTTCATGAATTACTGAGTTCAGTACCCATTTAATAATTCCACAGGAAATATTGCATGATTATTCTAAACAGTATACCGCCCCTCACAAATTGATCGCTTCTCGAATCTACTAAAATTATAAATTTATAATCTTACTTCATAGTAAATACCTTTCCTAAACATGAACAGGTTCTCAAATACAAAGTAAAGCAACAAATATTATAATTTTAGAGAAAAAAAAAATAATTAGGAACAATGTGGATTCCGAAATTATTTTGAGAAGATTGGAAAGAAAATACTTTTTTTTTTAAATACGTAATTACTGTATTTATTGCAGATATACGTGTATACTATTTTAAGTTAAATAAATAAATACAATAAATGTACCTACTCATAGGAACATTTTTATCCCATAGTTTATCTCATAACTCTGAACCTTTTTACACCATGGCAGTCTTTTAAATCAACTTTATTTTTAAATACAAAAAAAAGTTTTATTTAGACCAGTTAGAAGCCGAGTGTACAAATGCGTCCGGTTCCCACCGCGAGTTCAATTATCTGCTAGCTAAGTCCTCCATCATTGCACGAGCAACTTTCTCCCCTTATAATGTTGATCAGGAATTAATCAATTCTGTAACCATTTGTGAAGAAATAGCTATATTTTAAATTAGAATTAAATTTAAAGCTTTTATAATTATTATTTTAATATTAATAACTGAAATAATATCAGTAATCTGCAACGTTAATATGAAACATAAATAATAAAACGAATATTAATTCTTATTTAATATATTATTATCGACTTTGTAAGAAGTCAAAAAATTATGTAAAATAAAATAAAAATGATGGTTTATCCAAGACACCATCTAGGTATATAATATGTGCTCGGGTAGAGCTTTGTATACCATATAAAGATGACAGTCAAATCGGAAGAAAAATTGAAATAAATATTTTTTGTAAATGAAGAATGAGATCGATTAAAAATGCCGGTTTCTTAGGGTTCCGAGTTCGAGTCTCGGTCGTGACCGTTATATTTTTTTCTGTTTCATATTTACGTAGAAGATTATTGATGTTATTTCAATGATTAAATAGTTATCTGTTAATTTCCCATAAATAAACAAATATTAAATAAAACGTCTGCCCGACGAAGTAACCCCTGTTTACGATGACACTACAATAAATTTATTTTACCGAATTTATCTCTTACTGACATCGGATTATTTTTTACACCTCCGCTGCAATAGTACAAAGCTTTCTCTGCCTGTCCCTATTTTGCGTCGTTACGAAGGCAGGGTCTGTGCGTTGAACTATAAAGATTTCTTATCTTCTGTTCGTGTTGACGGAAAAATAATATTTTCACCTATCTCTGAAATTATTTATTGCTTTCGTATTAAGATCGGTAGAACCATTTGCAGCCGGAACGGAATATAGTCAAACTGAAATGATTTATTTCATTATTGTTCAAATATTTTATCTTCCGCTTTTTAATGCTTCGCCCTCAGACATATTTTATGTTCAGACTTTCGGATTTTGTCAGATTGATTGTAATATGATAATTTACTATCGAATTCAAATGTATATTTTGACTATAACAAATAAGATGTTATTTACGTGATCATCATCAGTATAATCACGAATGATTTATGTCGGCGTAATTATTAATCACTGCACCTACTTTATGAGTAAATACTTGTGAACACGCAAGTCCAGATGTATGAAAAATACTAATTTACGGTTTAAATCAACTCACCATAAATAGTAAATATTTAAATTTGCTCTCATGCCTTAAAAATAAAAAAAAATAAAAACAATAAAAATATGTATTTAAATCAGCTGAAATTTTAAGTTATTATAATAAAGTGATTGTGTCCTGCCAGGTAAATATATTGCTGTATATTTTTCTAGTGTAGGAATTAATATTAACCAGAAATTAAAATTTGTACAACGCCCTTGGGGCGATTTTTCACAAAAAACGACGCTATACAAATTATCCAAATATTATTTTCCACGGTGGTAAGCAGAGATGATGAAACACCACACAGCTCTGCCCTGGCACACACTCCTTGCTTCATTCACACTTTATTCAATTTTGTTTCTACTACTCTTGACTAGACCTGGCTAAAATGATTCACTTGATCGTGCCTTTCTAGAGCTTCACCGACTACTTCTTTCATCCACTTGCTCGTCATATATTCTTCTGACTGTCCTTTCTCCGTCCATCCGCTCTAAATAATCCAACCATCTTAGCGTCTCTTTCGTGGTTTTGTTCATTACGCTCTACATTTTTTCGGAAATCCTTATTTATAAAACGATCGTACATGATACGTTGGTATTAGAACTCCACCGTCGACTTTTAGGAACTTAAACCCACATTAGGAAAAAATAACTTTAATTTATGTCAATAGATGTCACTCCTTAAAGGGGTCTACTTACCGACATTTAATTCCATACAATGTCGCAAATTATAGTTTTCTACCCTTTCTGTACAATAAACCTTAAACGAGTGGTGTCTCAAAAACACTGGGTAACGTTTTCTGTCCGTTGAACCTAATTAAATGGAATAAGAATAAAAAATGTCATCATTTATTAAAATAAGTCAGTAATATAGTAAAAGTCGGTAGCTATTGTTGTTCAAGTTTGCCATTTACCCCATGCACGTCTCTCAAATACTCTGTTAGTTGGTTATTGAAAGTAAACACTGGTAAAAGCTTACAATGTCTTTATTTAGCATCTTCTCACACAACAATGGTCACGAACTTCCACAGTTTACGATCAGCCAAGTTAACTTATTGATACGGAGTTGCGGTGCGCTGATATTACGGCCAATTATTATCAATTCACATGCAACCTTTGAGCAGTGATGAGGTATCTAAGAAAATTATATAAACAAAGGAAAAATTGAATTGTTCAAAATTAAAGTAAATTTTGACCTTATATTAATTAACGTATGAGACGGCTGACTTTTTTTTGGATAGTGGATTTTTAAAAATAATTATTATTGATCAAGAAAGGGACGCTTAGATGGTTTGAGCATGTAGAGCGAATGAACGAAGAAAGGAGTGTGAAAAGAATATATGATGCGAAAGTGAATGGAAGAAGAAGTCTAGGGCGCCCGAGAAAGACATGGCACGATCAAGCAAATCAAATACTTGAATCGGATCATGTGAAGAGTCAGAATAACAGAAGAGTATGTATGAGACGATGTATGAATGTGACGATGTATGAATGTGAATGAAGCAAGGAGTGTATGCAAAGACAGTTATATGGCGGTCCGTCCTCTCTGCCTACCCCTGCGGGAAACAGCGTGATGGTTAGGTAATTTTTTTTTGTGCAAATTTGGATCTTTGTCTTTTTTCATTATTTATCCTTTCATATTTATCTGGCAGGACATCTGTAACTATGTGCCAGTTTTCATTTAAGTGTTTTTAAGGAAATTTCACCTAATTTTTTAGTTGAATTATCGCTTTGTAAAGCGGCCTTTAGTAGATATTTCGAGAAAATGGCGTTATCGGAATTTCCACTAGTCAGTTATTAATGTTATTATTTCAACCTCAAAATCCCAACAATTTAAAATATCTTATCTTCACCTAATAAGCTTGTTTTTAACTCCCCAAATCTCTACTTTCCAACAACAGACTGGCTGTGTCACGTTTAGAAAAAATGCCTTCTATTTTTTGAGTGATTATTATAAAAACTGCCAAGAGTAGCAGCAAAATATTTCATATCACAAACACAATTTCGACGCTGGAAAGGCAAAAGGGCTTTAGCGACACTTTTGTCAAAAATCAGTTAAATATGCAGTTTTGATTAGTTCTTTTTTCTGCATCGAATGCTTTGACTCGTTTGATTCTCAAAACTTTTGTGGCCCTTCAGTCATCTAAAATATATTTACCATTTGGGAGAAGACTTGACTCAAGCGACACAAGTGTGGGACTTTTTTTTAGCTTTTTTTCGCTTCGGGTAACTCAATGAGAGCATTAAGTTATCTGAGTTTTGTTTTTCAAATCAAACCGGGTACTAATACTTACGAAAGTTATTGTCGAACAACAAAAAACTTTAAAGTGCTCTGGTGTAAACTTTCCAAAATGGCGCTTCAGCCTTTTTACCTTTCCAGCAGCGATATTATTACCTACCCAGCCATACAGTGATACTTTTATCAACATAATTTAATTATCTATTAATAATGTATTATCTTGTATTCAATTCCCATCTGTCAACTTGTATCCCGACAATGGCTTCTTGGAGAAATTTCCAACCTTGAATTTAAAACCTTTTACTTTATTTCCTCTTACTCCCACTTACATAATTTAAGTTTAATAGATCTTTGGCAGTCTCCCGACTTTTCTTGTAGAGATTATTCAAATAACTACACCCTCTATACATTTTATACGTTTCTCACTAACCAGTTGACATATTAAATTTATTATCTCTTTGACACACCCACACGAGTGAGGCAATACGAGTACGTACATCCTTCTCACTTTATATTTTAATGTAGTTTGTATGTTTTATTCAATGGTAGGTGTTGAAAATTATCATCCAAAGTTACTAGTTCAACTGCGATTGTAAAGGTTAAATGGGTAATTCTTGGAAGGAAACCACACAAAATTAATTTAAAATTGACGTAATTTAGTGTGGTTTAAAAAAATATATTTCTGAGTTGAGTTGAGAAACAAAATCGTGTCCAAACAGAATATTATAAAAAAACATTCTTTCCTGTTGATTATGTTTAATCTCTCACACAGCGATGTTAAATTATGTACCTAATTAAAAATTCATTTTAGAATTTCCGTTTGTTTACAAAAAATATCAATAGTAATTATAGACTTTCTTTCTGAGCAGCAATACGTCTTATTATATTCGCGTGAAATATCGATTATTTTTCGATTCACAATCTCTATGATTCATCGAATGAAAATCTATTATTAATTAATCGGTTTTATTTGTGTGTTTTTTTGTCTTAACGATCTTCTGATATAATACGGTCTCCTTTGATTCAATAAGATGCTTAGGTTTTATGATCGATTGATTTCAATCTGGCTTAAATCTTAACATGTGATAATAGGTACTTTGATGTATTCAAAGGTTCAATAAAATCTACCACCGATAACATTCTTCTTAATTTATTATCGATTAAACAAGATTTATGATTTTTCTGTCCTTCGTCACTGTTGATTAAAATTATTAGATAAAAGTTTCCACATCATCACAAGTCTCATACTTCTTCATGTTTTGTTATTTTGAATGAGTCACTGAAACACAAAAGTGAGAATGGGTATCTATCACGATTCAGTCTATCTCGATCATAAAAATTGTCATTTTTCGATTTTCCATTCATCGACGTTTCCCCTCATTCTGTATTTTGATAATTAGTTGAGACGGCGATATTTTTAACTTTTTATGATTTTTATAATGTTTTTCTATGCTTTTAAAATGAGATATTATGTGAATAATTCTGAGGATTGCATAATATATATTGTTCAAAGGCATAATCAAACTGATCAATAATCAGATATTTTATATCGATTATGACATTTCATTAAATTAGCGCTAAGTACACTAATTAGCCAAGTATTGTATATATAAGCAGATAATATCATATTATAACTATAGATAGCTATTTTATTTACTATTAATCTTTATAAAAATACTTTAATCGTTCCCTCATTATTAACAAAACCGAAATTCGCATTAGGTACATATTTTGACACTGAAATATGTATATAGAAACATGTACTATTTATAATTTAAAAAATGTGGCTATGACTTTTGACCGTCGATATTATTAATTAACAATGGCTTTAATAAATAAGATAATAATTATCCAAAGAATCGTCTCGTGAGATCCACTCTCTTCGATCGTGCCGCTCTGTGAGAGCATCTCCCAGATGCTGTGTGCTGTATCTTCTATTTACTACTCCAGATCAATCGTTTCTCATCTCCCATTGTATCGTGGCGGAGAACCACGGGCTGTGATAAATAGCGGGGGAGGTCGGTGAGCTTCTGAGCCTTGGCAAGCAACTTTTAAAAGGTCCTAGTCATAGATATATAAACTAGCCTTCGTTGATTGTCCTAGTCCCATGTTTATGTTTATTTTAAGAATTATTAAAATTCTTGATTTCAGAAGCATGGGTGTTTGTGCTTGCTAGCTTGATTCTGTGCATTGGAGGCAAATAGTTTTGACTTGTATTTATGTTGGTCGCAAAGAGATTTAGCTGTAAGTTCACTTTTATAATAAGTATAATTTTAAGCGTACTTTACAAGATAGCGTTTTTTCGCTTGTTGTAGGCAAGCAGTGATTTATATGCTTACATGAAACCTGGTATGTAGTATATAGTGTCACTGCTCCGTTGTAAATTCTCTCTCAGTTACATGTGCCATCTATGAGAAAGAGGAAAGAACTATCAGCGGTATACTTCAACTCTGCTTCATGACATACTGTGTGAATGAAGTACCTATTAAACTCGACATATCGTCGCCGGAAAGGCTAAAAGGCTGAATGTCTTCAGTACCTCTTTGGATTTTGAAAAAAGGTTAATTTAAGTAACTCAATGTTTTTACCATTTTTTGTTATCTGAAGCGACAAAAAGCTAACAAACGTTCCAAACTTGTGTCGCTTCAGTCAAGTCTTCTCCCAAAGGGTAAATATATTTTAGATGGATAAAGGCCCACAAAAGTATTCAGAATTAAACGAGAGTCAAAGTATTCGATGCAGAAAAAAAAACTAATCCAAAATGCATATTTAACTTATTTGACCAAAGTGTCGCTTAAGCCTTTTTGCCTGTCCAGCGACGATATGTTTACACATATTTCTATGTGTAAACATAATATATGTCATTTCCAAATCACAGTATTTCAAACACATTTCCATATACATTGACATTAAAATTTTATCGATTTACATTTTTCTAATATTGAAAATACTCGCATGTTATGGTCTTGCCACTGAGAGAAAGCTTGATGATATGAGAGCTCGGTTGTCATCTCCCAAAGTCGCAGTCTCCGAGGCAGGCAATCGTCATCATACATCAGTCCTTCGTGTGAATCCTCTCGGCCAATAAATATTACAAACGACCTAACGACGACGTCGTGATTGCGAATCGTGTCTCTCGGCCGCCTTTCTTTAATTCGTGGAAAACATCTTTGGAATCTTTTGTTTTTGTTATTGTATTTGATATTTATTGTAGCTAGTACTTATATGTGTACTTTTCTCGCCAGGAAATATCCCTCTGGCGTTGAGTATCGGTTCATTATGTCAATCGAAGTTTTACAACTGTACCGAAATATCGAGATAATTGGTAATGCTTTACTTCTCGTACAATTGTGGACGATATTTTTTAAAATATGGCCCTCCCGGAACTTCGAACTTAATTCGTCATCAACATTGCTGGATGAATTAATTTAAATTATCGTTGATTCAACAGACGAAAACTTTTATTCACAGATGTCATGGGATATGAAAGGCTTCTTATTTGTGGGATAAATTCAAAAACTAAAACCTAAAAGGGGATAGACAAGTTTGTACAATAGTACAATTTATGTACCTTTCTTTTATGAATACCGCACAAGAGTCCCAACTACTCCCAACCGCCTGGAGCCAGTGGGGCTATGGTATCCCCAATTGGGGTATGTTGTCCGGTTGAAGGTAGTGGGGAGGGGAAGGAGATGGGGAAGAGGAAGGTTTGTAAGTCTGGTCACCGAACCCGGCTAAAGCCATTTCAAGCAACGTTTAAATTCTGAATGTTGGTCTTTCACCAGGGCAATACTCATAGTGTCTACCACTAGGGAACGTGCCGCAAATATATTATGTATTATTTTAAATGCATATGAAATATCACATTGATTAAATTTAAATTATTTGCGCACGCCGGGTTCGAACCAACGACTTCTAGAGTACCTTCTATATCAGCTACCTATATAAGGTTTGTTAAATAATATGTATTTACGATTAAAAATATTTTTTTTTTTTTTTTTCTGTGCATTCATATAGAGCGATCACCCATTTTCATACCATTTAGTGATATTATAATAGTTTACTTCCAACTTGCTTTTGCACACTCCGTATTTCGTAATGGATTAAAATACATCTGATAGTATTAATACGCTAAGCCGTCTTCGGTGGATGATTCGTTAGATTGCCGTGTGGGGGCGCTAATGTATGCAAAAACAATACTAGTCATAATTATCTCGAGATTAACTCAGCAATACCATCCTTTGGCTTTGAGTTATAACACCAGGATCAAGGTTGTCTTAAACATTCTCCAACTAATCGTATTTTCATCCCTCGCCACTCCTCAATTTTCATCTCACCTTCCCACTTAGTATTTTTATCCATATTTATCTAAATGGGATATTTTTGTCTATCGTCCCTTTTCCATCTGGGCGTGATGTTGAACAAACTCACCATTCAAAGTTGATCGCAATCTGCCTTCGAGATCAGGCCATGGATCACACTCCCTTCCTCAGCTCCCCTCCACCTCACCGCCTCTTCTGGGCGCAGTTTACGGTCGTGTCAACCGGGCGCGATATCTGATTTACGGCCCGGCCAGGCCATGATTTGCTTTTGATCACGGTAAGGAATAATATGCGCTTTTGTGCATCACGTTAACCGTTGGTACCTCAAAGCAATAATATACAGGAGGGATAGCTTTGCGAAACAGTGTAGTCAGGATTGTTGATTTTTTCCTGACTCAGGCGTGGCTAGGGTTTTCACGGACACCTTTTTACATCCATTCATAGCACATGTCGACATAATGTTTTATTGTGGTTATTTGTATAAGCACTCTTTCACAGTATTGCCATCAACAAAAGTAAAGGATTTAACCTCAAAAAACCGTTGAGTTATGTCGCATAACAAAACGTAGTGGGCGGAGACGCGGGAGACGGAAAACATGCTTACACACCTAAAATTGGTGCGATATTATGTGACAACTTGTCTTGTCTCTTTCTCTCACGGTTTACGACGTAAAAACCCGGAGAAAGTGATTTATCGTAAATTTGTATAGGTTGGGTAAAAATATTTAGCTCTCTCTTCATATATATTCTTACTCCAAAGCACTGAACATGAGTAATTGTACAAAGGAAATTATCTGAGAATAAACTATTTTCTAGAAATATTTATTATTATTTATGACTGTTAGATGAATATTTCAAAGCTCCATAGCTCATTGTGTAAATCACACAGCGATCTGAAAATATTATTTTCGGCCTATACACTACATACAGTAATAACGCTGTGCAAATTTCATGACGCCAGAACTCACCTATCAAGAGTATTTTACTGTTTAACAGACATGCAGCAGATTTTCTACACTTATATCTATGTATTTAAGCATGTCCACACAATTTGTATTGAAATTTATTTTATTCGGGTTAAGGCATTTTTTTCGTGTAATCCAAGCTAACGTTTATACGTTTTGAGCTTTCTTTGTGATTGCCAAAAGCACAGACGTAAAGATTTTCGCGTGAACTTTGCGACCTTTTCCCATTACTCAGGGGACCCGGTGACCCTTTATTTATTATCTTACTTAGCTTTTTGGAACGTTTATCCAAAAGCCTTTCTATCTATAAATTGTTTTCTATCCACTTACCATTAACAATTTGAACCAGATAAATATCAACCATGCCGATGTTCAAAACAGAAAAAAAACACAAATCAAATACAAAATGACAAATCGGAGGAAGCTACGACGGAAAAATTTTAGCCCAAAATCAATGAATTTAAATTATTTAAATTTAAATATGAAAAATATTAGCTCTAATTAATCACCTCTTTGTTTTTTTTTTTTAAAAGATCGTCATTTTATGAACAATATTCAAATTGCATGCAACATTTTCATGAATAATCGTCGGTATTCCCAGCTTCCCACTCATTACAGATCGGTATACACTTGATAATCCTCTCCAAAATCCCATGGACATAGAAAGCTATCCATTAATCAAACGTGTGAACTTTAAATCAAACATTATCTCCTTAATTCACTCTCCGACTCTCTCCCGTTGTTCTGCGATGCATCATCACGAAGTTTGGCGCTCGGCTGTTGGATTGTTGGATGGCTGGCCTGACCCCGGACGAGAAGAGTGCAATCTTCGAAACAATGCAGTTTTACTCTCTGAATATTGCACCCGCCGGCATTTGCATGCGAGGGGCACGGGGCAATAGCGATACAAGTGCATTTCAAAAAGAAACAATTTCGTTTTCTAAAACAGCAGCAGCAATGCATGTTTTTTCTTCTTGGTGCGGCTGAAGAGTTGATGGTGGCTACATAGGGATGCTGAGTTTGTTTAGCCATTCAATTACATTCCGTGGTCGCATCGTGCAGCACCCAGGATCTGGTAGAGTGAATATAATTAAATTAATTTAATGTCCTTAATTCTCAATTTATAATTTAATCATGTAAGTACAGTGGCTCTTATCATATATTCTGCTTTTTCAGTCTTCTTTAGTTCTTGGATAATTCTGATGATCTAATATGATGCAATTTCAGAGCAAGAATATATATGGAGAAAGAGTTAAATATTTTTATATAAATTATATAAATTTATGATAAATCACTTTATACGGGTTGTCACGTCGTAAACCGTGGGAGAAAAAAAGATAAGACAAGTCCTCTCACAATATAGCACCGCTTTTAGATATGTAAGCATGTTTTCCGTCTCCCGCGTCTCCGGCAACTCCGCCCACTACGTTTTGTTCATAACAGGACATAACTCAACGGTTTTTTAGGTTGTGTCCTATATTTTTTGCTTATGACAATACTGTGAAAAAGTGGTTATACAAATAAACAAAACATAATGTCGACATGTGCTATGAATGGATGTATAAATACCCTAACCCTAGCCCCGCCCGAGTCAGGAAAAAAATCATCAATCCTGACTACACTAGCGCTCCCTCCTGGTATATTATTGCTCTGGGGCTGTTATACTTTTGACGGCCTCCATGGTCGAGTGGTAAGACGCTCGACTACGAATCCAAAGGTCGCGGGTTCAAACCCGGCGTGCGCCAATAACTTTTATTTAATTAATATGTGTCATAACACATTTAATTAATATGAAAATAATAAAAGTATATTTGCGGCACGTTCCAGAGTGGTAGATACTCTAAGTATCGCCCTGGTGAAAGACCACCATTCAGAATCGAAAAGTTGCTTGAAATGGCTTTGGCCGTGTTTGGTGACCAGATCTGAATAGCCAGGTTCATCCCAACCTTCCTCTTCCCAATCTCCTTCCCCTTCCCACTTCCTTCAGCCTCACAACATACCCTATTTAGGGATGCCATAGTCTCACTGGCTCTAGACGATTGGGAGCAGTTGAGACTCTTGTGCGGTATTCATATAAAAAAAATTTAAAAAAACTTCATTAACCCTTCAACCTCACCAGGAGCATATGAGAGCCATTAGACTAGCGGGTCTGGTGTCAAGCCTTAGGCATATCAAAACAACGCGTAACGGACAACGTTCTGGTCAACCTGGAGAAGCTGAGAAAATTGAATTTACTATCAAAATCATCGAAGGTGGGAGAGCGTCATTAAAGTGGCTCAATATCTTTAAGATCTGTATGGCCATCAGTACAGATCGATGTTTTTCTATCTTCAAATATATGTGGTGAAAGTAGTGTTACTTTATGAAGAATTACACCAATTTTCACTTGGGAAGTATACGAACAAAAAATATTACATGTTTTGAATGTGTGTGAATTTATTTTTCGAGCAGACTACCTAAAACCTGTCCCGCGAAACCTGAACTGTAAGGAAAAGTTTTTAAAGAGAGTTGCTCATTCAAAAGCCGCCAACATAGATGGGCTTGTAAGGTTTGTTAATTTTAGGGTCGATTGGACGTTGGTAATGAACGCATGAAAACAGGAGTTTTGAATGGTGTGTGTAATTATGGAAATCCTTTCAAGGACTGCTTTATTAGTTTGTTAATAAAAATAATAACATTCGTCGGATCACATCTAAGTGGGCGCCATTTAACCCAGTGTGGTACCTTCCCGAATGGAAGACAACCCGAAGACCGGTTTCTATGAAGGATGGCATAATATAAGCCTTGCACGCATAAAGTCTTTATTGCGGAATCATAATACCCCTTGTATCGGTAGGTTAGGTACCTGGTTATCGTTATTAAATCCTAAAATAACCATTATTAGACTATAGTGTCATAAAATCATATACACATAAATAATAATACTAAAACTTGTACTTATACCAGATATAACCTGCCGTCTCCACCATTATCTTTGTTTTATGTTTTAATTTTAAATACTTTTCCCTGCAAATCTGAACCCTTTCACAGCCCGCGACAGCTGTAAATACCAGTTTTTATTTGTTTTATTACCTTCGTTAATAACTATATATTTTTGTGATATTTTTATTATAGTCTGAAGTTATTTTCTAGCTTTGTAAAACGCCCTTTTATAATGGCCCTACAAACAAATAGCCAAGATAGTTAATTAAGTTACAAATACTTTCGCTCACTTAATTTTTTAACCCTGTTACATGGAATACAATATTCAGTAAAAACAGTTGAACATATGGTTCATGCTATAGCGCTGCTAGGCCGTTATTATAGGACACTTGCATAATCTTGACAGAGCGTACATACGATAGAACCGACAGATGATGGATGGCCAATTGTTTAAGAGAGAATGGAGACGAGGATGGTATTTTAATCAACACACCCCGATCAAAATTATCAACTTGTTTGAGAGGCTTTTTATCACTTCAATCCCGGATTCAACCAAAGATTTTCAGAAATCAGTTTCTTTTATGAGTATATTTTCCAATATTCACCATCTAAATGACAAAAATAAAATTTTACTATGTCATGTGAAGATATAAATTATTTCAAACGCGATGAAAAGTCATTTGCTGGTTTTCGAAGCTTGATTTCCGTTTCTGTGCAATCATAGTTTATATTCTGTCATTACGCTCTACGCTCTGTCTGCAGCAGATCAATATGTTTAATGTATAGTGGTACGTATCTTACAATCACACTTATGAAAGTGCCCTCTCCGTAATCCATAAATAATAAACATCATTTCATACTGGCAATTTGCTTCTAGGAATTTATGTATTGAAAACTTCATAAGAGCTTTTACAAAGCTTTTCTTTTGTGCTGCGGTAACACTTCCGCTTTTCTATTACATGCTGCAGGTACAAAATTACATGAAATAATAATCACATAATGGGCGGTAGATTAAATATCAATTGATAATCTCTTATGTCGTATCTTAGCATTTGATGTCAATATAACTAAAGGTCTAAATATATTTATTAGTAACCTCATGTTGAATCTTTAAAGCCCACGTAATCTCAGTTATATATTATGTACCTACTTCCTTGTTCCGGTTTATACAATTATATCCTTCGTTTGCCTTTGTAAAGCTTTGCTAATTATATAATCAATTAGGTCATTTACGCACACAACATATTTATTAAAGAATTGTGTCGTATTTTTGTTACAGACCTTAGATATTTATCTTAAAATCCACCTTTCTGAAAATCATTTCCGCAATAAAATACACTGGTCTAATAAAAACCACACGTTTCAGACGTTGTTTGGCTTCAGTTTGTCAAGAGACATTTAAATCTTTTAAGTTTTTGAATAATGACTTCAGAGTTTTGTAACAGTTTATATACACACTCGTATACGTTATTTTTGTGTAGATTTTTCTAAGAATCTGTGAAAATGTGGTAATGTGGTAATATGATGATGAATCCCATGAATTACGTTTAAATATTTAAAAAAAAACAATCCTAAATGCATTACTTTTATCACGTCAAATACACAGCATAAACTTTTTAAAGTTACACATTTGCCCCATTCTAAACTAATAAACTGTCCATCACGCTATTTTCCGTCATATACGAAGTTATATTACATCTAAACTCGCTAAAACAACATCCCAAAAAAGCATTGTGGTTTTATATAGGCAGTGTGTATTTGATAAACTAATTCCGTATTGAATACTATACGTAACACCTTATTCAACTATCTGTGGTAAAATCATAAAAGCAACTATTTGTCTGATTATGGCAAGCATTCATAGCTTTGTTCTATGGTTCACATATTGAACCGCAAGAGTTCTTCGGCTGTTCAATACATGAACCCTTTTTTATAGTCGGTTAATCTTTGTTTTTCTACTTCTTTACGACACACCATCTTATTTTAACACAGTTCCCAATATCTTCACTTCCAATTGATCTGTAATAAAATTGAATAAGGCCTTAAAATGAGATCTCAAATCTAGCGAATACCTGTCTGCATTCTAGAGTTCCACAAGGATCACTATGTGAACCTCTTTTACACCTGTTTTTAATTTTCCTTTCGACATATCATCTTTAAACACCATTCTCCAAATATTCAATTTCAAAAATCTCTTTCTCCGTAATAAAATTAAATGAGACATTCAAAGGTGATCTCAGATCCAGCGAATTTTACTGTTGCTCGCTTTAATCCAAATTGCCTTATTGTTGTACCGCGTTCAGAGCCGAGAGTTTACATTATTTACCGGCGTGTTGAGACGTAGAAGGCCGTACGAGCGATCTTTGAAATTCACGCAACGTTTATGCTAAGCACCCGGAGCACAAAGCACAAATTTAGTTAATCAGAATTAATGTTCATAAACTCCCGCATGTTATTATTTTCTGCGCTTATCCGAGAATGCTCAAACTTTTCAATTTAATGCATACATTCTCAAAGCCATAAGAGCATGTTAGGTAGTATTTACTAGTTACTGGATACTACAACCCTTTAGGCGATTCTTCACAAAAAACGGCGCTATACAAATTATCCAAAAATAATATTACTACCCGGCTTCGCAGGAGGGTTCAAAACTCGAAAACTGTGGAAATCGTTTTTATTTTTATTTAAAATTTGAAAAATATGGAACAAGCAATATGAAGTGTCGTTTTATTTTTAGACAGTTAAAATGGATATTTCAAAAGCTCCTTATTAAAAACAAATAAATTCATAGTTTAGAATATTTGCGCTCTCCTAGAGATTCTAAACAAATTTCGTGACTCCAGAGCTTACCAATCCCGGACTGCCAATCCAGAGACTGAAACGTTGCTTGAAATGACTTAAACCGTGTTTGGTGACCAGATATTAATAGCCAGGTACTTTTCAACCTTCCTCTTCGTCATCTCCTTCCCTTCCTCACTCCCTTCAGCCTCACAACAATCCCCAATAGGGGATTCTATAGTCTCACTGGATCTGGACAGTTGGGACTCTTGTATTCACATAAATATATTTTTTTTAATTGCGCAAAATTCAAAATATTATCAACCGGTTGACGATATGACACACCAAGATCCAAAGAGTTCTAGATTCATGTGGGTAAAAAAGATCTGACTCCGTAGATCACCGACCCACAGTGTGAGAGTGTTTTCCCTCGCCAGACGGAACGCTAACACATTAAAAAGTCGGCTTATATGACGCTGCCGCTGCCGACTCTGGATGTGTAGAAGTATAGTTGCTGTTGGTCAGCGAGTTAGTTGCTCATGCGCCAGTTACATTTTTGATTAATGCCTTTTTAATATCGGCTGCAACAAATAACCACTGAACATTATTGCCTCCGAGCGGAGCCACCTTTCTCGTGAACAGTGAGACACGGTGTACCAAGTACAATTTACAAGTTATACCTTTGGGAGTTATACCCTGAATCCCCTTCTACTCGGGATATAGAGAGGTATAAGAGGGTCAGAAGGGATGTGTACATCGTTACCCATTTCTTCAAATTGATTCGTGGATGTTTCGAAAACATGGCTATCGTGGAGGGCATTAACTTTTATGCTCCCCATGGTTATCGCCGTCATCGACAGCGTAGATTGTTTTATCTCCCGGCCTGCAGGACTACCTTGCCAATGGTCATGCCGGTGGGGAGGGCACTCTTCCTGTTGAATCGAATCGCTTCTATATCGACATATTCTGCCTTTAAACAGCAAGCCTTGTTGCTGCTTGCCTAATTACTGTAAATTATGTATCCATTTTGTTTATTTATAAAATTTTAGAACCATGTCTATCTTTTGTGTCATTAATTTTTCTCTCTCTTGTTTAATATACGAGGCCTGTTCTAAAGAAAAGGTGAATTTTGAATTTTCGCGGGCTGTGTACATTCGATTATCGATTTTTGTTGTTGTTGTTATGTTGGTACACATGTTTATCAAATGTTAACATTATCAGCCATTTTGGATTAGTGGTTTGTTTTTGACAACTGGAAAGGTTAGTCACGTTTTTGTGTGTTATTTTCATGACGCCAGAACTCACCTATCAAGAGTATTTTACTGTTTAACAGACATGCAGCAGATTTTCTACACTTATATCTATGTATTTAAGCATGTCCACACAATTTGTATTGAAATTTATTTTATTCGGGTTAAGGCATTTTTTTCGTGTAATCCAAGCTAACGTTTATACGTTTTGAGCTTTCTTTGTGATTGCCAAAAGCACAGACGTAAAGATTTTCGCGTGAACTTTGCGACCTTTTCCCATTACTCAGGGGACCCGGTGACCCTTTATTTATTATCTTACTTAGCTTTTTGGAACGTTTATCCAAAAGCCTTTCTATCTATAAATTGTTTTCTATCCACTTACCATTAACAATTTGAACCAGATAAATATCAACCATGCCGATGTTCAAAACAGAAAAAAAACACAAATCAAATACAAAATGACAAATCGGAGGAAGCTACGACGGAAAAATTTTAGCCCAAAAATCAATGAATTTAAATTATTTAAATTTAAATATGAAAAATATTAGCTCTAATTAATCACCTCTTTGTTTTTTTTTTTTTTTAAAAGATCGTCATTTTATGAACAATATTCAAATTGCATGCAACATTTTCATGAATAATCGTCGGTATTCCCAGCTTCCCACTCATTACAGATCGGTATACACTTGATAATCCTCTCCAAAATCCCATGGACATAGAAAGCTATCCATTAATCAAACGTGTGAACTTTAAATCAAACATTATCTCCTTAATTCACTCTCCGACTCTCTCCCGTTGTTCTGCGATGCATCATCACGAAGTTTGGCGCTCGGCTGTTGGATTGTTGGATGGCTGGCCTGACCCCGGACGAGAAGAGTGCAATCTTCGAAACAATGCAGTTTTACTCTCTGAATATTGCACCCGCCGGCATTTGCATGCGAGGGGCACGGGGCAATAGCGATACAAGTGCATTTCAAAAAGAAACAATTTCGTTTTCTAAAACAGCAGCAGCAATGCATGTTTTTCTTCTTGGTGCGGCTGAAGAGTTGATGGTGGCTACATAGGGATGCTGAGTTTGTTTAGCCATTCAATTACATTCCGTGGTCGCATCGTGCAGCACCCAGGATCTGGTAGAGTGAATATAATTAAATTAATTTAATGTCCTTAATTCTCAATTTATAATTTAATCATGTAAGTACAGTGGCTCTTATCATATATTCTGCTTTTTCAGTCTTCTTTAGTTCTTGGATAATTCTGATGATCTAATATGATGCAATTTCAGAGCAAGAATATATATGGAGAAAGAGTTAAATATTTTTATATAAATTATATAAATTTATGATAAATCACTTTATACGGGTTGTCACGTCGTAAACCGTGGGAGAAAAAAAGATAAGACAAGTCCTCTCACAATATAGCACCGCTTTTAGATATGTAAGCATGTTTTCCGTCTCCCGCGTCTCCGGCAACTCCGCCCACTACGTTTTGTTCATAACAGGACATAACTCAACGGTTTTTTAGGTTGTGTCCTATATTTTTTGCTTATGACAATACTGTGAAAAAGTGGTTATACAAATAAACAAAACATAATGTCGACATGTGCTATGAATGGATGTATAAATACCCTAACCCTAGCCCCGCCCGAGTCAGGAAAAAAATCATCAATCCTGACTACACTAGCGCTCCCTCCTGGTATATTATTGCTCTGGGGCTGTTATACTTTTGACGGCCTCCATGGTCGAGTGGTAAGACGCTCGACTACGAATCAAAAGGTCGCGGGTTCAAACCCGGCGTGCGCCAATAACTTTTATTTAATTAATATGTGTCATAACACATTTAATTAATATGAAAATAATAAAAGTATATTTGCGGCACGTTCCAGAGTGGTAGATACTCTAAGTATCGCCCTGGTGAAAGACCACCATTCAGAATCGAAAAGTTGCTTGAAATGGCTTTGGCCGTGTTTGGTGACCAGATCTGAATAGCCAGGTTCATCCCAACCTTCCTCTTCCCAATCTCCTTCCCCTTCCCACTTCCTTCAGCCTCACAACATACCCTATTTAGGGATGCCATAGTCTCACTGGCTCTAGACGATTGGGAGCAGTTGAGACTCTTGTGCGGTATTCATATAAAAAAAATTAAAAAAAACTTCATTAACCCTTCAACCTCACCAGGAGCATATGAGAGCCATTAGACTAGCGGGTCTGGTGTCAAGCCTTAGGCATATCAAAACAACGCGTAACGGACAACGTTCTGGTCAACCTGGAGAAGCTGAGAAAATTGAATTTACTATCAAAATCATCGAAGGTGGGAGAGCGTCATTAAAGTGGCTCAATATCTTTAAGATCTGTATGGCCATCAGTACAGATCGATGTTTTTCTATCTTCAAATATATGTGGTGAAAGTAGTGTTACTTTATGAAGAATTACACCAATTTTCACTTGGGAAGTATACGAACAAAAAATATTACATGTTTTGAATGTGTGTGAATTTATTTTTCGAGCAGACTACCTAAAACCTGTCCCGCGAAACCTGAACTGTAAGGAAAAGTTTTTAAAGAGAGTTGCTCATTCAAAAGCCGCCAACATAGATGGGCTTGTAAGGTTTGTTAATTTTAGGGTCGATTGGACGTTGGTAATGAACGCATGAAAACAGGAGTTTTGAATGGTGTGTGTAATTATGGAAATCCTTTCAAGGACTGCTTTATTAGTTTGTTAATAAAAAAATAATAACATTCGTCGGATCACATCTAAGTGGGCGCCATTTAACCCAGTGTGGTACCTTCCCGAATGGAAGACAACCCGAAGACCGGTTTCTATGAAGGATGGCATAATATAAGCCTTGCACGCATAAAGTCTTTATTGCGGAATCATAATACCCCTTGTATCGGTAGGTTAGGTACCTGGTTATCGTTATTAAATCCTAAAATAACCATTATTAGACTATAGTGTCATAAAATCATATACACATAAATAATAATACTAAAACTTGTACTTATACCAGATATAACCTGCCGTCTCCACCATTATCTTTGTTTTATGTTTTAATTTTAAATACTTTTCCCTGCAAATCTGAACCCTTTCACAGCCCGCGACAGCTGTAAATACCAGTTTTTATTTGTTTTATTACCTTCGTTAATAACTATATATTTTTTGTGATATTTTTATTATAGTCTGAAGTTATTTTCTAGCTTTGTAAAAACGCCCTTTTATAATGGCCCTACAAACAAATAGCCAAGATAGTTAATTAAGTTACAAATACTTTCGCTCACTTAATTTTTTAACCCTGTTACATGGAATACAATATTCAGTAAAAACAGTTGAACATATGGTTCATGCTATAGCGCTGCTAGGCCGTTATTATAGGACACTTGCATAATCTTGACAGAGCGTACATACGATAGAACCGACAGATGATGGATGGCCAATTGTTTAAGAGAGAATGGAGACGAGGATGGTATTTTAATCAACACACCCCGATCAAAATTATCAACTTGTTTGAGAGGCTTTTTATCACTTCAATCCCGGATTCAACCAAAGATTTTCAGAAATCAGTTTCTTTTATGAGTATATTTTCCAATTCACCATCTAAATGACAAAAATAAAATTTTACTATGTCATGTGAAGATATAAATTATTTCAAACGCGATGAAAAGTCATTTGCTGGTTTTCGAAGCTTGATTTCCGTTTCTGTGCAATCATAGTTTATATTCTGTCATTACGCTCTACGCTCTGTCTGCAGCAGATCAATATGTTTAATGTATAGTGGTACGTATCTTACAATCACACTTATGAAAGTGCCCTCTCCGTAATCCATAAATAATAAACATCATTTCATACTGGCAATTTGCTTCTAGGAATTTATGTATTGAAAACTTCATAAGAGCTTTTACAAAGCTTTTCTTTTGTGCTGCGGTAACACTTCCGCTTTTCTATTACATGCTGCAGGTACAAAATTACATGAAATAATAATCACATAATGGGCGGTAGATTAAATATCAATTGATAATCTCTTATGTCGTATCTTAGCATTTGATGTCAATATAACTAAAGGTCTAAATATATTTATTAGTAACCTCATGTTGAATCTTTAAAGCCCACGTAATCTCAGTTATATATTATGTACCTACTTCCTTGTTCCGGTTTATACAATTATATCCTTCGTTTGCCTTTGTAAAGCTTTGCTAATTATATAATCAATTAGGTCATTTACGCACACAACATATTTATTAAAGAATTGTGTCGTATTTTTGTTACAGACCTTAGATATTTATCTTAAAATCCACCTTTCTGAAAATCATTTCCGCAATAAAATACACTGGTCTAATAAAAACCACACGTTTCAGACGTTGTTTGGCTTCAGTTTGTCAAGAGACATTTAAATCTTTTAAGTTTTTGAATAATGACTTCAGAGTTTTGTAACAGTTTATATACACACTCGTATACGTTATTTTTGTGTAGATTTTTCTAAGAATCTGTGAAAATGTGGTAATGTGGTAATATGATGATGAATCCCATGAATTACGTTTAAATATTTAAAAAAAAACAATCCTAAATGCATTACTTTATCACGTCAAATACACAGCATAAACTTTTTAAAGTTACACATTTGCCCATTCTAAACTAATAAACTGTCCATCACGCTATTTTCCGTCATATACGAAGTTATATTACATCTAAACTCGCTAAAACAACATCCCAAAAGCATTGTGGTTTTATATAGGCAGTGTGTATTTGATAAACTAATTCCGTATTGAATACTATACGTAACACCTTATTCAACTATCTGTGGTAAAATCATAAAAGCAACTATTTGTCTGATTATGGCAAGCATTCATAGCTTTGTTCTATGGTTCACATATTGAACCGCAAGAGTTCTTCAAGGTTCAATACATGAACCCTTTTTTATAGTCGGTTAATCTTTGTTTTTCTACTTCTTTACGACACACCATCTTATTTAACACAGTTCCCAATATCTTCACTTCCAATTGATCTGTAATAAAATTGAATAAGGCCTTAAAATGAGATCTCAAATCTAGCGAATACCTGTCTGCATTCTAGAGTTCCACAAGGATCACTATGTGAACCTCTTTTACACCTGTTTTTAATTTTCCTTTCGACATATCATCTTAACACCATTCTCCAAATATTCAATTTCAAATCTCTTTCTCTCCGTAATAAAATTAAATGAGACATTCAAAGGTGATCTCAGATCCAGCGAATTTTACTGTTGCTCGCTTAATCCAAATTGCCTTATTGTTGTACCGCGTTCAGAGCCGAGAGTTTACATTATTTACCGGCGTGTTGAGACGTAGAAGGCCGTACGAGCGATCTTGAAATTCACGCAACGTTTATGCTTAGCACCCGGAGCACAAAGCACAATTTTAGTAATCAGAATTAATGTTCATAAACTCCCGCATGTTATTATTTTCTGCGCTTATCCGAGAATGCTCAAACTTTTCAATTTAATGCATACATTCTCAAAGCCATAAGAGCATGTTAGGTAGTATTTACTAGTTACTGGATACTACAACCCTTTAGGCGATTCTTCACAAAAACGGCGCTATACAAATTATCCAAATAATATTATTAATATTACTACCCGGCTTCGCAGGAGGGTTCAAAACTCGAAAACTGTGGAAATCGTTTTTATTTTATTTAAAATTTGAAAAATATGGAACAAGCAATATGAAGTGTCGTTTTATTTTTAGACAGTTAAAATGGATATTTCAAAGCTCCTTATTAAAAACAAATTCATAGTTTAGAATATTTGCGCTCTCCTAGAGATTCTAAACAAATTTCGTGACTCCAGAGCTTACCAATCCCGGACTGCCAATCCAGAGACTGAAACGTTGCTTGAAATGACTTAAACCGTGTTTGGTGACCAGATATTAATAGCCAGGTACTTTTCAACCTTCCTCTTCGTCATCTCCTTCCCTTCCTCACTCCCTTCAGCCTCACAACAATCCCCAATAGGGGATTCTATAGTCTCACTGGATCTGGACAGTTGGGACTCTTGTATTCACATAAATATATTTTTTTTAATTGCGCAAAATTCAAAATATTATCAACCGGTTGACGATATGACTCACCAAGATCCAAAGAGTTCTAGATTCATGTAGGTAAAAAAGATCTGACTCCGTAGATCACCGACCCACAGTGTGAGAGTGTTTTCCCTCGCCAGACGGAACGCTAACACATTAAAAGTCGGCTATATGACGCTGCCGCTGCCGACTCTGGATGTGTAGAAGTATAGTTGCTGTTGGTCAGCGAGTTAGTTGCTCATGCGCCAGTTACATTTTTGATTAATGCCTTTTTAATATCGGCTGCAACAAATAACCACTGAACATTATTGCCTCCGAGCGGAGCCACCTTTCTCGTGAACAGTGAGACACGGTGTACCAAGTACAATTTACAAGTTATACCTTTGGGAGTTATACCCTGAATCCCCTTCTACTCGGGGATATAGAGAGGTATAAGAGGGTCAGAAGGGATGTGTACATCGTTACCCATTTCTTCAAATTGATTCGTGGATGTTTCGAAAACATGGCTATCGTGGAGGGCATTAACTTTTATGCTCCCTATGGTTATCGCCGTCATCGACAGCGTAGATTGTTTTATCTCCCGGCCTGCAGGACTACCTTGCCAATGGTCATGCCGGTGGGGAGGGCACTCTTCCTGTTGAATCGAATCGCTTCTATATCGACATATTCTGTTTTTAAACAGCAAGCCTTGTTGCTGCTTGCCTAATTACTGTAAATTATGTATCCATTTTGTTTATTTATAAAATTTTAGAACCATGTCTATCTTTTGTGTCATTAATTTTTCTCTCTCTTGTTTAATATACGAGGCCTGTTCTAAAGAAAAGGTGAATTTTGAATTTTCGCGGGCTGTGTACATTCGATTATCGATTTTTGTTGTTGTTGTTATGTTGGTACACATGTTTATCAAATGTTAACATTATCAGCCATTTTGGATTAGTGGTTTGTTTTTGACAACTGGAAAGGTTAGTCACGTTTTTGTGTGTTATTCGATTTTTTACTTTTGAAAATAATGGATCAAAGAATAAAATCCATGATTTGTTTTTCCACAACTCCAGGACGCTCATCGTCATTAACATCTTCTCGACCACTAATCCGAAATGGCTGATAATGCTAACATATGATAAACATATGTGTACCAATATAACAACAACAAAAAATCGATAATCGAATGTACACAGCCCGCGAAAATTCAAATTCACCTTTTCTTTTGAACAGGCCGTGTATGTGCTTTGTATTATCTTTGTTGTACACTCTGTTTAAAACGATTTAAAATTGTAGTTTTGTAATGTTTTTAAAAGGAATAAATAATTGAATTGAATTGAAAAAAAAGATTAATTTCTCTCATCACTCTGTCAAAAAAAATATTTGTAAGCAGGATATCGTGATTTATAGTATCTTTATTTAGAAACAAACGTTGTATGAACAGTCTATGTAGGATCTAGGAATCTAGCAACATAGTAGTGATTACCTACGACGATGAGAATCACTTTGGTTACTGTACGCCTCCCTCTTCTGAATCCATGTTGTTAGGTGAAATTGTATGCTTCTATTTGAGGTATAATATATTTGTAAACAATTATAAAACTTTTTAAATAATATTAGTAATCTGAAATACAAATATGAAACAGAAAAAAATCAAGAAACTAAAAAGAGCAATGGTCATGACTGAGACTGGAATTCGGAACCTTTACTCTATCCGGAAGTAATACTCTGCCAATTAAGCGATCAAGACCTCAATAGAAAGCGGCATTTTTAAACGATCTCATACTTTTAGTGAACATTATTAATATTTGATTTTCTTCCGATTATAGGCCGCCATTTAATAATAAATAAGCATTAATGCTTTAAAGTTAATTCGAATTTTAATAACCTCTCTTTGATGTGTCTTAATTTTTAAGTTTAACGATACCTTAATTGTTAAGGCAGCCAAATTTTCTGTTGCTGACCAATAGAAACACTTCATGGTGACAAAAGCCTCCTTTTTAGTGGCTGTCACCGTTTAGAAAGAAAAAAACCCGCAGCGCTTGCACTCTGATCTTACAAAACCCCATGAATGGTCTCAATCTATCGCCAATCTTTTGTCTGTATCTTCCCAAAGCTTCTAGATTATTCATGTGCTTGTACTTATTTGTTATTTTCTTTTTTGTTACAGGTAAGATTTTGTACACTTCCTGAGATTTGTATAAACTTATAACTGCAACGATTCCTGCCATCTGTCTAAGGTAAGCTTTGGAACATCATTTTGAAGTCTACGCTAATGCACTGATTTTTACGTGAATGATGCATAATATTTTATTTGTGGTTTCGAGCCTTTTTCTGTCGTTTCTCGTGAAAACTGTGTGCAGAAATTTAGATTTACAATCCTTTCGAATCCAGTCCATTCTCACAGTGAACTCGTTATTTGTAATTTCGTTTTATAGCGCTCTGCAATGATGTGTCGGTGTTTCATCATTTGATGCATTATTTTGCATTACAATTGCTCATCGGCGATGCTTTCACACAGTTTTGAGTTATTTTATATCCCACAGACGATGGTTATTATTGGACTTCAAACAATACACAATCAAATAAATTATTTAGCCAATCTGTTATGATGTTATTTCAAACACATATTATGTGGAATAAAAGACGAATTTCGCAGCATTAGATTTTTTTTCATTTTGTTTGTCTTTTCTTCCATCTGCGATCTCTCCTTGTTTGCGATTTATTTTGCCTTCCATACATAATATTATGTACGCATAAAAATAAAACTTTGTGGTTGATGTGATTTTTTGTGTTTGCCTTGAAATCAATATACCCGACCCAAGATTCCTGAAACGATACAACATATGTATACCGTATATCATGTTTCTTGGTAAAGTTTGAATTGTGATTCAGTTATCAAAACACTTAACTCTTAATCTAATTCCAGTGTTTGTTTTGTGCTACATATTGATCAAACTCGTACGGTGATATGTGTGCTTATTTCATGTTCAACGAATGTTTTCAAATATTTTTTGGAACCAATCAACAATGAAATGCCCACTGTTGATGGTTTTCGTGGTAAAACTAAATCGTTCGGCTTCTGCAATTCAAATTCATTGTACTTATACCTCTCAAACCGGAGGTTCGACACCATCAATTTTAATTGAAAGGCTAACGGTATTTCAATGCCCCATTATTGTATGTTCTTTAGCCAAGACTTCCTTGGACTACTCGTTCTTCGTTTATTCCGTAAAATCAAACCAAATACTTTTCACACGAACAGTATTGTCTTGTTTACTAGGGGATTTCGTTAACTAGCAATTGCATGTTTCAACCAACAATCGGCTAGTGTCACATCCTTCGTTACCTTTACGCTATACCATTTCCCTTTCTCTACTTATCACTTAGCTTGTCCTCTGGGATATTACTTCTTTCTTCTTTTACCTAATAGACCTGCTCGTAATTGTGTTTTGAGCTTGTTATGCGTGGATAAGTACTTTTATTTAAAATCGCCGAAACATAAACCTGATTCCACGAATAAAACAGCTCGTTAAATTTCAATCTATCCGGTTGGTTGACCTGAAAAGTTATCTTTAACTGGTAGTTAAATTTTAACTAAGACCTGATTTCAATTGACGTTCCAGTAACTACTACTTAACCGAAGGAATATTATAACAAAACAGGAAGTTCTGCCCTAAAATACAACACCTTTATCATTTTACTCTGGAAAATACCTTCAGTATCGCCTTGGTGAAACAACTTACAGGTATCTATAATAGCCGGATTGTCCTAAACGAACTAACTTCCCCTATTTTTGTGTTAATCACATTAAAGCTGGCGACCAGCAAAATAAAGCCACTTTATGAAAATATATTCTTCAAAGAAAAGAAAAAGACAACTGTTGGTGTTTGGCGTGCCTTTTCAGAAGGTTCCCTTTAACTCAATGCCTCGTTCAGTTTCAACCGGAACGCTGTTCCGGTTGGTGAAATACAATAAAATACCCCAACGGCATATCAGCTTGGTCTAATTTGATGTATAAAATAGCATGAGAAGGTGTAATTTTATATTACTTTTACTATCATGTCACACGTGACGACCTCTGGGGCAGAGCGGTACGATTCGCGGCTTAAAACCCATCGGTCTCGAGTTCTAAACCCAACGAAGCCTACATGTATATAAGAATTTACTAAATTAAAGTTTTGTTATCCTTATTAATAATAATGATAATATTTAATTATTAAAATGCCTAAAACCGTAGCTGGAATTATCTCAGACAAGCTTAAAAACACTACTTAGATTTAAATAGGACTTACCGTTAATTGTTAAATGTGTCTTTTAAAAAGTTTCGGACTTTTGAATAGCAATTTATCGAGAATTTGCCAACCAGTTCATGAAATAATATTATACAAGTGAGTGTAGATACTAATGGATTAGCTATGTAAAATTAGGACAATTCTGTTATACAAACATTAAATACGTAATTTTATAATTATAATACATCGTCTCCGTTCCGGCAAAAGTTTTCGATCCCGAAACACAGTTTTGAGATACTTATCGAAATTTAAATGTTGTATGTATTACCTTCTCAAGGTAATCTCTTATTACTCGTATATTACTATGCAGGTAGATACATTTTAAAAGGTCCGTTAAATAAACCATTTCCCTTCATATCCTAATTTTTTCGCCGTAGTCTATCGTGACATTCCCTGACTGACTAGAAAATGGTTGTTTTTTGTTGTTGTTTTTGATCCTGTTGTTCGGCAGTACTACGTTTCATATGAAACGTTTATATAGAATGTAAATCACTATAACACGGACATATGCCTAGTTTGGGAGGTTTTAATTTGTAATATTTTTTTAAATCTGTATCAAAGTGTATCGAGGACACCCGAAAAAGATATGGCACGATCAAGTAAATCAAATACTTGAATCGGGTCATGTGAAGAGTCAGAATAACAGAAGAGTATGTATGAGACGATGTATGAATGTGAATGAAGCAAGGAGTGTGTGCCAACACAGAGTTATATGGCGGTCCGTCCTCTCTGCCTACCCCTGCGGGGAAACGGCGTGATGGTTAGTTAGTTAGTTGTATCATTTATAATAATTTTGTAAAATATTAAATGAAATATATAAATAAAAAGTGCGGTTTTCGAAGGTTGGTGACTTTTGCCTAAACGTAGACGATATTATATGTACACTTTGTTACAGAATAGAAATAATACTTTGAGTATGGCACTGTTAAGAGAACACCACTAAGAATTGAAATAGCTATGTTTAGTTTTCAAATAATTTTATCTTTACTTCCTCATCTTCCTATTCTTCCCCGTCACATTCGCCTTCCCCCATACTTATTTTCACCTCACGACACGTGTGGTAATGGGTTTTTTGTGTGATGTAGCTAAATATAACATCAAAAAAGTGACTTATCAAGTTTTTATCGAAATATTAGGCGAGCGTTCCGGTTGATAAAATTTTCGCATTCGAGCACTGGTTCCCGATGCGTTATTTCGGTTCGCATTTTGCACCTGGTTTTAAATGCATCCTGCTGCCGCCTCGGATATTCGCATTCCTCGTTCTCCTGCTCGTGCTGTTCTCATTTATCCTTTCTTCTCATATAATATATATAACTACAACTGTTAGTCAATGCCCGGCGTCGCCCGAGTTGCGTCACTCTTTTATTCATTCAATTGAAAAATATTCCGTTTCTTCTTTTTTCTCCATAAAAAATGGGGGAAATTAAGTTACGCGCTGAAAAAAAGTTACTTTGAAAATTTCATGACGCCAGAGCTCACCGGTAAAAAGTTTTCCCTGCTTTATACAATGAGATTTCGGCTTTATAGTTTAGATATAATTCTCTTAAAAAACAAAGCGCCCTTGAGGTGACTTTGCCACGAAAATGGTGCTATAAAAGTAATCCATTTATTATTTTATCAAGAAAATAATACATCATGCTGTTTATGGCCCAGTCAAGATTGGTAGTGAAAAAGCCTCTTGCGTCATTTTCTAGCCAATGAGAGTCACTAAAATAATGATCGCCATTGTTGCCCTACAACTTTTTAGTGTCTTTTATTGGCCAGAAAAAGACTCCTGGTGCTTTTCAAATTCCAAATTGTCTTTACGAAATGAAAACATCTGATCTTGCAAAATGAAATCCTAAAACTAACATGATACTAAAACGGTTAGTTTTGCTGAAACACTTATTCAGACATTCAGGTAGAAATGACATTATTGCATCTTATTTAGGTTAGGTTTAGTTTCTTGAAGTATCCAACAGCTGATAAGGCAAATAAAAAAAAAGTTTTTTATACCTGAGATAAGCCACGTGTATTGCCAACTTCGTTATCACTATCTCATTCTTCCTCGAGAACAAAGCATACTGCCATTTCACCTGCACAGTATGCACTCGCCGTCTATCTCGCTCAGATACAGCACAAAATATCGTATCAAAGCGAGCGACACTATAAGTTGCATGTAACTATCCAAGACCCGCGTATTGGAATTTTCCGTTTCAGCTTTGCCCGCGTTCTCGCGGCGCGTTAAAAAGAGAAGGAAACATTTTTTCAGGTCGCTTCCCGCCGCTGTTGCTAGGATATATTTTTGTTGTCGGTTGGAAATTTAAATTTAGTTTAGTTTGCCCGACGCCGGCAGAGTGCACGGGCGTGTGTAGCTAGCGCAGCGATTATTTTTGCGTTTTATTATTACGTTTTTGTATTATCTTTTTTTAAAAGGTTGTGAACAATAATTATTATTTATTTATGGATATTGTAACCGATAAGTGCAAAGACTTAAATAAACCAGTGAGCCTTTAACGAATTCCGAAGAATTTTTGTGCTAATTGTGGATTTTTACTGTGAAATCATCGCTTAAGTATTTGGATGGATATAAAGTTGTCAATTATTTTTGATATCTTCAAGGATTTGTAAGAATTTTATTAAATAACTCATATCTTAGTTTAATGACATCCATATTAGAATAAATCGGTATAAATTATGTTTACCTACATCATCTTACCCAAGGATTGAAATTGATTATCAAAGATACCATTTATTCACAAGCAACATAAAAGTTTGATAATAAAGAAATGAATCTCAATATTTATGTCGTCAATAAATTATGTTCAAAGGCCTGTATCTGTATATTACAGTCTCAGTCTCTATCGCCATTACAAAACCTTAACTTTGTGATTTATTTCTTGTTGCCACAAACATTAAAGATATAACCTACAAACTTGACAAATGGTTTTCAACACCATCGTGGAAAAGTGTTGAAAAGGTGTCTGAAGCAAAACGTGGAGCGTTTCGCAAATTCTTCCAGCATTTTTTTTTAGTTTTAAAAATACTGTGGCACTAAAATAAATTGAGCACACAAGCGCTAACTCCTTTCTGGAAATATGAACTGCGGTGCCAAAGTTGTCGGAATAATAAGTTAGGCATTTATTGTTTTTGTTAGCCATCATAGACATAGACGTAGTGAAGTTACTCTGTGTACTTAGAAACGTTTCATAAAATGTGCTTTTTAAAATGACTCCAAAATAAATTTTGTACAAAGAACACAAATTTAGGTATTTATTTTGTCTGCTTCCTATTAAAAGCATTACCTCAATGATTATAATTTAATGAAAATGAAATAAAAGCTATTTATAAGACCACAGATTTCATTTTATTTTTTATGACCGACCGGTTTCGCTTAGCCTATGCATCATCAGGGTACGACTAAACAAAAAATACAAAGTATTTATTGTTATTATTTCATGTCATATTGTCTGTCTCTTTCTCTCTGTTCCTGTGTTATAATTTTAAATGTTATTCTATTGTTTGTTCTCTTACTTTATTTTATATATACACTCTGTATGTATATATAACTGCACACTTTGTATTTTTTGTTTAGTTTAATTTTGAACCCTAATGATGCTTAGGCTAAGCGAAACCGGTCGGTCATGAAAAATAAAATAAAATCTGTGGTCTCATAAAAAGTGATTATTTTATTAATTAAATAAAAACACACGTTGTTTTAATCCAGTTTTATTTTTGTATATGTCTACTAGTTTCGATTCAGCTGAATCTTCATCGGGACTTAAAAATATACTAAAATATACTTAGTATATTTTTAAGTCCCGATGGTACTGTGGAAACCCGATGGATACTATCCCGATGGATAGAGATATACTTAGTATATTTAGTATCCATAATAAAAAACACACGTTGTTTTAATCCACTTTTATTTTTGTATATGTCTACTAGTTTCGATTCAGCTGAATCTTCATCGGGACTTAAAAATATACTAAGTATATCTTAGTATCCATCGGGATAGTATCCATCGGGTATCCATAGTACCATCGGGACTTAAAAATATACTAAGTATATCTTAGTATCCATCGGGATAGTATCCATCGGGTATCCATAGTACCATCGGGACTTAAAAATATACTAAGTATATTTTAGTATATTTTTAAGTCCCGATGAAGATTCAGCTGAATCGAAACTAGTAGACAAATACAAAAATAAAAGTGGATTGAAACAACGTGTGTTTTTATTTAATTAATCATGCCAATCCACAAAGTGTTTGCTTATTCTGATAATTTTATTTTTTATTAAATATATCAAACCATAAAGTGATTGCTTTCTACGAAAATATTATAATTTAACTTTTTGTACTTATAAAAATTAATGTTGTTTTTAAAAGTTACAAACAATTCATATTACATACAAAATTCCGTACTAAAAAGATTATCAATTACGATAGGCTTCAAGGAAACTCAAATATTAAAGGGTATTTTGGAAGATACAATTTAAAATATTGCGTATTGATTAATCTATTTTTAAAGCAGGAATTGTTGATATACTCGTAGTAGTGATAGATTTTGCAATAAAAAAACGAAAAACTAATAATGACAGATTGTGTTTTATGCCCTACAATCTACATACCTACCTACAAAATTTCGATAAAAAAATCAACTATCAATCATACATAACGATCTATCTTAGTACAAAGGTTTCGTTCTATAACTAATCGGAAAATATGTAAAAAAAACTATATGGCATCATGTTTTATTTTTTGACAGCTAAATGCGTATTTTAAAGCTCCATAGCTCATGATGATAATGACGTAGCGATCTGAAAATAGTTGTGTCGACCTAGACATAACAAACAGAAAACCTGTGCAAATTTCATTACGCCAAAGCTCACCATTCTTAAGTTTTTGTTGCTTCGATACAAACAATATAATAATAAATAATATACTGCCAAATAAAAAGTACAAAACTTTTTCACAGCCCGCGATATTTTTTAACAATTAATATGCAAATGTAAAAAAATTAAAGGTTATTCTAGCTATAGTTTTAGGTATTTCGATAATTTTAGCCATAGTTTTTATGCTTTGTTTAGCGCCCTTGAGGTGATATTTCACTGAAATGGCGCTATATAAATTAGCAAAGTATTATCATTACTTACATCATACCTACTGAAGGGACATACATAACTGTACAAATTTCATTACGCCCGTGCTCACCACTCAAAGTTGTTTTTTTTTTGCTAAACAAACGGTCTTTATGCTTACTTTAGTAATAATTAATAGCAAAAAAACGAAAAACAAAAAAAAGTAAATACAAAGTTGTATAAAGTGGTATTTTGAACACACTCACATAAAAAAATGGTCTATGTTCATGACTGTAAACTGGCATAGTGTGTTCGTTGTTCGTTCTCCCCAATTTGCTACATTCGACAAGCCATAAATCAACGTCATCTCCATCAAAGGACGATTTCCTGTTCTATAGGCACCGGCTTCTACTTAGAACCTCGTGTTCGTAACACCCACCCAGTACCAACATTATTTCTATGAAATCACTTACCAACAGAGATTGTTTGATTGACACCATCTTTGCTGAATTTGTTTATCTTATCTCGTGTTGATTTAAAAACGTAATCGTAGTGGTCACGTTGTCATCAAGGAAGTAGGTCATAACTCAAAATTATATACGCAAATAAAATGTATATTTTTTTTTTAAATTTAAATTATGTTTACAATGAAGTCTTGTCAAACTGTTAAATAGCATAAAAGTTTATCTTAATGAGTATGGGAACCCCTAGTTTACATATTGACAAAACATTCATACTGCTTGTTTATATAAATATGTAACGTCCACCTATCATTTTTAAAAATAATATCTGAATCTTCTCATGGTGCATTATATATATTTTTTTAATTTACCCATCTAAATCATTGTCCCCCAATCTTGCTGCATACATTATTTCATGACACGTCCCTTGTGTGTTGCAGCGATGCACTCTTCCCTCTTTCGGATCATATTTCACAATCTTCCTCCCTAATACATTTCCCTATAATCAATCATCCAAAACTAAAGTATTTACGTTTTCCATTTTTCATCCCTCGCACCCTAACTATCTATTTCTCCGTATTGATTTTTACCGTCGAATCGTAAAAGCGTCGATAATTTGAACCCATGTTAAACTGCTTTAATGGCCCTTCACACTAGGGAGAAAATTCTTGGGCACTTGATAAAATAACAGATATTGTCCGTTTTGGGTGAGGCCCAAAGATTTGCTGGCTACCACCCCGAAATCCAAATATAGCATCCCGGTAAACCTTCCCGCCACCGAGGAACCTGTTCCAAAAGTAACTGCGTAAAGAACCGGTAACTGAAACCGCAGTGACACACCATTTCAGATATCAATCATCTCCACTTGCTACCTCGGAAAGCCGATTGAGTTAAGATGTTCACTATAAAGTACCCAGGTACTGTAATGTAAAACATGGAAATCAATAGAAAAATGTATTTATGTTAAGGTAGCAGAGATGCATTTTTTTCTTTATTTTTTTGCTATTTATATATTGGATCTTTGATTGAATGAATCTTAGAATTCGTAATATTATATACAATAATTTGGTCGCAAGTGTCGAGGTTTATTAAAGCAATCGAAATGAAAAACCCTTGATACGTGCGAGATTTTGATTTTTGCACAATCATTATTTTAAATGGATAATCTTTTACTATCAAACACAAATTGATTTATTAGAGTTATGGCCGACATTAGCAATTGCAATTAAAGCCGTTTAAATATAAAATCGTTTATGAAGAAACTGTGTTCTTATGGGATGAACAATGCAATTTGGAGCAGAGATCATTATACCAACAGATGCGCAGCGTCTGAATAATTAATTAGAAAACTAGAAAGTTTGTTCCTCTATTAATTATTGCAACCATTATTATTCGTCAGTTAGTTTGTTCGGATACTTTCTTCGAGGTTTTTGTAAAATGCTTTTTTCGGCGTATTTGGTTCAGACGTTTCTCACTCAATAACACAAGGTTGATCTAATCGATGTTTACTTTAGTTTATTGTTGGATCAAGGTTTGATCCATATCCTGTTTTAGTTCCGTTGTTTCATCAGAAACTTCGCATTTGTTTGAAATATTAGATAAAGTTATTATCAATGTAAATCGTTTGCAATAAATGTTTATGATATTCCAGCTCTGCCCGACTTTGCCCAAAATTTGGAAATTGAAATATGAAACAAATAATAAAGCGTCTTGTCCCGCCGAATGGATATTTGAAAACTCCATAAACCGTGCGGGAAATGAGGTTGAGGGTTTAAAATAATTGCGTTGTCAGAGATTCCAGACAGAAAAGTGTGTGTAAATTTTATGAGGTCAGAGCTCACAGTTCGAGGGTTTTTGCTGCCACAGAGAAAAAATATTCTTCTGATTCTAGAGATTTTTGCCTTTTGGATGAGACCTGAAAACTTCCAAGAATTTGAAATATTACTTTTCCTTATTATAAAGCTTTAAAAATTAATGTTCTTTGGGCTCGTCTGCCCTCGTCTCGACGTCTTGTACGAGTTCTATCTCCTTTCAATGCGAACAGTTATGGGTGCAAATAATTCTTTTGTTTGTTGTTGAAGTTTCGCTTTTGTTTCGTTGTTTTTCCCGCCTTTTTTTTGTTTTGTTCTGGGAACCAGTTTGCTCTCTTTGCTTCATCACCCGTTGCTAAAATGGAGACGCACGATCCCCGATGCTGGGCCGGTTGCCATGGCGAAACGGGATAAATTCCTGAATTATTTATGCCTCTTTTTCGGCGCGCCCCGAAAGCACCGACCAAAGCTGGATCTCTGGATGCCGTTTAAAATTCACAACGTGAGATTCAATGCTCACATTCTATGTACTAACGACTTATTGATTTGGCATTTTAACATACTTGTAGAAGGCACAGTACAAATTTATATTATAGGTGGCCCTCACGTTTCCAGGAATTTCATTTTCATATGGGTCACTCTATAGTCTTACCAAAATCAAGGGATATTCTTTGAAAGTTGCCTCAGACGTTGCAAATAAATTTATGTTGTTAAGAATTCGCAAGATCAGGTTAAATGTTAACATTCTGCGTACTCGTAGTGACTTATCGTTTGAACATTTTTACATATACAGTACAATTAAAATCGGAACCCTCGTTGAAATACAGGCAGGGTTTAAAGCACCCTTGCCTTATATTTATTAGGTCCAGGTTTGCACTCTTCTCGTTTCCCGTTTTTTTTTATATCGGTCAGTTTTTGAGCAAACTTTTATTAAAATCAAGCAATATTTTTTTATAGCTGCCCAATGTGTTGATAATAAAAACATAATAATATGCACGAATACTGCCTGTGTGTTAAGAAAAAGTTTCTTTATCTAACATTATTTGCGTTCTTAGACTACATGGCACCAATAACAACATAAACTGAATTGATTTTATGTTTGCGACTGTGACATTTTTATTCTACTGGAAAATATCAAGAAAAATACACGCGTTGCATATTTCTATGAATCACAAAGTTATTTTTAGATTGCTCATATCCGTTTAATCTTATCGCGCCCATACTCGGTTTATGTATTATCCGTTTATTCCATAGATAAAAAAAAATGGGTGACCACGGATAGTAATAATGTGTTACCGACAGATACTAAAACAAATAATATTGCTCGTCCAATACTTTTTTTTTAAAACTTATTATTTTATCGCTATGCTTTTAATTAAAACTCATTGTTTAAATTAACAGACTGAAAAGTTACCACGAACTCAATATGTATTGTTCTGATATAGTCATCATTTGATAATACATCTATTTCAAGTAAATATTAAGAAGTTCGTTTTGATACGATCTCAAACACAAAATCCAATTATCTTCTTAATCAAACCTTTATTATCTATTGTTCTTTCTTATTAAATGATACTATTATCATATGTACTAATTTCCATTAAAAACAAAATTATTACAGTAGTCCCTTGGCTTCCGATTAAAAGTTAATTTATTAATATTTTAAAGTGGTCTTTGTTGTGGACCGTGCGGAAAGCCGTGTCCTTCGTTTTGTACCCCAGAGATAAAATCTGAACAATACTCCTCTTTAAAAATGTATGGCTCTTGTCCCTTCAAAACGTTATTTAATAACCCCGCATTGTACGGATGGGCGGTGCTTGTTTTTGTGGCAATCATAACAATGGAAGGCTATATAAATATTATTTCTTTGTGTAGTGCGTTTTTGGAAAGCGTTTTTAACATTACTATGTATTGCCCGGAATTTTACAATGTTGATTATTAGTTTTTTGTTATGGGTTTACTTCAGCTATAAAATAACTAATTAAGCTTTCGTATTAAAAAACAATTTAATTGGCCAATAAAAATAAATGCGTGGATTTTCAGTTTTAGAGTACCTATAGTTTTTTTAATTTTTATTTGCGTTATCAAATTTATACAAACTAATTCAGCCCAAAACCAAGAGTTCGTTGACATGGGTACAGCGTCCTCGAGGTGATTTTTCACAAAAACGACGCTATACAAATTATCCAAATATTATTATTATGGGGCTCTAGCATAAAACATCGATATAGATTTTATCGACTATTTCGGTAGTTTGAAATCGTTCCCGAGTCCGACTGAAGATCGTCAACGAACAAACGACAACTCACATCGACTAAACATGCTTAATTTAGTCGATGTAAACTGTATTTTGTTCGTTGGCGATCTGCAGTCGGGCTCGGGAACGATTCTAAATTATTGACATTGTTGATAAAATCTATATCGATGTTTCGTGCTAGGGCCCATAGAGAATCGTGTAACTATTAAGCAGAAAATATTTGTGCTAAAGCAGCATTATTCTTAAACGGTGAGTTCTGAATTCATGAAATTCGCACAGCGTATTCTGTCATTGATTTCTAGGGCAACCCCACTATTTGAAGCTTACTGTGTCGCCAAATCATGAGCTACAGAGTTCTGAAATATTAATGTGCAAATGTCAAAAAAATAAGACGAAACGCCATTTATTATCTTTTTTATCTGAAATCCTTAGCACAGCCAGGTAAAAGTATATATAAATAAAGTTATCAGTTCTAGTTGATTCTACATTCCCTGGTTGTAAAGGGTTGAGCGTTTTCCATGCGTTATCAAAATATGAATGAAAATGAAAAAAATAACTTTGTATAAGACCACAGATTTTATTTTAATTTTTATTAACGACCGGTTTCGCTTAGCCTAAGCGTATCATCATGGTACAAAATTAAACTAAACAAAAAATACATGGTGTGTGGTTATACAGACACGTACATACAGAGGGAGAACACAATATGAAATAATCAAAAAAAAGTAATTATTTCATTTTCATTGAATATGTCAAACCACTAAGTTATTACTTTATACGGAATTAAAAAAAAAAAAAATATATATATATATATATAAAAAAAATATATATATATATATTATGAATTTATCCAGCACAAGTCACAGGGTTCATTACGTAAATTATGTTGCACAGTATTTTTTTAAAACAATCAAATTTTTTATCATGCATAAAAGCAAATCACTCCACGACCCTTTTTCTCCCCTTCACAGACCAATAATATAAATCGAGGGTTCTCTTGAACCGCCATAAAATACGAATGATCTAATTGTGTATTTAATTGTTGAAGTGTTATTTTCTTAAACATTGAGGGATAACAATCTCTAGTGACACACGTCCCCCTTTATCACGTAAATAGTTTGATGGGGTGTGCCAGTGAAAAAGAAATATTATAAAATAAATAATAATACTTCCAGTGAATCGTTCAACCTTTAAGGCAACGGACAAAATATTAGTAAAATTATTATTTTATACGTATGTATAGAATTGCCGAGCTTTCCCTAGTGCCTTTGTCACTCCAGAAGCGAGACGATACAAACGAATAGGTAAGTCTTTAATATTTGAGTGATATTAACCAATTAACAGGTTTTTATATACTTTTTTTATTTTCAACAGAAAAAAAATATTCAGCATCCGAACGCGCACCTATCGCTATCATAGCAATACGTTGCATTACATTTCAGCTTTATTACCCGGTTTCGCCCGAGATTTTTTGTTTGTTTATTTATTTGATTTTTTGTTATACGAGTATACATTTTTGAAAAAGAAAAGAGTACATAAATAAGCTTTTTTATGGACATTAAGTAAAAAGAAAAAAAAATATTATAGACGAAAAATAAAAAAATTAATTTAAAAAAAAAAAAAAACAGTATATAAATAAATGGGTATATATACTTATATATAAAATGTAGACAAAAAAACCTACATATGTTAAAATTTGAATTAACAGATGTGAAACAAACAATGACGTCATGACCTTTTTTTTAAGTCAAATAATGTTTTATTTAAACCTCCAAAGCTCATGATGGAAATGACGTTTCGAGCTAAAAATTGTGACGTTCAACGATAAATTCCATCCAGAAAAATCTTATTTAATTGCATGACGTCAAAGCTCACCTATTCCCAAAAGTATAGGTTATTTTCACAGTTTTTGAATTTCTGCCAGAATTTTTGTTTGTTCTTCATAGCTTAGTCACTCTGGGCTTCATCAAGCCCAAATTGAAATTAATTGCTGTATTCGTCCACTACATCTATGTCGACCATAACAATGGCATCCATTAATGTATTTAATGGACATTTAGCCTCCAGCTTCGCTCAGACATGATGCATTTAAATTGAACCATCAAAAACCAACAAACAACATTTTTTCTCCTCGCATCAGAATTTTTTTTGTTTTATTGTGCAGGAATATATTATTACGATTTTGGGTGAGAAGATTTTCCAATTTTAGAACAGTCAAGCTTGCATGAATTATTTTAGTATTTTAAAGCATATTGAGATTTTTTAAGGTTTCAATATTTTTCTTATTGATAAATAAAAATATATGACATTTTAACAATTAAGTGGGTATATAAAAGCTCCATAGTTCATGATGAAAATTAGATAGATAGCTAAAAATAATAGCGTTGAATTTTCATGAATTTTCAGAGCTTACCGTATAAAACTTTAGCTGCTTCAGCACACGGGATTTCTTCTTTACAGTAAGAATGATTACCATGACATAGTTTTGCTATGTCAACGAACCCCTTATCTTGGGTCGAAATAATTTATAATATTTTGATTTCAGCACAAGAAAAACGTTAAATCCTCTAAAACTCTGCATCCTGGCATGTATTATACTTTTTTCGACCCTTTTATACAATAATAGTTGTTACCCGTTAAAAACCGCGGTATGTAACTTGTCTTCTCAAGAATCCACCCTTTTCAAATATAGAATAATGTCTGCTAAAATATATTATAGGTAGGTTTGAAAAGATTATTTTTAAATTTTGATATTTTTAATCTACATCAGTTCCAAATTTAAAAAAATCACACTCGCACGTACTCACATAATAAACTATTTATAGTTAATTACAATACATATTAGTATAAATTGCCACTAAAATCTATCTTGTAGGAATCTCTGATTACTAGCGATTACATTTAAATTTATGATGGTGTTGACACTACTTAAAAAATAAATATGAAATATTTTTATTGATTTTTTAGACGTTCCCTTATATGGCCCAGGAAGGTGGCAATTATGGAAGTATTTGTCATAAACTACGGGCAACACTTTCTTCAGAAGCCATAAAATGATAAATTCATGAGAAATTAGCATGTTTCTGATTAGTTATTTATTTTATAGTCAAATTATGTAAATTTGCCTTATACAAAAATTGTTTAACGTCTTTATAAAAAAAGTGGGCGGATAACCTTTGTGAAGGAATGTCAATGGTATGTATTTGATGAAAATTGAAACTTTGTAATAAAATACGACAAATTCTCATTCCTCTTTAAAATCATGAGTAATACAAAAAATACAGATTATTAGATCCATGAGTGAATTAGGTTTGTATTATCAATATATACATCTGAAAAGAATGCATAGTCGATATAAAATATCTTCCCAACATGTGTATCTTATAAATACCAGAAGAATGTATGACGCGCAAGTGGAGGAAGATGAAGTCAGGGATATCATGGTGGCACGAACAAGTGAATCAAACACTGTGATATATCAAGACTCGAGAGCTGGGGCGGCTCGTGTTTTTTTTGTGTGCTAGAGTACTACGATTGAAAAAAACATCATGATTGATGCTGTAGCCGAAAACGTTTTTTTTATTTTTATTTAAAAACAAACAAAAAAATTGTAAAAAGATTTTCAAGGTTTCTAAAATCTTGAAAATAAAATCAAAAACTGTAAAATCTACGTAAAAAATAATTTTAGAAAAAAACATTTTCGGCTACAGCAACTGCTCGAGAGACGGATTATGAGAAAGGTATGCACGAGACCTCAGAGCAATAATATACAAGAGAGAGCGCTGCTGTAGTCAGTTTTGATGAGTTTTGCCGGACTCGGCTAGATCTGGGCATGGCTAGGACTAGGGTATTTATACATCCATTCATAGAACATGTCGACTTAATGTTTTTTCGTATAACCACTTTTTCATGGTATTGTCTTAAACAAAAATATATCATATAACCTGAAAAACCGTTGACTTATGTCCATTTATGTCTTATATGAAAACTTGTGGGCGGAGTCGACGGAGACGCGGGACACGAAGAACATGCTTACAGTACTTTAAAGCCGTGTAACAATTTGGGAAAATTTGCTGTCTCTTTCTTTCTCATGGTGTACGACGTAAAAACCCGGAGAAAGTGATTTATCTCAAATTTGTATAGGTTGGGTAAAAAGAATTGGCTCTCTCTCCATATATTGTTACTCCAAGCACGAGACGATCTATGAATGTAGCAGAAGTGTGAGCCGATACAGAATTGTGTGGCCTTCCATCCTGTCATCCTACCCCTCTACAGAAGTGGCGTTGTAGTGAGTCAACAGACCTCCACAGCAGAGCGGCAAGCTCCTTGCCTTAAAACCTGGCGTGGAAAAATATATTAAAATCCCTTGCTACGAGCATCAAAACTCTGTCGCAAAAAAAGTATTTTTGAAATGTTTGAGAAATAATCCAAACAAAATGTTGATCGTTCTTTTTTTCGTTATTCTCGTAATAGACTTTATGATAACTTTTATTAGCTGGCGATATATTGGATTAGTTTTGATACAACTAAAGTAGGTCAGACATTCAGATTCTCGTTTGTATGGACACCTACCCACATTCGCTAATACGCGATATTTTTCAAGGCAACTTCATTACGATGCCTTTACTTACGATTACCGTTATTGTTATAAATCAAGTGATATTTTGTTCATTGTATAAGTAGGTACCGTTGGTGAATTAGTTTGAACAGTGATTATTTCGTGCGTTGCCGAATTGCTAATTATAATTATCCAACTGCTTCTTTTTATTCAAGGCCAACCTTGAAATATTACGGATATTTTTATTCAATGTCGCAGACGGATAATTTTACATTAAACATATGTATTTTTAGCTTCCTTCTTAATAAAATATTCTTTTTAAGTATCGTATTTATTACCTATACTTAGTTATAGGTCTATTTAATATGATGACGTGAAGTAAAATTATTAAAATAAATGAAAAGATAACTTCGTACAAGACCGCGGATATTATTTTAATTTTTATGACCGACCGGTTTCGCTTAGCCTAAGCATCCTCAGGGTACAAAATTAAACTCAACAAAAAATACAAAGAGTGCGGTTATACAACATACATACAGAGGGAGAACAAAATACAAAATAACAGATCAAAGAAAACAATTAAAAATTAAAATAACATCCGTGGTCTTGTACAAAGTTATTTATTGAAATGTGTCAAACCACGGTGATTGCTTTCTACGAAAATATGTAGTAATAATAGGGACGCTTAGATGGTTTGGGCCTGTAGAGCGAATGAACGAAGAAAGGAGTGTGAAAAGAAAATATGATGCGAAAGTGAATGGAAGAAGAAGTCGAGGACGCCCGAGAAAGACATGGCACGATCAAGTAAATCAAATACTCAAATCGGGTCATGTGAAGAGTCAGAATAACAAAAGAGTATGTATGAGACGATGTATGAGTGTAAATGAATCAAAGAGTGTGTGCCAAGACAGAGTTGTATGGCGGTCCGTCCTCTCTGCCTACCCCTGCGGGGAAACGGCGTGATGGTTAGTTAGTTTTTTTTTATATTTCAAATTTAGCGATATGATTTTGAGTTTTGCTGGTGAATATGAATTTCCAGGTAATTTGGTTTTTACCGAAATTAGTATTAATTAAACAGTGAACTATTTTTTTTTATAAGTCGTTGCCATGTGACCTAACCGCAATTTGATACTGGCCTTGAACGCCGAAACATCACTAACAGAACCTTACAATAATATTATTAAATTATGAAAATTAAAATGGATTTCTACAAATTTAACACAAAAAATATTAAATAAAACATTATAATTATGATCATCACTTACATTTATAACACCATCCCAACTCGTCTATGTCCTTCCTTGTTGAACCTTTTCTATCATGGTTTATGATAACGATCATGATTTTAGATAGTTTTAATTTGTATATTATTAAATACATATTGTATATTATTTTCTCCTTGTTAGTTAGCGCACTTGAGGTGTAATAACACAAAACTGCCCTATATAAGTTCACTGTTATTATTATTGATAACGTCGTACTTTTCAACCTTCAACACTCAAGCACACTAAAAAGTCACGAGCCGCCACTGCGTTGTTCACTAAGTTACAGTGATTTTTTTACTTCATTATTACATCCTTAGAGTATACAAGAGGTAGCCCAAGCCAAGGCAGTGAAATCAGTTTTGGACTTGTTTTTGATGATTTTAACATGACTCAGCGCAAATGGGCGTGGCTAAGACTAAGGCTACGGTATTTATACATCCATTCATATCACATATCGACATAATGTTTTTGTGTATTCGTATAGCCACTTTTTCACAGTATTTTTATCAACAAAAACATAGCATCTAACCTAAAAAACCGTTTAGTTGTGTCAAGTTTAGTGGCAAAATAAAAAATGTGGGCGGAGTCCCGCCGTTAACCAGCGAAAATAGCCAGCTTGAGATCATTACGACAGTATATAGAAGCAATCCAAGAAATTTTTGTCTCTTTCTCTCTCATGGTGTACGATGTAAAAACTCGGAAAAAGTGATTTATTACATTTTCGGATGGGTTGGGTAAAACAAATTAGCTATCCCTCCATATATTGTTACTTCAAGATTACATCTCTAGTTCTACAGTAGATGTCATCATAAAATCCAATTATTTTACTCGACACTTTATTTTAAAATGCATAAATATTAAGTACCTATAGAAATCAACAGAAGCCATTGAAGATTTCTCACATTTAATGTTCACCTGAAAGGTACTTGAAAAAATATTCCTCACTATTCTGTTTCAAGATTTGTGCAGACAACTTTCAACGTCGTGACAGCCGATTTTTAATTTTTTTGCTTTGTTATTTTTTTATCGTATCTTTCCGTGCAATAGATTTAATCGTTTTTTTCAGCGCCGTAAATCGAGAATTGCTACTGTGTACTAAATAAAATTTGTACCTCTGTTTTTAAGGGGAATCGCCGTAAAATTGGATATTTGTGTGGCTGGGATTGTGGTCGTGTTTTTATTATTATTTTAATTACTGAGAAACGGGAAATTTGAATTGACTCCCAATCGACCAGTGACTTTTTCAAATATTCTGCTTCGTTGCATGTTGTCTACATTTTGAAATATCTTGGTAGGTTTCTTGTGACTTTTCACCCATCTCGAGTTCTTTGGGCTTGTCTTCTGTAAATGTAGGGCATCATCTTTTTCGTTATACACGTCACGTAATTGGTTTTTTGAGAAAGTTTTTATACCATACTCGAGCAATTAATTTTGACTAAGATAAGAAAAGCTTTTAAACGTTCTTTCGTATTATGTTCGATAATTATTATTATTCCATAAAATGTAAGCAAGTATTCATTACTCATTCATTCCGTAACATTTTGAAAGAGTGGCAATAATAAACGGTTTTGCAATTGAATGAAATATATATATATATATATATATATTTTTTTTTTTATATGTATTAATGTGATAGTAATACATAATCAAAAAAAAAAAACGTGCATAGAGTTTTAGTAAAAAGATATTAAAGTGGCGTCTCTCCTCCTACAATGTGTAGGTGGGATGCTGCCATTTGGAAGTGAGATGCCATACGCATTATTTTTTCTTGACAATTTTTCGCAAAAAATTTCCCCTTAAGTTGTTGCAGTACGTAAGGTACACGGTGCTCGTCTCGTTTATCCATTTCAGGTTAAAAGTACATTTGATCCAGTCTGCTTTACTTTTTGTTACTAAATAATTTTCCCAACATTGAATGCTCCCGTTAACGACGGAAAAAGACGATGTAACCAGTTTCCGCATATTCGTTTCCCGCTCGGATGTACTTCCTCGGCAATTTTAAATAATAAAAAATAGTAATTTAGTACGATAAAAACTAATCTTGTTCAGTATGGCATATCTCTTCACATTGTGGTAGAGATGCCACCCCAAAATACGACTAGACCACACATATAAAAAGATTAAAAATCTGTATTTATATCCAATGTAAAAATGGTCACTCACTTAACCATGTTTCCGCTACGCTTAATCGGCACCAGTATGTCACTGCTGTAAAAAAAAATCGACTGCAATTTACATCAACGCCCCGCAAATGCAACATTCGCTGTTCAAACCGGGCAGGTACTGACTCGTTTCGCTCAAACAATGCGCTTCTTTCGAATGGTTTTTGAACCATCGTCGTAAATCCGTCACATTTAAAGATATAACGAGTGTGGCGTCTTTCCGGGTGTGTTACCCTATTATGTCGGTACACAGCTAACAGAGCACAAAAGTGCTTGGTCTTATTGTCCATGAAACAAAAATGTTAATTTATCTCACGCCTAGCAAGTATTACGGAAATTAAACAATTACCACGCCCCCAGCTTCCTTCAAACTTAAAATAATCTTTCGTGGCGGGAGACAAACGCACTAATTGACGAAACCGAGCTCCAACAACAACTCCACCACCCGCCACTTGCGACACGTCTTTTCCAAAAGAAGAAAAAACATTCGAAAGAATTCCGCGAGGTTTTGAAACTCGGCCTATTTAGCCTATCGCAACAGTTTTGTAATCCACCCATCCTTTCCGTCTCGTGTCAGTTAAACCGTGAAATGTCTCCGAATCTCTTTCACAAGTCTGCCGCATCTGTATTTACACCCACACCGAGTCTTTTCCCATGTGTATAGGTTGTTTTATTTAAAGCGCTTACAGCATCATAATATTTGACCCGCTTCCTAGTGTTTTTTTTTTCTTCGCTTTTTCAGTTCTATTTTGCGAACGTGGTTTTTTGCGTGCACGACTCGGCCACACGGACCGATCCAAGTTCATTTGCTCGAGAGCCACTTAATATCACTCATATTTACATTTGCACAAATCGTATCAACTTCTTATAACGTACTTTCATACTACACAATTCGTACTTCTGTTCATAATAACAGAACAAAAAATTAGAACTTTTACATTTTTTATCTGCTTTGGATCAAACCTGTATTCCTGCCGCTGAGAGCTCCGTTGTGACATCTCTTTCTGTTACATGCGTCGTTTATGAGAAAGAGGTGGTTACAACGAAGCACAGCGGTGAACCTTTAGTTACACCGGTGTCAAAAATTTAATTTCAAAGACATCAACGTCATATTATGCATAATGTCAAATTGATATAGACGTAACGACTTTGATTGATTACGGAGAATAAATGATTGTTTAAAGTATTTTCTTAATACTCGCAAGAGATAATATTGGCTGTGCGTGCTTTCCAATCAAAGATTTGCATCGTGACTACCAGACTATGGGCCATCTGTCGTGAAGTGTCCATTGGTAAGGTTTACGAAATCACATTTGAACGCTTGATATTTTGCATTCGTCATGCAAAAACTTGCCCAGGACTGTACCTCGTAACTTGAACCGAAGCTTTGTGCGATTGTCTGCCCCATATGCTAACATTTCTTCGACTGAATACCAAATTTGTCCAAGTTTTATTTTGACAGCTTATCACACAATAAACTCAGACAATATGAGGTTCTCTATCAAGATTTGGTATTTGGCTGTCATTTCTGATAGGCCGACACTGGGTGAATGTTTTGGTATGTCCCAATCACGATCGATTGTTACGTTCATGTCCCTTCTCTTGTCAGAACTAAGCTAAAGGGCTAATCGGCTGAAGATATTTATTTATTGGAAATTGAGTTACGTCCCGCGCAGCGTCATTTCTAATACTTTATTTCAAAACATTACATTCCCTTTTATGAACTTTTAATAATTAACTACAAATAATTTCCGTTCGAGATTGAACTTTTCAAATTTGAAACTGATGTTGATTGAAATTATCAAATTTTAAAAATAATCTTTTCAAATCCTTACCTACCTAATATAGTAATGTGTAATGTATTTTAGCATATACTATTCTATATTTGAAATGGTTCAAGTTATACAATTAACTTAATACACTCTGTGATTTTTCGCTGGTAACAATTAAAAAACTAGCTACATATGCATATATATATATATATAACAATTAATATGGCGCAAGTTAGTTATAGGCTCAGAGCAATAATATACAAGAGAAAGAGCTGTAGTCAGTTTTTACAAGGTTTGCCGGACTCGGCTAAACCTGGGCGTGGTTAAGACTAGGGCTAGGGTATTTATATATCCATTCATAGCACATGTCGACATAATGTTTTTGTTTATTCGCATAACCACTTTTTCACAGTATTGTTATAAAAACATATATAACATGTAACCTAATAAACCGTTGAGTTAAGTAAATTTATTTCGCGTATCATAACGTGTGGGCGGAGTCAACGAAGACGCGGGACACGAATAACATTCTAACAATACTTTAAAGCGGCGTGATAATTTGGGAAGATTTGTTGTCTCTTTCTTTATCATGGTGCACGACGTAAAACCCCGGAGAAAGTGATTTATCCCAAATATGTTGGGTATAAGGAATTAGCTCTCTCTCCATATATTGTTACTTCAAGGTTACAAGTATCTACATTTATTTATAATTTCATTTCACGATTGCCCTTCTTACTGAATATTACCTCCTCTCATTGCGACAAGTTATAATATCAAGTATTTTTCGAAAACTTAAAAATTAAACAAAAAAAACAACAAACGTAAGAGAAAGAAATATTGAACTACATTTAATATAAAAGTCTTCCATCTTGGCACAAGCAACATTCACCGCTTTTCAAATATTGTCACGTTATTCGTTATCGGGGAATTTTAGTCTTTAAAAAAATAACAAGAAAATATTTTGGTACTCATGACATACAATATGATTATAAAGGTATTAGAAGAACGGTTTTAGCAGCAAGTATACAAAAAAGAGAACAGAACAAATAACAAACAAAAAACATGTGCCATTTTATAACAATACCTAATTGTGTGCTTGTCAATAGACATTAAGGACATTGTAATCTTCCACTACTGAAATAACAGATATTTTATTTTCGAGTCCTGGATGATTGTGTCTATTATTCTGTACTTCTTTTTGTTCCATTCTTCTTTCTAACTGTTACACAATTTCTTATCTTGTACCTAATTAGAGATGGTCGATATTCCTGTCCCGGTTAAAAGGAACCGGTTCCAAGCCGGTCACTGGCACCGTCGATATTATTTCTCTGAGGAACTGGTTATTTTTGGAACCGGTTCTTAATTTTCGCATATAAAAATATCCCAAATCCTTTGTCCGTTATTTTCATAGAGTTGGTAGAGTAGTATCTATCCAAGGCAGTGAAGTCAATTTTGGACTTGTTTTTGATGATTTGAACATGACTCGGCGCACCTGGGCGTGGCTAAGACTAAGGCTACGGTATTTATACATCCATTCATATCACATATCGGCATAATGTTTTTGTTTATTCGTATAGCCACTTTTTCACAGTATTTTTATCAACAAAAATATAGCATATAACCTAAAAAACCGTTTAGTTGTGTCAAGTTTAGTGGCATAATAAAAAATGTGGGCGGAGTCCCACCGTGAACCAGGACCTTAAGATCATTGCGACAGTATATAGAAGCGGTCCATGAAAGTTGTTGTCTCTTTCTCTCTCATGGTGTACGACGTAAAAGCCCGGAAAAAGTGATTTATCCCAAGTTTGTGTAGGTTGGGTAAAAATAATTAGCTCTCCCTCCATTGTAACTTCAAGGTTATTTTCGTTTTTTTTGGTGAGGAACCTATTTCAGTTAAATATTTTTTTTTGGCGAGGAACCAGTCGCAGTTCTTTTCGTTTTCAGAATTTTTCTAGCAACCCCTCCCCCCCATGAAACTTGTTTTTTGGCAGTGAGAATTTTTTTTCCTATATAGTAAAACAATTTTCTTGGAGAAATTTTCTGGCACTAGGAACCGGTTCCAAAAAGAATTGGATAACTAACCGGTTCCCCGCCGGTCACCCTGGAACCGCAGGTACACCCAATTCTGACATCGACCATCTCTATACCTAATTACTTCTATTTGCTTCTGTTATTCAATTTACTCCTTTATTCTTTCTCTGTAGTTGCCACTGTCGCTTATTTGAGTGTTTTTCTCCTATACCACTATTTCGGTTTCACACGTAATAAGGTCACCAGAATCAATTGTATTATTTCTCTTCCTATCTCCGGTGTTAAGCTGTAAATTTTTACCACGTTTTCCTTTCTATTCTCTCAGTGCCCGCCGCGCCATCATCTCTAATTGTTATTTATTTATTTTATACTTTTAGCTTGTCTTAGTGTCTTGTCGCTGCAATATTATGAAGCCGTTCATTAAAAAAACCTAACAATTGTGTTCATTGAATTTTTTTGTTAATCAACTAAATGCCTTATAGAAATTGAAGTCTTATATCACAGTAAAACTCACGTATGTATGTTTATAACTATTGATAGTAAAGTTGAAAACCTTTTTCAAAGTATTTCCTAAATTAAATTTATCGCTTTATTTATGCGAGTTTGAATCTTCTACTTTTGATTTTGTTTTAATTTTTCTAGTTTATCCTGTTGGTCTGAACCATTTCTCAGTCCGCGACATTTGCACATGCCCAGGGGCGGCTCGTGATTTTTTAGGGTGCCTAGAGTTCTGAGATTGAAAAATACGACGTTATTGATGTTGTTGTAACCGAAAATGTTTTTTTCATGTGATTTTTTAGTTTCGGTGGGTCAATGACCCTTAAAATCTTGAAAATCTTCATAAAAAAAATGAAAAACGTTTTCGGTTACAACAACCTCATTCTTGACGTTTTTTTTTCAATCTTAGAACTCTAGCACACTAAAAAGTCACGAGCCGCTCCTGCACATGCCAATAATAAATTGTCGTTTATTTCATAAAGCCTCGTTTAATATAAGTATTTTTAAGGTAATTGTAGCTTTACTTTTAATTTTAGCCTTGTAAAATGCTCTTGAGTACGAGTATATCCCAAAAACGGTTCAATTAACAAAAGCAAAGTATTATGCCAAATATAAATCCGATCTTCTTGAATTTAGAGCAAGACTAAGCTTTGCATCGTTGTACTTTTCTCCTTACTTGGTTAAGTTAATTACTATTTTTATAAAGCTTACTTTTTACCTATATCGATGTCACCGACTACTTGTTTATTTGGGCAATAATTCGAGCTTCTGCCGAATAAACAGTGTCAAATTTCGTATGATGCTGCAAAGATCAAATGACATATGTTTACCGAGCACGTTGCACATTGCCAACACGGCGGCTTCGTTTAATTTTAATTAACTCTAACTCCGCAGGAGGGGACGAAGCAACAAACAACACAACGAGGTTGGTAACATTGGGTTGGTTGGTACTGCAACCTGACTCACCATGTTTATAATCATGAACATGTTATTTACATTGCACAATATACATTGATTGCATTACATGAAAAGTACATTGGCTACCTACGCTTTTGGGCGGCGAATGTTCCTTTGACTGGGTTGGCTAGCATCATCTGAAAGTGGCTCCTTTATCTGGATTTTTCTTTCCGAATGATTTGCTTGTCTGCCTGTCTGACTTGAAAGATTACCATCCACCTCGTTAAAGTGGCCAGCTTTAAATGTTAAACCTTTCACTGCGGATACGTGGAATGATTAACCGACAGTTCTTTGGAAAATCGCAGGGATTTATGTAATCTTTTTTTAAGTTTGTTTATTTTGAAAAGAGGTCTTCTCTCTGTCGTTAAAAAGAAATACGTTTTTAAGTTTGACACCCTTTTAGCCTTCCATTATTATTTTTACCTGCATTGTACATAGCGTTAGCTCGGAGCACAGACAAATCAAATAATTAGTCGATCACTAGATTATTATTGAAGCCCTACTTATCTCGAAAGACCTCTCCTTCTAATATGACGAAATACGGGTTACGACAGAGTTTTTAGTGGCAGGACTATCATATCTGAATGACGTGTTAAAAAATCACACATATATGTGTACGAGTATATATCGGTTTTGAATTTCAGTTTTCCCAACCTAATGGTTTATGAAGATCCAATATCTGTGCGCATAGGCATCGGTAATGTGGGTTGGTTGGTTGGTATTTTTAAACGTACAGGCTCGCCATATTGTATGTATGTATTGTGAAAGGGTCAGAAGTGTCCGAATGAAACGAGTTACGCATATGGCAATACTTCACGACCAATCGATATAAAATAATAAATTAAACCAGTACGTATCCATCGTTAATCGCTCACATTCGTGGCGTTTTGAAAGTCAAGTATGCCATTTGCCATCTTCGACGAGCGAGTAGGTACTCTGAACGCTGATGGATATTATAATATTGAAGCTAATGCCATAACGCCATACTTGTTGTAGAAAGCCATGCTGTAACAGGTGTCAATGCTTGAATAGTGCTTTGGTGGATTGTCTCAACCTCATACGCCTACTGAATTGTGCGTGTTATTTGCTTTTACCATTTTTTTCTGATGAAGTTGTCCTAAATGTTATCATTTTTTTTTACTTATTACGCTGGGAAGAACATTAAGCAAGGATAGATGATAGCCGACCACCAAAGGGGCGTCTTTACAACAAACCTATATGTGGAAAGAGTGTTAAGGGTTGTTAGAAAACTAAAGAACTGAAGGGGTCAGCAGAAGATTCGCAGGAGTGGAGACGTCTCCTAGAGGCCGCTAGAATTCCAAGGGATGTTGCGCCTTTGATGATGAGATTTGTATTATTAGATAAGGTCAATTTTCTAAGATTTTATGCGATAGATCGGATTTATTAAATGAAATTCTCAACACCCACCACCACCAATAGCAATACAAGGCCCAACGTGCGTTTTTTTCTGTCGAATAATAAAACGTGATTAATCTAAATTTAATGCAAGTGTTGCCCACGGGCCTGCATTCGTCTTATCAAATTGGCTGTCGAGATTATTGAATGGGCTTTTAGGACTCCAGCAGTGTTACCAGTCATCTTATTTGTTTGCTTCGCAAGAATTATGACTTAATTTGAGTTCAAATAAAAACAATCACCCACGGCCATGCAATCTAATGCAAGACCCACGTCCGTCAACACTCGATTAAGAAGCGAATCACATAATCATAACTAATAAAATCTTGCGCAACTTGCATGTTATTTCAGAAGAGAACCTATTTCCATCACTGTTTTATAATTTGATCGGAGCCCGTTTGTCTCGTTCGAGATTAACTTTGACTGCTAGATTAAAGCCACGCAAAACACCGAGTCTAACTAGAGTTTGATTTGAATCTTTGATTCGTTTGTCTTTGGTCGATTTGTCTTGCGGTCGGTGAAACCGAGTATGAGGTTTATTGACTTCTTCATTATGTTCGACTTCTCGGAATTATGATGCATTGCCAATGAGTCAGTTGAAGATGCCGTAAAACAACGATGTTTATCCGGCCTGTCTACTTGCCTCTTGAAATTATATAAACGGTAATAATATGGACGTACCTACAGCATTTAAAATTTCTTCATCGTAAGTTTTGATGTCTTCATGCCACCTTCCATTACGTACATTATGTTTCATTTTCACGTAAGTGAGCTTTTCAAATGTACATTACACTTCCTTCAAGCCTATACTTATGCCCACGTGCATTTCTAGTCGTATGTTGTAGATTGAAGGTATATTTGCAATCGCCCGGTGGCGAAACGCTAGACAACAATAGTAGCTAGCACCATTTCTGGCATTTATTGTCTGTTTTCTTCATAGAAATCTATCGCGGAGCCTGCTCATAATATTGCAAGACTTGAAAATAATGAAGTATTTTATGCCGAACTGAACAATGTATTCACTACTGTATTATTGTGTGTTCGGCATGACGCAACGGTTGGTTTATACAATCGTTTTGCGAAGTATCGATAACCTGGTGGTAAGTTTGCCAGCCTTCTCAAGTTAACGGCAAACTAACGACCAAATTCACGTAAATTTTTGCGAAATCGAAATCGAAAACCTAGGTTATAAATCGAAAATTAAGCTCTACTACCAACATTACTACACTTTTCTATTGATTCTCGTGTTCTGTTTTCTGATTTATATTAGCTTAATACCATATCGTCGCCGGAAAGGCAAAAGGGATGAAGCCCCATTTTGGAATGTTTACCCAGAGCACTTTAAAGTTTTTTTGTTTTACAATAAAATTCATAAGTCGTCCCTGGTTGGATTTTGAAAAAAAAAGTAAACTCAGGTAACTAACTCAATGCTCTCACCGAGTTACCCTAAGCGACAAAAAGCTAAAAAAACGTTCCAAACTTGTGTCGCTTGAGTCAAGCTTTATCCCAAATGGTAAATATATTTTAGATGGCTGAAGGCCAACTTAAGTCTTTAGAATCAAATGAGAGTCAGAGCATTCGATGCAATTTTTTGTTGTTAGTCAAAACTGCATATTTAAATCATTTTTAACCAAAATGCCGCAAAAGCCCTTTTGCCTTTCCATCGATGGTATGAAGAATGTTTTAATAATTATCTAAAACAGTCGGCTAAGATGTTCATTATAGAGGTATTTAGTGAACATGAAAATCGATGGAAAAGAGTAGAACAGCAGAGCTGCATCTTCGATTGAATCATACGACATAGATTTCGCAACACCTTTACGTGAATGTGGTCGCGAGTAAGAAGGGCCTTTAGTAAACAATGTCAACGAATCATCATTAAATGTCAGCGATGGAACAGAGAAAATCTTTTCACACCTTTTTATTACGTGTTTTTATTGCTTTTTTATTTAATTTCCTCCAAAGGCAAATCCCACACGACGACACAATAAGATAAAGCTCGATCGTTGGCTGCAAGGCTTTTGTGCGTTTCATTTACAGCAATATTATATTGTCGTAAATTAAGGAGACGGGGCTAAAGACGTTGTTTCAATAGCCCTCGGGTTTGAAACTCGCACATCCAAGCACATTACCATTTGACCCATGTCCGTAACTTCTCGACCTCGATGTCTGTGACGTTGTGGGTGGGTGAGGTGGGCGATAGTTACTCTTCTCTCATCTCAAAGTTTAGCTAAGGTAGACATAAAGCTTCACGTTTTTAAGACATCAATGTAATTAATGGTTTGGGCATGTGCTCTTAAGCATCTTCACCATTATTTTTGTTAGCCTCATCTCAAGTCTCCGTCAAATATGTCAAATTTTGTCGACACCATTCTCATCTGTGGGAGAGGCATAAAACATCACCATTTCGATAAGTGTCGGTGAGTTTAGGGAATTTCCGGCTGGGGCTTCCTGTTTCCTTCCGCTTCGCAGTTATATAGTTATTTCAGTGATGTAACTTAGTCTATGTGGTGCTGGTCTTGGCGATGTCAACCAACTTTGGGTTTAAGTCACTAGTACTGATTGGCACATTTGCCCACTATCATTAATTTGTGGTAAGAAGTGTTACCTTCTTCAAGATAGGTTGCTTTCGTCTCCCACGAATCACAATTATAGACAAATAAAATAAAATTAATGTATCTTTCAATGTTTCTAAGACAGTTGTATATCTATTTTTGTATGATACTGACTTAATAAGTTTGTTAAGCTTGATATGGCTTAGTTTCTATAACTTATTTACCATAACAGTAATGTGATATTCAGAAAAACATGAAAGCATTTTAATGAAATAATTATGATCAATTTTCTGTTCTATAGTCTGATATTTAATTTGGCATATTTACTATCCATCCTCATTGAATTACGCAAATCCGAATGATACGTATCTATTTAAGAAGGCAAACCCTCTGTTCTTAAGTAGGCAACAAAAAACAGGCAGGTAGCAGTTACTTCGAAACCAACTGAAGCCGAATAAGTGCCGGACATTCTATCAAAATTCGCAAAAACATTTCTCAGATAGAGGAAGCTATGGAAGCCTCAAAGTGTGACAAGTGGTGACGCTACAGCAAGTGTTGAAGCATAAAATATAACAGACTCTTAGGCATCCGGTAAAAAAATATGAGTCGCTAGGCGTGAATAAGAAGTATAGAATTACAATGAAAGAGATTGCAGAGATTAATAATTCTATTCCAATGGAATTCACTCCATCAATAGATAGCGCGATTTTGAATAGCCTTATCTAGATGACATATTATTATTATTAAACAATACCAGCTTGATTATATATTATGATGTACACATAATGCATACCTACTACATACTAGGTTTAATTAAAAAATTACTCCGGCATCATTCAGCACCATACGTGATAACTTCACTAATTTGTTTTTTCTAAAATTTGACTCTATTATTTCTAGTCATGTAATTAAAATGCCGTCTTTGACTCAACTGGAGCTAGGCCCAGAGTTTTGAAACCTGTCGAAGAAGTAATTATATATTTTCTTAGAAAGCAATCACTTTGTGGTTTGACATAATATGTAAAGAAATTAAAAAATAACTTCGTATAAGACCACGAATAGTATAATGTTACCTTCTCAGTTGACGTTTTGTCTCTTTCAATTCATATTATCTGCTCTCTTTCTCTCTGTTCTTTTGTTATAATTTAAATGTTATTCTATCGTTTTGTTATTTTATTTTATAATTTTTTCTCCGCCTGTATGTATATATAACCGCACACATTGTATTTTTGTTTAGTTTAATTTTGTACCCTGATGATGCTTAGGCTAAGCAATACCGATCGGTCATAAAAAATAAAATAATATTCGTGGTTTTATACAAAATTATTTTTTCATTTCTTTTAGTTATTATATATTGATATTGGGGTTGAAAATAATATATTTTGAACTCCGTTCTAAAGTAGACAGTACACTTTTATGGTAAGAGACCGCGTTTAGAATCGAAACTGACATTGAAATGGCCATAGCTCTTTTCAGTATCCAGACCTAATCTAATAGCTAGTTGCTTACAATCATCAACCATCACCGTTCGCCTTGCAACATTCTCTAACGAAGGGTCCTATAGCCCCACTGTGTCTGAATTATATAACTTTTCAATTGTGTCGTATAAACATATCATTGTAATCTTTCGTCCCGTACATTATCATGGATATAATTTTATTGGTTTTCATTTTGTCCAAACACAAAGATAATAAATAAAATCGTTTATCATTATCTCCCACACTTCATCTAAAATTATTGATCCGTGAGCTTCAACACGTATAGCTTTTTATATATTAGTGGAATCACGATAGCGTCTTTAGTATTTTAGCGGAAATTCAGCCAATACGAAGTGTCGGTTGTGTAAAGGTTGCAAAGTGATTGTATTCAATTCGGCTGCGTGGCCTTCAGAAAGTGTGCAGTTTCATTATTAGATGGATTCGTATATCCTAATGTTGATGTTCTGCTTATCATCGTCGTGTTGTTAGAGTAATGATGTTGATCCATCTTGTATTTTAAGAAAAGAATTGTTGTTTCCTTTCGTGTCTGAGTATTGAACTCGTTCTTAAATGAACCAGGAACTCAGCATTGAACCCGACTCTGGGGTGAGGGTCCTTTTTTATATGCTTTTTTTAGACTTATTTCAAAAGTTATTTTCTTGCCTTTGTGCTGTTTTTTTTCGCTGTTGATCACCTTCCCAATCTATTGAACTAATTATTTTATCCATTCATTGACACCCTTCTCAAATCGTTACTCTTAAAACCTAAATCTGCCTCAACATTCCATTCCAGATTTGGATGCCATTAGCACTAATGTATCATACGCCTTGACTTGAATTGTATCTGTTTTTTTTTCACCCTTGATACGAATCGGACCGACAAAACTTCAATGCAATATTTTTATGTATTTATTTTTTGCATCTAGATTTATTTGATGTCCACCACTTGTTGTGCTGTCCGAGTTTAAAAAACTGACTAACTAAAAGAATAGATTCAGCGTGTCGGTGAGATTTTAGTCAATTAATGGACAAATGGTGTGAATCGGTCACCAACCTGGGATTAACCAGTTAATGTTTGATTAATGCTACACCTCTACGTCTAAAACTTTATTGTTCTCTTGTTTTAAACACAACCCCAAGATGATGGGCGCCATTGTATCCATCTACCCCCCCTTTTACTGGTTCTCTGGTAAACTTGCCGTGTGATTTACAGGATTAATAGCTTGAACAGATGGTTCATTTGCTTTTGACCCGCGTGAGGCTTGGTTCTAATCCAGGAACAGACTCCGAAGGTTCCTGGGATAAGGTTAACCCCCGAGCCTTTATTATAATGCCTCTCTTTATGAGCAAGGTATCGCTTGCCCCGGCGTAGGAGTGTGAATAAATTATATTTTTGATTATGGGATGCTGTGTTTTTGAATTTATGGTTTTTCGTGTTTTGTTTTGATTATACAAGAAAGCTTGGCGTTTGTAATAAATGCGTACAAACAAACCGTTGTTCTTTTTCCCAAGGCTATAAAATTGTATTCGTTTTATTTTTATTTGATTGTTTATTTTCGGTAGTTGAGCCTTCTTTGCTGTAGACTATGGAGGTAATATTTAAATTATATAACGCTCCGTGCACCTTTACCCAAGCATTTATTCAATCGTACCTGTGTAAAGTAGACCTCTTGTCTACCGTGTATTTTTTACTGTTTTCATGTGTACAAAGAAGAGGGCGGTTGGAAAGTACACGAATATTTAGATCTAATCACTAAACATTACTAAAGATATTTCAAGCAAAGTTTCTATTCTGAGTGATGGTCTCTCACCAGAACGACACAGAGTATCTTCCACTCTGAGTTGTTTAATATCATTTTTATGTTTGCTTTTTTAAGCGTTCTCGTCCGACTGTTTTATTGGGTGGTAATACAGTGGTCAATTGCGTAATAAGTATTATTAGGTACAGCGAGAAGAGGAACATATTCCGTGGCTCGGCGGGCGGACGGTGGATGCCACAGCTTTTTATTGTAAATATCAGGTACGCCGTGCTCGGGCTAATTGCGTGAAATGCGCATGAAATGAAACGCTCACGCGAACACCCCGAGTATCAGATTCTGCTTCGTCATCCGTCGCTTTATTCTTTGATTTTACGATGGGAAGTTGGCCTCTTTTTGGTTTTGTGTTGTTGATCGCCCCTTACGCAAAGGGTCCGGTAGTGGGTATCGTAAAACTGCACAAGTCATAAAATTAGAATCACACAATAAAGAATATTCCCGGCGGAGTAAATAGGCGTGAATTAAGGTGAAGGGTATGAGTTGACAGAACCTGTTTTTTCTGTCCTTGCTTTGGTCTGCAGTTAGAACATGTTCTGTACTTTATTTACCCAAGTGAGGTAAGGATGCTTTAATCAAAATATTACGTAGTATAATAAAATGTGTAATCAGCACCCGAGTTGTTCACTGAGTACTTGATTGATCTCACATCTAATTAAATTCAACGCTTTTGATTTCACAGTCACATAACTTTGCCAATATAATATAGTATTACCTAGGACCTCATTAGTTAATATTATTAATCTGACATTCAGTTATCCTATTTCTCGGTGACCTCCTCAATCGTTTGGGCAAAGCCATCAATCACAGTTTGGCCACATTTCGTGTTCTCTGGTGAAGTCGGCTACCTGTTCTTTTTGGTTTGGTCTGGGGCGTTCTTTGTCTGGTGTTGCGACACGTACGATTTCTTTGAGCGTGCTTCGGAGAACATTTTTTGCCTCCATTCGCTCCGCTATTTTCTTGTGGTTCTGCAATGATTTCTGATTTGCTTTTTATACCATATTTAACAGCTGTATCAGTTCTGTATCTCCCGGCCGAGTGTTATAATAGAAAATCGCCTTTCATTGTACCTTTCCGATCGTTCCACTTTATGGAGGGCTGCATGACTTGTGGTGTCAAAGGTAGTTGTGTCTGGAGGCTACCTGCTGGAAATGAAAGTCAATATTTGTCTAAACCGCTGTTTAAAGTGTCTTAAATACTTTTATGGTTCTTATTTATCCGATGCCAGCTAAATATGGCTTTGCGGTAAATAATTCTGTGGTCATTCCCCATTTCAAGTTTTCATAGTTCTGTTTGACCAGACATTATTGACCAATACAAAATATGTGCTTTATTATCATTCAGTGTTGAATATAATATAATATTTATTATTGATCGGCCGGTTATAAGTAGATGCCTTAGTACCTTCCAGCAGAAGAAAATCATACTACCATAATAATATATTGTTAGTACCAATGACAAAATGGTGATTATTTTATACCCACAAGCGTCAGTACCTTAATTGGCGCTGAGTTGATCGTCCGGATTTCCTTTAAGATTTCTCCACATTGACTTCTTTCTTCTGATAGGTACTTGCTAATGAATCTTTACCTATTTGCTAATGTGCCATTATTTTTAATTATTTCATTTCATTACTTATCACTGCTCTGCGAGGTCTTACACTGCTGTCTATTAATATCCGATAGATAAATATGTGTGTGGGATAAAGTTGAGGATTACGAGATAATATTATGTAAAGTTGATTATAACAAAGAAATATTCATTTATAAATGAGTTATTAGAGAGAAACAGAAGAAATGTTACTGACTGAAATGTTACTTAATGTCGCAGACGCAATGGCATTTATTAGAAGCAGAACCCTGTGCTTAAATGAATAGTTGTAGATGTCGCCTGTGTTCTTGTTAGGCAGATCGGCGTGTATTTCGATGGCCATGTACTGCTGTATATATGTTTTAAAAATATATTTATAACATCATCTATTTAATTTTGTCATATTTTTACATGTGGCAATCTTTTGGTGAGAGTAAGATAATTTACTGCAATTATAAATTGAATGAAAATTCCCATGTGTAATTCTACAACTATTCCAACGGAGGCAGCAAATTAGGATCTCAGCCTTTGGCGTTTATTATAATTTTAATTCGTAGGGCTAAATTATTCTCGCCAACAATGGGTTTTATTGCGCCATCAGCTAGCTCGTGGCCCTACGAGAGTGTTACCGTTTGTACGGTTTGTAGTACATTATTACCTCTCATCAGTCATGCTCACTTAACCCATTGTGCTCTAGCTAAGCCGGGCACGTCCATTACCGATGAATAGTTTTTTTTTTAATACATGTCCAAATTTCTTTCCGCGAAGCAATTAATCATGAAGTACTTGGCCTCTAATACGCATACAAGCTAGATATAAGAACTCGGAACTTTGCCCTGCCACTAAGAACTCCGTTGTAACCTCTATTTCTGTTAGATGCGATATTTATGAGAAAGAGTGAGGGGTTATAGCCGAGCTATCCGCGGTAAGCTTTCATGTAACAGAGTGCTTTAGTTCGTCAATAGATAGTAAATTATAATTACAGAAATCTGAATAAAGGCGCTTTAGTATTCAGCATTGAAAAGCTCTAACGCGTAAGATCGAAATAATCTCATAAATGAACAAACGCAGAAGAAAGAGAAAATCTGTTTTTAGAACTAAGGTAAAGGGGAGATGAATGAAGATAACGAAGCGAAGTTCAAAGAAATTTCTAACCATAAGATAGATGATGTAAGATTACACCGAAAAATAATAAGCTTCACTTTAGTTTCTTTAAAAATAGCTTAGGCATTCTTTACATACTCGTATTGCGTAAAGCAACAATTATACCAGCTGACCTTAAAAAAAAACGATTTGTTTACATTGAATAACTTTCCTCATAAATAAAAAATTCTTCAGGTACCTATTTAAATGTTACTTTCTTCCACATACAGTCAATACATTTTTTAATGATTAAATTGAATTAAATTTAATAATATTATTATTTAGTTCTGCTATTTTTATGCAGTCAGAAGTGACATTTCGATAATGGCCTTAAACGCCGAAACAGCTGCCATAAAAAAATAGCAGAACTAAATAATAATAATGTTAAATTTAATTCAATTTAATTGTAAAAAAAATGGAGTTCTGCAAATTAAACACAAAAGCTACAAAAATAAATTTAAAAATAACTTTGTACAAGACCACGGATATTATTTTAATTTTTATGACCGACCTGTTTCGCTTAGCCTAAGCATCATCAGGGTACAAAATTAAACCAGACAAAAAATACAAAGTGTGCGGTTATATATACATTCTGAGGGAGAAAATATAAAATAAAATAACAGAACAATGAGAAAAAAATAGAATAACATTTTAATTAAAACAAAGTAACAGATGTTCTCCCTCTGTATGTGCGAATACAGTTGTTTTATTTTTCTTGACAGCTGTTTCCCGGTTCGAAATAATTTACGAAATAATTAGCGCGGTTTCAACTTCAACGTTTTCATTTTATAAAAAGTTCTTCAAACAATTTCGAAAAAAAATAATACTTACTAATTTGTTATCCATGGTGTTACATAGGTCAATATTATTGCGAAAATTGTATTTTTGAGATGTGTATGCCATTTCATTAAGATATGCATCCTCTTTCGTATTTATACTACGAATATTTTATACACAAATGGTCAACCAAACCAACTAAATGTTTTTTGATTTGGGACAATTGAATATTTTCCTGAGAAATGTCAATTTTGCACTTACCATATTTTTCTCAGATTTTGTCATTTTATGTAGGTGTGTATAGTTAGCATTTCTTCCCCGCAGGATGTGTTAGATAGTTGGCAGCAGATTTAGTGATCCACCATGAATCCAGAACAGTACAGAGAGCACAGGCGATAGGAAGCCATAAAATAATTCGGCAATTGCCATGCGGGTCCCTTCAATACTTGCCTCGCTAATAATGGCTTATGATAATTTCATCACAGCTCTTCCATTGACCGGATGCCAGCTATGTCCTCTTAGATTGCTCAATTCGTTTGACATTTATTTTGCTCTCTGAATCACTCACCCAAACATAAATTAATGATCTTTGGAAGTCCAATTACCCTTCAAAATGACCCGTAATTTAAAAAATAGCCCATTTCTCGAACGTAAATTGCTATTTTGGTTTTATAAAAACTAAACGTGATGAAGCTGATCTAGTTACCTTATATTTTGCCACTATAATCCTCCATTTGATCGGTAGTAAAAATATACGAGATCGAGCTTTTTGACGTGGGAGTTGGCGTCCTGTTATTCACACTAGCGCTAAGCGATTTTTACAAGCGAGCTGTCAGTTTGACGTTTACGTTTTTAGTGTAAACGACGTTTATGTTTTCATGATGGATTTTTAAACAGACGAAGAGTTATAGTGCCAAGGTTGTAAAATTTGACATTTGTTTACTTTTGATCTTAAATCCATTTTAAAACATTAATATTTGTTGATCGAAGATGAATTTAGAATAACAACGGTCACTTATAGCTAACTTCAGAGCTTTTAGTATCCGTCTTTGTATTTTTTTAATATTTTATATTGAACCACTCAATCATGCAAGATCCCCTGTATTTACAATGGCTGAAATGTGATTAGAATTATTTATAAAAGTAACTATTATTATTAATATATCTAGCACGTGGTTCTGTGTACAATATTTGGTGTAGAGAGTACAGAGGTTACATAATTAATTATGACACCTCTCGCACTTCCGTCGATTAAATTCAATTACATAATATCGTCGCCGGAAAGACAAAAGGGCTGAAGCGTCATTTTGGGAAGCTTACACCGCCCTTGAGGTGATTTTCCCACAAAAACGGCGCTATAAAAGTTATCCATTTATTATTATTATTATTTATAATCACTTCAGAGTTTTTTTGTTTGTTTTACAATTAAATTCATACGTCTTCAGTACCTGGTTGGATTTTGAAAAAACTCAAGTAACTCAAAGCTCTCACTGAGTTACCTGAAGCGACAAAAGCTAAAAGAGTCCCAAACTTGTGTTGCTTGAGTCGAGCCTTCTCCCAAATGGTAAATATATTTTAGATGACTGAAGAGCCACAAAAGTCTTCAGTATCTAACGAGAGTCAGAGCATTCGATACAGAAAAATAAACTGATCAAAACTGCCTATTTAACTAATTTTTGTGCAAAAGTGTCCCTTAAGCCTTTTCGCCTTCCCAGCGACGAAATATTATTTGAGAATCGCTACTGATTCACCTGTTCCTATTAAGACTCATTATAAAGTTATTACACGATTCGTGTACCAATATCTATCAATCGATTGTTAATTTTTTTAGAGAAATGCACGTGCTACAACACGTGTAGGAAATAAAAAGCGAGAGGACAAACGTGACTGAGTATTGATATTGCACCGAAGCTATTCGTTTCGTTGTCAGATTTATTTTTGGAAATATCTGTACTTCGGATTTGTTTTCCCCTCCTGCAAGCGCGCAAGACCCGGTCACGACTCTGTAATTCGATTAGTTGTGTACTTATCGGAAACAAACATCATTGAATTGTATTCACTCGAAATAATCCGCATTGGTCACCGATTCATTGAACTCAATCATGGATATCTATTACTTAGAGCCGCATTCAGACCAGAGTAAAAGATTCGGCGTTGAGACATTTGACGTGAGAGTCAATTATCGGTCATTCGTACTCGCTTTGACGTTTGTATCCTTAGTATGCCTACAAGACGCTCACACCTTCAAGCTTACACCAGTTTTTAGTATCCACATTTCATCATTCATTTTATTTTTTTGGAGTTATGGGGGAACCAACGCCTCCTTTTCCTCGTCATCTCGAGTAAGGTAATTGCTGAGAATTTATTGACCGCTAGGCGGCAAAAACTGAAATTAATGGTTGTGTGTGTGGGTTGTATTTTTTAATGGGAAGTATACCTTTTTATATAAAAATATTTACACATTATTTCAGCAACGAAATATGTAACCTATTGTCAACAACGAACACTATGCAAAATCGCCGGGTTTTCAAATCCAGTAGATGTTCTTGTCAGGATCCATACAAAATCAGGATGTCGAAAATTGCGTCGCGCTAAAAAACTTTATGTGTGAATTAGGCTTATAACGTTTTATTACCTCAATCAATTTACTTTAAATCTGTTATTATTTATTATTATTCGCCAAGTACTCCATCATTTTTAAATCTCTATTATTGTGTATTGTTGTTGAATTGATTCGTGATTAATTTATTGCATGTAATTTGTTTGTGTCTTGTCAAAAATCAGTGTGATTAATTGCCATTTTCTTTTGTTGCAGGTAAGCATTCATTTATCAATAAGCCTGGTCGTGACTTGTATGCGGGTCGGTATGTTGTTCGCTACATAATAATATTTAAATCTTATCTACAACAGTTTTATTCAAACCATGAAAATATTTTAACCTACTTACAACTGTTTTGTTGAAAATTTGTTTAACATTATCCCGTAAGCAATATTGCTTACCGTATTACATGTTGAAAAAATATTAATAAATAATCAGCAAGGCATATGTCATAGAAAAACACGAGGAAAAATATTATTTTCATTACCTGGATTTGAACGCCCTGATCTTTTGCTATCTAGATGACTGCTCTAACCGATGAGCAAACGTGACAACCTTCAGGCGACTCTCGACGCATTGACACGTGTATATATATATATATATATATATATATATATATATATATATATATATATATATATATATATATATATAAGCTCTTAGATTAAAATCAACAAAAGGCTTAGTTTTCCTTAAAGGGCCCTGTTATAAACCTATATCTGAACACTTTTTCATAATTTATTTTTTGACGATCATGATTTAAGATAGTTTTCATCTGCATTCATATCTGTTATATATTATTTTCTCGTTATTATATAAGTTAGGCTATTTAGTATAAAGCGCACTTGAGTTGGTCTGAATTTATATAGCACAAAATTGTGCTATATAAATTCACGGTTATTATTGTTCAGACCAAAAATAAAATTGACCAAAATGTTAAAGTACCAGATTTTGAAGTATAGCAATGCATTCTATGATGGTATTATGAACATTATAATCATAAAAAAACTAATTTATTTTTAAAAGGTACTTAGTAGAAATAACTCATATTTAACTCTTATAGGTATATATGGGTCAAAAAAGACCAAACTTTGATCCATCATTAGTCAATAGCCGTTTGATATAAAATATTCGGAGTTGCGAGTTTTCAATTTTTTTTGTATCTTGGGTGATTCGTCTTGCTTGTTAAGTACAAGACTTTTTTTAGACTAGTTGATCATTTTAATTGCCCTCATAATTTAGTCTATAAGTCCACTAGAAGTGGTGATAAATGCTAATGGTCACAAATGACACGAACCTAAACTGGTTCAAACACGTTGACAGTATAAAAAGGTGGCGATTCTAACTGGAATGCTCGTAAGAGCAGCAAAACCTGCTTGTGGATGATCACCGAAGGTAATGCAAATCATTTCTTACGGTTCACTCGAGCCTTTAGTCACTCGCGCCTCCAGTGTTTGGGCAGAAGTACTGAGCAAAAAAGTCCACAAAAAGAAACTTGACAGCCTCCAGAGGCATTTCGCAATCAAAGCCTGTAAATGATATAAAACGATATCACTTTTAGCAGCCCAAGCCCTGTCAGTATTCACCCCTATCTATGAAAAAAAAATAATGCACTTAACAGCCCAATGGATGTACGAATACTTACGTTGGTATTCTCTCGGATCAGATTTGACCCAAGTATAAGTGTACCTTTTTTGAGAATTTTGAAAAAGGCGGAAACTAAAGAAGAACTTTTACTGTGGTGGCTTGCAGAGTGTGTCAGCAACATTTCAGAATTGTTAGAAGCCTAAATTTTGGTCTCGTATTCCAAACAATGTTTTTCTATCGTGAGAATATTTGTTTTTTCAGTACGAAAAAGAAAAGTTATAGTGTTCGTTATTTTTATTATGGTACATAATAAAAAAAAATAGTGATTTTATGTTTCAAAAGGTCTTAATTTTTGTTGTGTTGAGAAATTATTATTATGTTATCTTGAAAATCACACTTTTATTGTGTGAATCATAAATATGTTTTTTTTTTGTTTAAAGTTTTATTTATAATTGGACAGCAAATGGGGGTAAAAAATGTATTAACTACATTTTATAGTTCAGGTCTAATTAGACCCATGTATATCATTTGCGTGGCTAACAATATGTATACCAGTTAAGTGTTAAATTTAACCTACGCTTTTATTTGATAAAATTCAGCATGCAGTATTATTAAACTTGTTTCGCATTAAATTAAATGCAATATCGGGTATTCAAATACTGCTACCGGCAATGCGATCCCCGGCACGCGAATTGTCCCCATTTTACCCATAAAACCAATAAAGGGTCCGTTAACTTTAGTTACTTTGTCCCACTGTTTGTTTAGGACCCCAATTTAAGCACGCCCGTCGCACACGAGCCAATTCTCCAACAAAGAGACACGGGGTAGCACTATGTATAATCGCTTGAATTGATACACGTTTTGTTATTGTCTTTGAAAACTTACTATTGCTCTGCCGCTGACAGATCCGTTGGGACCTTCTCTTCCTGTTATTATTTTGTATGTTCCTATTGTCGAGAGCTTCAACGTATTTTTTTGGGACCAGATCGATTTCACCCTGCTGTGGGCATCTTCAGATTGGCACATTTTAAACTTGTACTCTGATATTATGTAACATTTGTGGGGTAAAAACCTTGATTCTATCATGTTATAACACTTAAAAGTATACAAATTAGTTACTTTTTTTTAAAGTCTTCTTTTTCTTCTGTACCCTGCTGTTTGTTTAGGATATTTACCCCGGGAGTTTATTTAGCTGAATAATGCGCAATTTCATTAGAAAAGGATCCTGCTGCCTTAATTAAGTTGCCCGGAGATAAACGGATGGGGGAAACGGAATATCCAATTTAATTTACGCAATTCAAGCGCAATTGAACTTTCTTCTCTATCTTTTGTTAACATTGAAACATAAATATGACCCAGAAATCTTTTGTCTGAAGTATCACAAATATCCAAAAATGCGTCTTGAGATGTGCACAGCTGTTTCTGCTTGAAATTTGTAGTTTAAAACACTATTGTGAGCTCGCAACGTAATTTACATAATGAGTTATGGAGCTTTAAAATATTTTTTTTTATGTTTAAATAAGACATGATAACATATTTTTTTGATAGTTGCCGGGTAGTAAGTACCTAACACTTTGCCTATTATGTTAGGTTTAAAATGGGTATTCCCTGAAATTCATTAGAATATTATTGTGTACTAAATGATATGAAGATGCTTAAATTATCAGACAGAAGGATTTTAAATGACTTGGTATTTCTGTACAAAATTTAACATGGTCCATGTGATTGTCCTGAAATGCTTGCAATCATACATTTTAGAATACATATACGCAATATTAGAAATCAGGATATTTTAAAACTAACTAACTTTATCTTATTTTATGTGTATTATTTGTGTTTACATTATTTCTTTATCTATGGTAAAAGGTTCTAATGTACCTTTGAAATAAATAAATAATATTGTGAACTTATTCGTGAAACCTTTATTTTTTACGGTAATACTTCAAAATGTTACATCCAACGTGGAAAAATATCGATTTCGAATATTGTATTGTACGTTTTTTTAATAATTTATTCACACCCCAATCCTGTCTATGGAAAAAAGATATTCACATTGAACCTTCTATTTGGAATATTCAAAGGTCACCGTATCGATTTTATTACGTAAACCCTATTTATGTTCACCATCAGTACATTATAACTCTGAAACCGTTAAACCACCTGTCCTGCCCGAAATATTGATTTTTCCATAGTAGTTACGTCGATACCACTGAAACCGATTGAAGTATGTTTGTGGGTGTGTGCCCGAAGTAATGTTTTTTTTTCTTACTTCTGGTAAAATTGATGAAACATTTTCACATGTCGGAATTCTTTCTTGAACATACAGTTTTTTGTTTCAATAAAAGCACCTGTGCTCTCTCCCTAAAATGGTCATGGCAACAGTTTAAATAATTTATAAGCACTAGAAATAAAGAAAGCCATTCAATTTTTATTTTATTTTTTATTTCTTAACTTCATGTTTATTTACAAAAAAGTACATACATTGTCCTCCACGCTAGGAGTTCACCTGTTAAATATTAAGACAATTTAAAATATAAAAGAAAATCTAAAATAACAAGATAAAACAAGATAAAATAAAATAAAACAATTTAAAATATAAAGAAAGAACAAAATAGTCATATTCTTAATAATCAGTTAAATTTGTCCAGTAGTCCAATTTTAGGTATATTTCCCGTAAACTCGTAAAATTTCTCATTATTCTTTTATCGCATTTTTAGTTGACGTTTTGCCTTTTTCATTTCATATTATCTGTCCCTTTCTCTCTTTTCTTTTTTTTTTTATAATGTAAATGTTATTCTTTTGTTTTCTCTCTGTTCTCTCATTTTATTTTATATCGTGTTCTCCCTCTGTATGTTCGAGTATGTATAACCACATTATGTATTGTTTGCTTAGTTTGATTTTGTATCCTGATGATGCTTAGGCTTAGCGAAACCGGTCGGTCATAAAAATTAAAATAAAATCTGTGGTCTTAATTACTTGCTTTTCATTGCTATTAATTTATTTTGCCTGTCTGGAGTCTAAAAGTCTAATATAAATTGAAAACATCAGAAGATATTATTTTCAATCGGTGTAGACCACACTTCTAATTGTTATGTGTTCAGTGGTCGATACGATGATGGTGTTTTTTTGCGTCAAGTTGTAAGCTCCGTTGTGACCGCTCTTTCTGTGGCATGCCTCGTTCGTGGGAAAGAGGGAGAGGTTGCAACGGTGTTATCAACGGTATGCCTTTGACTGTGTTTTGTGCATTACACCATATGGCACGAAACCGTTACTAAGCCAATAAAAGCTCTAACCAATCATTTGCATCAGTGTTGACTCTGAATAATAAATAAATAATTGCCGTTTCTAGTGAATTTATTGCTGCTCAATAAAGGCCGAATTTTTTTTAATTCGCCCTGGTGATACAATATTCCAGATTGCTTTTTTTTTATATGAATACCGCACAAGAGTCTCAACTGCTCCCAACCGTTTAGAGCCAGTGAGACTATGGCATACCCAAATAGGGTATGATGTGAGGCTGAAGGTAGTGGGGAGGGGAAGGACATTGGGAAGAGGAAGGTTGGGAAGTACCTGGCTATTCAGATCTGGTCACCAAACACGGCTAAAGGAGCGATACTTAGAGTATCTACCACTCTGGAACGTGCCGCAAATATACTTTATGTTTATTTTTATATTAATTAAATGTGTTATGACACATATCAATTAAATAAAAGTTATTGAGGCACGCCGGGTTTGAACCCAGGACCTTTCGATTCGCAGTAGAGCGTCTTACCACTCGACCATGGAGGCCGTCAAAGAAAGTGAAAAACCACCATTCAGAATCGAAACGTTGCTTGAAATGGCTTTTGCCGTGTTTGGTGACCAGATCTGAATAGCCGGGTACTTTTCAACCTTCCTCTTCCCATCTCATTCCCCTCTTCACTACCTGCAACCACACAATTGGGGATGCCATAGTCCAATTGGGACTTTTGTTCGGTTTTCACTATGTTTTTTTTTATGTACATGACAAGAAAGTTATAATAAAAGTTTTTCCATTCCTTGAATAAAATTATAAGTTTCGTCTATTTTTTTGACTTTGTTAGTTTCGTTGCAGTTGTTACTACCCGGCTCCGTCCAGTTTGAATCTCCTTTTTTCTCATTACACAATAAAATATGTGGAACAAACAATATGGCGTCTAATTTTTTTTTGATTTCACAGAGTTTTTCAAAAGCTCCATATCTCTTAATAAAAATCACGTAGCGAGCTGAAAATAGTTGCGTTAACCTAGAAATAGCCCACGTAACGAACTGTGCCAATTTCAAGACGTCAGAGCTTACCGTTCGAGAGTTTTTGCCGCTTCAGTACGCAGATTTTCTTCTCTATAGTTTACCGCATTACATGATGCTTGTTTCCATTACGTCACAGTCGCTAATTCCAAATATGTATTCTAATAGTAAGAAATAACGTGCAATGAATTAATTTTTTTATCAGCAACTTTAGCAACAGGTAAACCTTTCTCTCGTTGTATTTAGCGCCGTAATCCTTCGTCCTTTCCGCGCGTCGTTTCCCCCGATAGGATCGGCCTTATCGGCAGCATATGGCCAGACTGTTGGGTACCCTACCTAACACGGGCGCGGGTTCAATGCCTAAGCCGGGATTATGTCGAAATCAACGATAGTGTGGAAAAATAAGCGACGCTTGAGTCACGAACGTGTCGCAACTCGAAGGGTGAGCCACGGCGTGGTGTGACGTACTCACGTAATGCAAATTGTTAAATTGCACTGTGATGATTGGATAATTGTGTTATAATAATCAGTTTGGCTCCAGACGGAACATAGTTTGCGATATTAGCATACCCGTCGCCAACTGCGGATACTGAAGCAGACATCTGTCAGACAACTACCCGACAATGAGCTCTAACGTTATGAAATTTGCACAAATAATTCGATTTAGAATTTCTGGACCAACCCAACTGTATTCAGATCCCAACGTCATTTCTATCATGGCGATTTTAAATATCCATTAACATAAAAAGCCGAAATCGTTTGTAGTAGGAGTCAGTAGCAAAAACACTCGAACGGTGATATTTTTAAAAAATATAATAATATGTTTTAATTAATTATTTTCGTAGAAAGCAATCTCTTTGTGGTTTGACATGTTTAATGAAAACGAAATAATAACTTTGTATAATACCACAGATTTAATTTTTATGACCGACCGGTTTCGCTTAACCTAAGCATCATCATTCCTCTGTATGTATGAGCATATATAACCACACACAATGTTTTTTGACTAACTAAAACTAACTAACCATCACGCCGTTTCTCCGCAGGTGTAGGCAGTGAGGACGGACCGCCCTATAACTCTGTCTTGGCACACACTCCTTGCTTCATTCACATTCATACATCGTCTCATACATACTCTTCTGTTATTCTGACTCTTCACATGACCCGATTCAAGTATTTGATTTACTTGATCGTGCCATGTCTTTCTCGGTCGTCCTCGACTTCTTCTTCCATTCGCTTTTGTATTTTTGTTTTGTTTAATTTTGTACCCTGATGATGCTTAGGCTAATCAAAATCGGTCGGTCATAAAAATCAAAATAAAATCTGTGGTCTCACAAAGTTATTATTTCATTTAATTTATTGTTACTTGCCAGTCAGTGTATGCATTTAATAAACCGTTTGAAATAAGACCCAGTTTCATCGCCTCTATTTTTTACCGAGCGTCATTCTGCAGTGTGATTAATCGCATTTCAGTAATTTAAAATGTTAATTCTCATGTCTGCCTTTCATCTGCACACAACATAAAGTTTCGCCACAGAAAATCATTACCGGGATAGTAATTCCCTGGCCCGACTACATTAAAATATCTGTGAACGTATTGCAAAATTCAAATTACCTTATTATTGGTCACCGCCGTGAAACGGTCGATTAACCGAGGTTTTTTATCCGACGTTTGCTCGCAACGAATTGAGGTTCTCGCGGCAAAAAAGCCTTCGGAGTGGCCGTGCTTCAATTTTGTGCTGATCACTCCGCTCGTTTTTAAAGCCTTACCGTTTCAGAGTGTGAAGAACTGGTACCGGAGTGATTTATCTTTGCTGCTGATACGTGATAATTCAACGTATTTTGAATTGATTTCGCGGTCAAATTTTTCGCTTCAACCTAATTTTTTTTAGTTGTTTTACGAATGAGTCAGACTTATTTAAGCGCTCAAAAAATATGTCTTCTAATTTACATGCACCGTTTTAAAGCTACGAAAAACACGTGCCACCTTGTCTCGTATTTTTCAAGTACATTTTCTAATTTTGTTGCCTGTTCTAAGCAGTGGCGGCTCGTGACTTTTAGTGTGCTAGAATGCTAAGTCTAAAAATACGACGTTATTGGTGTTTTTGTATCCAAAAATGTGTTTTTTTTTTGTGTGAAGATTTTCAGTGTTGTTGGTGCACTGCACGACTTGCTGAAAAATCTTCGTACAAAAAATTGAAATTTTGATAAATAAAAAAACGTTTTCGAATAATAATAATAAATTGATAACTTTTATAGCGCCGTTTTTGTGGGAAAATCACCTCAAGGGCGCTTTATACTGAATACAACAACATCAATCATGGCGTTTTTTTAAATCTTAGCACACTAAAAAGTCACGAGCCACTGGTTGTACGCTCTCGGCGAGATTATCCGAGAGAGTCGACGTGAGGGGGTGCTGGTAACAGGTTAGCAAAGTGACTACACACAAAATTATAATTCAAGCAACAACTGCGCGATACGAGACTGGGAATGAGGAGGTAGCGAAATAGCGAGATTTCGGCGGCTGTCTCATCGTGTTTCATCTTCGGTATTTCACTAAATCTTGGACCATTATTTATTGCCAATTCTATCCAGAGATTTATTATCTCCGGATCTTGATTTGTGTGATCGTGATTCCGACTATTGAATCGTTTATCTATTACGAAATTCTGTTGTTAATCTCTTGTTTGATGGCGGTAGCGTGTTTTGAGATGGCAGAGGCAGTTGCTACCGGAATAATATTGTTCCGCGCCGGCTTACCTCATTTTTATTCACTTGTAACACTTTATAAGTGCACGATTTGCGAAAAGCATTCTAGAGCAATCTTTGTATACGAGTACTTACTTCATCAGCTTCAGTCTTGGCTAGAAGTTTCCTATTATTTAATCATCCAAAAAATCATGATAAATGTGTATTTTTTTAACATTTTTTTATTTAATCATATCGTCGCTAGAAAGGCAAAAGGGCTGAAACGACACTTGAGTTGACAAAAATTAGTTAGATATGTAGTTTTGATCTGTTTTTCTTTCTGCAACTTTCTGACTTTCGTTTGATACTGAAGTTTTTGTGACCCTTCAGCCATCTTAAATATATTTACCATTTGGGAAAAGGTTTGACTCAAGCGACACAAGTTTGGGACGTTTTTTTTAAATATTTTTGTCGCTTCAGCTAACTCTGTGAGAGCATTGAGTTTTAACTTTTTTTTCAAAAATCCAAGAAGGTACTGAATTTTATTGTAAAACAAAATCTTTAAAGTGCTCTGGTGTAAACTTCCCACAGTGGCGCTTCTGCCCTTTGCCTTTTCGGCGACGATATTGTGCTTCTTGCCAGTATTGAATTCTGCTAGATTTGTATTGGTTTAATCGTTTGAAGGTATTAGCCAAACAGTTAAATAATGCTGGTACAATAAAAACCTCGCTATAATCACAGAACTAGCAAAACCTTACATAAATCATATCTTTCCCAAACAAATTCATTTCACCCTCACAAATCAATACATCACCTAACACTGCCAACTGCTGTTTCGGTTTGTTTGATTGACATAATAACCGTAAATATTTTGTGATTAACGATGCCAATTTTCACTCCATTCTCCCAAAGGTCAACGAAGTGACGAACTACTGAAATATTTTACATTGTACAGCTAGCTCTAACGATCCGGTACCGTAGAATCGTTCAGAGAATAGGATCGTTATAAAATTTGCAAGAAAAAAGCCTACATTTTTACTGTAAGTTCTACAATGATTAGCTGATTGACTCGTCATTCTCCGAACAGTTTAATTGCGAAGTAACACAACGCAATTATCGATTTATATGGAGCCGCTTTGAATCCGTCGGCAAGAGGTGTATGTCGGCTCTATCGTTAAAATGATGTTAAATTAAATATCTCGGTTAAAATACGATAAAATAGCCGATCTTGACGGCTGGTAATTGCGTTAGCATAACTCTAATTTTTATTTTTTAATAGGAGGTTATTATCATATAAATTTCCATATACCATCCAGTGTATAATGAATTGTAATAATAATGCTTGTCAGAGTCAAGGGCCATTTATAATGCTATTTTTTTAAGAAAGACAAGAAATTCTTGGCGACGAATAACCAGACAATAATTTAAAAACTCCTACTGACATTATAATAAGCGGAAAAAGTTGCTTGCGCAATGGTGGAGGACTTAGCTAGCAAGGAAATTGAATCCTCGACGCCGGGGTGGGCATCCGACGCGTTTGTCCACTCAGCTACTAACCGGTCAAAACTATGTTTGAAATAACTTCATGCCATTCTTGAACAACTCGATGCCGTGAAAAGGTGTGAATTAACTGAAAATACAAGGAAGATTCAAACATAAAATATTATTTTATGGAATTTAGGTCCTACGGGCGGCTAGCTGTGAAATGAGGTTTTCTACTCAGTTGTTTTATTTATATAGTTTACTTTGAAGTGATGAGTTTTGAATTTTACTCTAAATTCTTTATCAGTCTTAGTTCACGCATTAGGGCATGATACTCCAAAAGCGCGATCTTCGAATTTAGTATCGAATTTTGACGAATTTTAAATTTTGACCGGTTAGTAGCTGAGTGGAAAAACCCGCCGGATTCCTATCCGGGCGTCGTGGGTTCAATTACTCTACTAGCTAAGAGCTCCATCATTGCACAAGCAACATCTTCCGCTTATTATGATGGTAGTAGGAGTTTTTCAAATATTGTCAGGCTATTTGTAACCCGGGAATGTTTTTTTAAATAGTATCGCTTTTTAAAGTTCCTAAACACGTTGCCATGGCATCCGGTCTTACCTGTGCTTATAAGCCGTCATAGTGTATTGGGTGTTGTGAAGCATAGAGCTTGGCGTATCCAATCTGCGGAGATAGCGACAGGCTTTCTGGCTTGTCTGGTCACCGGGTCGGGCGTGCGACCGTGTGGTACCCCCCATATGGCGAGCGTCGCCTTTCCGGGACAGGAATTACACCGCCAGAACACAGAGATTGTGTCCGCCTTACGACATCCTTGTCGCACGTGAGAAAATACCGTTTTTATCCGTCTACAAATAGGTTAGACAATTTATGGACATAGGTAATAACTTCAGAATCGCATGGCTCGCCGTATTTTTATCAGCTGTTCCACTTTACTCGGTGCTGCGAGCAATCGTAAAGCGCCGCGTGCAATTTTTATTGCGCTCATGTACGCGAACGATTCCTTCAGTAGACCTCTCCACTTTGTAGAAGGCAGGTATTTCTATCATAGAGCTTCTCTCTACATAATTAAAATGACTTGATTAAATACGGAGTTTATTGACTATTGACCACAGCACAACGACCTCGCGATTTGCTTCAGCCATTTATTGTTCTATGGTTTGACTACCAATAATATTAATTTAAACTTTGTTTTTAGCTATGTAAAACTAAGTAACTAACCATCACGCCGTTTCCCCAAAGGGGTAGGCAGAGAGGACAGACCGCCATACAACTCTGTTTTGGCACACACTCCTTGCTTCATCCACATTCATACATACTTTTCTGTTATTCTGACTCTTCACATGGCCCGATTCAAGTATTTGATTCACTTGATCGTGCCATGTCTTTCTCTGGTGTCCCCCGAAGCTTTATGTAGCTATTTGTAAAAAAAAATAATATAAAAAAAACTACTGTGCTGTTAATTTCAAACGAGAAATCTTTTCTGAATTAATTTTACAATAAATGTAAAACAAGTATTTTTATTTATTTTTAAAAATCATAGAACTGTACAGTCACAGGTTATACTTTTACCAAGATTAAAAAAATCCGTTGTTGCTATAAGAGTATTTTTTTGTAAAATCTTAAAGTATGACAGAAAACAACTGCTCTTGGTATACTTTCCAAGCATTGCTAAGCAACCAAGAGTTATTCTCGAAGCTCGGTAGAGTCACATACAATGGCGTGTATCAGTATCAGTATACAATACATGTATGACGCGCCATGACTAAGAAATTGACATGCAACTGTTTTATATTTCAACATTCTTACCTTAGCCCTATTTTCAGGTAGAGGTAACTTTTCTTGTTCACCAAAAGTTCTATAATTTCTGCTGATTTTGTACCTATTTATTCAGCATTTAATTGTTATTCCGCAAATGATCATTTTGAAAATAACAGTATTTATGTAACGGCCCAGCGCTGAATGATGTACCGGCTGTCATGTCCAGCATCCCGATTGTTCTTATAACCCTCGATCCCAATTAAAATCCAGATGATGAGCGCAGTTCGGTTTTTCGTTAAACAATTCCACGAACATCCCTGATGCAATCGCTTCATCACGAACCACCATCGTGAGTCACAATTAGGGTCCCGGATTATGGTAACTCTGTTATTGATTATGCTAATGCTGGTTATGGTTCGGTGATTATTCCGACCACGACTATTCCGACTACTAATATTGCGCACAGATTATTCCACACATTGAAAACTCCTAACACATTATTCCGCACATAATTTTTTAACCTAACCTAACCTAACACATTATTCCGCTCACAAATTATTCCGGGTAAAGATTTTTGCCCACACTAAAAACTCCGAACACAGATTATTCCACACCAAAAATATGTTTTCAATTATGTTATCAATGATAAAATAGAATTGTTTAATTTACACTGCTTAGTATAATTGAAAAAGTGAGTCAATTTTTACACACTAATAAAATCGCATTTATATTATTTAATAATGTCAAAGCTAGAGCCAGCTATCTAAACAAAGTTTAGATTGGTATTTTTTTAAAAATAAGCTCAACCCGGGTTGAGCTTTGACTCCAATACAAAGATAGCTACCAAAAATCGAAAGAAATTAAAAATAATATTAATAATTTTCAATGAAAATATGAGATCGATTAAAATGCCACTTTCTAATACGGTCCCAATGGCCGAATTGGTTAAGGCGTTACTCCCGGATAGATTAGAGGATCCGAGTTCGAGTCTCGGTTGTGACCATTGTCTTTTTTTATTTTCCTGGCTCTTTCTATTTCATATTTGTGTTTTAGATTATTGATATTAATCAAATATAAAAAAAATAAGCATTAATGCTTTTAAGTTATTTCCAATTTCAATTTGAAAAAAATGTTTGGATATCAATATTTTGATATAAATAATAGGTTTTTATTTCAGCGTTGTTGTGTGGGATGTGCAAAACACAACTCGCCATATCAAGAAAATACAATATTAGGTAAACAAGATATACAATTTTAAGATTACAAAAAAAAACATCTATATAAATTTTCAAAAATTAGTAATAGGTGTAATATTAAAAATATTATTTTTTGTGCGCAATATTCCCTGTTCGGAGTTTTCAATGTGCAGAATCAACACGTGGGGAATAATTTGCGCAATATTCGTGGTCGGAATAAACCTTGCATAAAAAAATTGTAATAGTAATAATATGTTATATTAAAAATATTATTTTTTGTGCGCAATATTCCCTGTGCGGAATCAACACGTGGGGAATAATCTGTGCGCAATATTCGTGGTCGGAACAAACCTTGCATAAAAAAATTAGTAATAGTAATATGTTTTATTAAAAATATTATTTTTTGTGCGCAATATTCCTTGTTCGGAGTTTTCAATGTGCGGAATCAACACGTGGGGAATAATCTGTGCGCAATATTCCTTGTTCGGAGTTTTCAATGTGCGGAATCAACACGCGGGGAATAATCTGTGCGCAATATTCGTGGTCGGAATAAACCTTGCATCATTTTGCATTATGCTCGTCTTTCTCGCGGAGAGTGCCACGAAACGTTACAGATTCGCGGTAATACTAGAGTGAGGAATCACGCTAATCTCGTTTTACACTTTCAAATCTGTTGCATTGTAAAATCGTGGAGCCACTTAGATTACGGCAGGTTACTCAATAATTCCATATCTCACCTCGACGTGTTCGTTACACACGGAAGTCGGCGTGACCACGCGTGAACTCCCGTCACATCCTCCTCGTAATATATCTCTCTGTACAGGATGTTATCGAAACACATTACTCATCCTCCCGATTTCCGATCGTATATTTTTGGTACTTGCCACTTTTATGACCTTTGGCTTCTTCGGTGGCCAAACATTGGGCTATTTTTGTACCTTATTTGTTCTCATCGCGCTATTTCTCAACAGGAATCGGCCTAAGATGAGGAAAAGCTACATAACTCCGTCTTGGCTCACACGCCCGCCTTTATTCGCATTAAGTTCCTTTGTAACATTCTAATACAAGCAATACTACAAATAATGATTTATCTGTAATTTTTCTAAGGGTAGTTAGAAAAATGTCAGAGGTTTTCATTGAATACAATTTATTAACGGTAATCCGTTAAATTCTATGAAAAACATACTTAAATGTCAGTAAAAGATGCAGTTTGATAACCAGCAAAGGCATATTTGAACGTTTTAAAATTCTAGTGTACATTTCACAAAGAATTAAAAAGATTACTGTTTAAGAATTGTATTCACTAGAAACTTTAGAATTTTTTCTAACTACCCGTATAGCATTATTAGATGAATCATTTGTACTCGTAGTATTGCTTGTATTAGAAAGCCAAAAAGTGTGATTTTTAGGGTGCTGACCCCTGATACATCATCTTATGGATATTCTTCCCTTGACGCCCATCTGATAAAAATGTCAAAACTATACATATATTCGTATCTTTCTTTATCTTTTTCATAACGTTTACATCGGTCTTGCATTTTTTGGATCTTCTCACTCTCATACGGTCGTACACAGTTTTCTCCGCATACACCTCGGGGATGTAATTCCTACTGCATTGTCTAGCACTTTCGTCTTCCTTCTACTAGTTCCATCATGATTTGTATCACAACTCAATTGAGTTTTATTTATTTTTAACAGTTTACAGAACAGTTAATACATGTAGAATATACAGAAAAAACATTATTGATTTCTTTCTAGTGACTGTACCTCTTGTATTTACAACAAGAAGCATTCCGTATTATATAAAATATACCTATCTTTTAGAAAAGATATAAAAGTAAACTCATAAAAAATCACTCATAATGTGTTTTGTTAGAAAAACACTCCTTTATAGAGCTTATATTTATTCAGGTGGCAATTACAGATGCATATTATTGTAATTATTACTAAGTCTTATCAAGCGAGAATTTTGTTTCCAATGTTGCACTTTGAATGGGACGCAGGAACGCTGTCTTTCCATGATTGTTTTTGTCCAACCCTTCTTCCTACAATTAACAACTTCAATCTCAGAACAGATATCGTCTAGTGAGACGGGTAAAGCACATGTATTTGTAACAACCGATTTATTGCCAATAAACGCCCGGGTTGCCGGCAATGAAATGAAAAACAAAATTGCCACGTTCCGTTAAATAAGCTATATTTAGGGTTAGTCAACTTAATCCAAATAATTCACATATTTTCTAAAATGTGCTTTTTGTTTTCTGCAATTCCGGATGCTTTATTTATATAAATTGACGATGATGTGACCGAATCCCGCTCGGGCTGAATGTACGGCGCTTCCAGCGGAGGCTTTCTTTGAGATTTCTTCTGACCGTCGCACGATATGGCTCCGCGGAGAAATGCTGCCTGACCGCCTGCTGCTGCGAGGTCCATACCTCCGTACCTCTGTAGCTCCATACCTCCGTAGCCGACACCCGTGGGCCGCGCTGGCCGGCGAAAGCCGATATGGTTCATCAGCCGGTTCCTATCGCTAACCCCGCTAATTATTGACATTACTCTGCCAGCCATCGGAGACGTTTTCAAATTTGCAGGCTTGGAGTAACGACATAAGGAGGTATGGCTAAATATTTTTACCCAACCCATACAAACTTGCGATAAATCACTTTTTCCGGGTTTTCACGTCGTAAACCGTGAGAGAGAAAGAGACGAGACAAGTTCTCAAATAATATAGCACCACCATTCGGTATGTAAGCATGTTCCCCGTCTCCGGCGACTCCGTCCACTACGTTTTGATATGCGACATAACTGGACATAACTCAATGTTTTTTTAGGTTATATGCTATATTTTTGTTTATAACAATACTGTAAAAAAGTGGTTATACAAATAAACGATAATAAAACACGACTTAATAAGGTTTTTGCCCTTTATTGGATCTACTGGTTTGGTAATGTATAGTGTATATAAGTAGATAAGTTTGAGAAAATAGACAAATATTGTCAGTGACAATATACTCGTATGTCATTATTTCTAATATACTAATGATATTAATTATTAAAATAATATCAATAATCTAAAACAAAAATATGAAACAGAAAAAGACATAAAATTAAAAAAGACAATGGTCACAACCAAGACTCGAACCGGATCCTCTACTCTATCCGGGAGTAACGCCTTAACAGCATCAATGCTTTAAAGTTATTTCGTCGAAACGTTTCTTGAAATGGCTTTAGCCGTGTTTGGTGACCAGCTCTAAATAGCCAGGTACTTCCCAACATTCCTCTTCCCCATCGCCTTCCCCTCCCCACTACCTTCAGTCTCACAACATACCCCAATTGAGGATGCCATAATCTCACTGGCTCTAGACGGTTTGGAGCAGTTGGGACTCTTGTGCGGTTTCGATTCTGAATGGTGATAATTCACCAGGGCGATACTGAGAGTATATACCACTCTGTTAGCATAAGGCTATCTAAACCTGACGTTGCTAAGGTAGCAAAGCGAAATCGTTTATGTATTTACATTTCAAAACAGAGTCATTAGCGCTTGTCTTGAGGAAATCGTTGAGATTATACCTATTGTAATTATGTACAGTTAGTCACTCCAACAATTTTTACATTTGAAGTGTAGAATACAATAATAATAATATAGCAATTTGCTATGTTTTTTAATGGCGTCGTCTTACCAAATCGCGTGTTTGTCTTTTTCGTTTTGAAAATAATTTGTTTCGAAAAAAGGGTGACATAATTACCTGAGACCTTGAACACGATAGTAGAACAAACAAATAATATTATTATGAACATGTTTTGTTATAGTTGTAGCCTTAGAGTATACAAGAGGTAGCCCACGCCAAAGCCAGTGAAGTCAGTTTTGGACTTGTTTTTGATGATTTTAACATGACTCGGCGCAAATGGGCGTGGCTAAGACTAAGGCTACGGTATTTATACATCCATTCATATCACATATCGACATAATGTTTTTGTGTATTCGTATAGCCACTTTTTCACAGTATTTTTATCAACAAAAATATAGCATCTAACCTAAAAAACCGTTTAGTTGTGTCAAGTTTAGTGGCAAAATATAAAATGTGGGCGGAGTTCCGCCGTTAACCAGCGAAAATAACCAGCTTAAGAACATTACGACAGTATATAGAAGCCGTCCAAGAAATTTGTTGTCTCTTTCTCTCTCATGGTGTACGATGTAAAAACACGGAAACAGTGATTTATTACAATTTCGGATGGGTTGGGTAAAACAAATTAGCTATCCCTCCATATATTGTTCCTTCAAGGTTGTAGCACTTATTTCAAGTATCCGTCCTACCAAGAACTTCAACTTAGGTGTTACGTTTTTTTTCATATTTATAGAGTAGGTAGGTAATATTGCCATCAATGAAATGAAAAATAACTTCGTATAAAACCACAGATTTTACTTTATTTTTTATGACCGACCGGTTTCGCTTAGCCTAAGCATAATCAGGATACAAAATTAAACTAAAAAAAATACGTAATATGCGGTTATATATATACGTTCATACAGAGGGAGAACACGATATAAAATAAGACAACAGTGAGAAAACTAATTAACTAACCATCTCACCGTTTCACCGCAGGGGTAGGCAGAGAGAACTGATTGCCATACAACTCCGTCTTGGTACACACTTCTTGCTTCATTCGCATTCATACATCGTCTCATACATACTCTTCTGTTATTCTGACTCTTCACATGACCCGATTCAAGTATTTGATTTACTTGATTGTGCCATATCTTCCTCGGGAGTCTTCGACTTCTTCTTCCATTCACTTTCGCATCATATATTTTTTCACACTCCTTTCTTCGTCCATTCGCTCTACTTGCCCAAACCATCTAAGCAACAAAATAATAAAATTTAAATTATAACAAAGAAAGAGAGACAGATAATATGATTTGACAGAGGCAAAACTTCTAGTGAGAACGCGGTTAAGTAATTATGAAAAAATGTGAGTTTACAGGAAACATATTTAATATTGGTCTTATACAAAGTTATTTTTTAATTTCATTAAATAAACCACAAATAATTGATTTCTACGAAAATATAATATTGTTATCCTTCGTATTTAAATTATAGGTGTTATTGCTACGTCTGCTTAGTTAACGAAGGCCCTCCTTGTTATTGTGATGCCAAAACTTTCGTGATTAACCTAACAGTAGTTCGGGCATATTTAACACCCTGCGTTGGCTCTATTTTCTCACCCCTGTTTACATGCATCAATATCACCCCGAATTTAAAAACAGTTGCTGTGTATTTTCATTATTTTTAAGTGTAGCTGTTCCTTAATTATCTACTTGCTAGATTCACTACCTGGCTTTGCCCGGGATTTATAGTACGGGATATTAGTACATATTACACAAATCAAGTTCTCGTGGCCTCGGTAAATTTCATCTTTCTTTTTTAGAAATCTCTTACTTATTGAAAAACTGAAACATATGAAGTCTTATCTATAGTTAACTCTATACTTTAAAGCTCCATAGCTCATGATAGAAATTATGTTTCAACTTGTTTTTTTTAATTGATGTGACCAGGAATTTACGACGGAAAATATGTGTGAGGACCATTACGACCTCAGAGCTATGATATACCAGGAGGGATAGCTTGTGTAGTCAGGATTGTTGATTTTTTTCCTGACTCGGGCCTTGCTAGGGCTAGGGTATTTATACATCCATTCATAGCACGTGTTGACGTAATGCTTTGTTCATTTGTATAACCACTTTTTTACAGTATTGAAAACATGATTGCATACCGAAAAGTGGTGCGATATTATGTGACAACTTGTCTTGTCTCTTTCTCTCTCACGGTTTACGACGTAAAAACCCGGAGAAAGTGATTTATCGTAAATTTATATAGGTTGGGTAAAAATATTATACAACTCTCTCCATATATATTCTTGCTCAGAGATTATGACAAAGCTCAGATTCAGACAATTAAATTTAAACTTTGCAATTAAGATAGAAATTATAAAATAATTCACCTTTGCTAGATTTATAGATTCACTGGGCATCTTTGACATTTATTCCTGTCAAAGTTGTCTTCATCGTCATTATTATACACTGCTACAACCTGTTAGTTCTTTGAGTTGATTCAGTTCTCTGCTTCCAGAGGATTGATGTATCTAATTCCACTGATATCTTCAGTTCATTATCCCAGTTGCAACACCAAGTCCACGCTTCACCCTGCAATGTAGATCGAGGATCGCAAAGTTCTTTGTTTGATAGATCCACCCCCATTTAGGGGAGGACATTCGTTTAGTAAGATGGGCTTTTACACAAATCTGAATTTCCGGGTAACTGACTCCTCCCTCCGCGCCCGTCGCCATGGCAACTCGACTTCCGACTTCCGGCTTCTCTCTCTCGGTAAACAGTGCAATTATACCGGAATCGATAATTACAGGTTAACGATAATTGTAGGTCTGCTCGACTCTAAATAAACAGCGATTACTTAATAAATATGTCACGCTTCTGTATTTTTATGCCGTGAGTTTAGCATTAGTTCGGCTTGTAGTAATTTGGTTTTATTTTTATTTATAAAAATTACGTAAGTTGAACGCTCTCTTCTACTAAATTATAACCATAAAGTTACAGACTTGAGGTTATCTTGAATTTGTGATTATTGTATTTAAATATACGATAGTTTGAGCGTTTTAGCATCTCTGTATGTTTATAAATTACTTTTTAATAATGTCAATGACTTAATGTGCAAGTTTGCTAACTTCTCCTTTGGATACAAAATTGTGTATTTTCCCCTCACTAGGAACATCGTACATACATTTTACTACTTATAATTATTTGCCCACATTGAAAACATTACTTTATTCATGAATCTCTCAAAAATTAGTAATTGTAATTTTTTTTTGTATTGGGAAATATGAGTAAGGAAAAACAGTTTTACTACGTTAAAAAATGCCTGAAAATACTGCGGCTTTACATAAAACTTTATTTAAAGTTGAGAAAGGGCACAAAAGCACACACAATAGAGAAGTTGAGTGAAAAATATTATGACTTTAAAAAAATATGTGCATGTAGATCGAAAAACACAGATTCTGAATATATATGTATATTTCCATATTATTATTCCCAGAATTAATAAACCCTTCTTGAAAATTAGTTAAAACGCCATAAAATAGAAACGCTTCATATTAGTCGAACGTCAAATGTACCGTTTTCGTACGATGCGATGCCGCGAAGTAAATGGCGGTGAACCATTTTTTTACGTAAAATTTCATTTCTTGGAATGATTGTAAATTGCAGTAATGCTTGTATTTTTACACATTAGTACGATGCAATAGCAAGACGTATTATCTCCTGACATTTTATAAGGTTTTGTTAAATTAAAAGCGGTAAAATTGAAGAAAAAACACAAAATAACAAATATGCAACTGACAGCTGGATAACGACAATGTGCGATGTCAAATATAAGTACCGTGTGGTGCCCCTTCTGAAGGTACAAAACGCGTCACGCACCCACCCCGCTCCTTACCTCTGAGATATTGCCGTTTTGGCGGCGTGTACAAAATTCAAACTTTGAGAATTAATTTAACTATAAAAACTAACTTAAAAAAAAAAAAAAAAAACCTATATTTAAGTTTGAAGGTGGATATTGATAAAAAAATATTAAAAAAATGGACTCAACTTCCTTATTGTGTTCATTTTTTGGTCAAATAATTGTTTCCATTAAATTTGATCGATGTGTGAATATTATTACTGTAATATTGTTTGCTGTTCCCGTATACTCGTGCATAAGGTTGGTTATTGATGTCAAAAGGTGTTTCCCCGTTAAGGGAGAGACCTTTTGTCACCTCGACCCTTGTTTAACTTATCCCCTTATCATTCACCACCATATTGAAATTTCCCTTTGTGTTTTATTCCCTTTCTTCATCTCTCATCTATTTCACCACATGTTACGATAAATCAACGAAAAACGTCATTTTTTCGCCGATGAAGTTGAACGAGGGTTACTTCTGTCAATTAATTTGTCGGCCTCCGTCGTCGAGTGGTAAGACGCTCGACTACGAATCCAGAGGTCGCGGGTTCAAACCCGACGTGCGCAAATATTTTTTATTTAATAAATGTGTGTCAAAACATTTAATTCATACAAAATAATATATAGAATATTTGCGGCATGTTCCAGAGTGGTAGATACTTCAAGTATCGCCCTGGTAAAAGATCACCATTCAGAATTGAAACGTTGCTTGAAAAACCAGATCTGAATACCCTGTTACTTCCCAACCGTCCTCTTCCCCATCTCCTTCCCCTCCTCAGTACATTCAGCCTCACAACATACCCCAATCGGGGATGCTATGGTTCCACTGACTAAATGATTGGGAGCAGTTGGGACTGTGTGTAATAATATCAATAATTGTAATCCTTTTGCATAAATTTAACTTTTATGTACTTATAGTTTATCCTTTGCTGTGAAAGGGTTTAAATTTATAGGTCAAACTGTCAAGATTGAAAAAAAAGACTAATAAAAAGTTTAATATTTCATTAGTGTATTGACTTCTAGTACTAGATTTGGTTGCCATTTTTTACTGTTTTTTTTTTAATTTAATCTCTTTGAAGCTTGATAAATCATCAGAACCATACACTTATATTATTAACTATAAATAGTTACCTTTGTGAGCGCGTACGAGTGCGAACTATTCAAAATTGGAATTGGATCAAAATCATCATTTTTTTTTATATTTTAAACCAGACAAGCTGTTAAGTAGCTACCTACTTATAATATATTTTACCAAAACAGTAACAGTAAGTGTGACATTTTACTGTAAAATCTTTAGTTTTTGATCTCTGTTTTTTAGATTACATTGCAAGTCAAGTTTTCCTTTAATTTCTCTAATTTTGAAACTGATAATTCTTTGTGGAATTCCATACCGACAATAAACAAGCAAAGTTCTGACGAGCCAAAGAAATGAAAACATGTAGATATTACCATTTTGCACGTTTTACCGTGTTATTTTAATTTTTAAATGTTGTATGTCCGACAGCGATCAAGGCTCATATAATATATGCAAATAATATATTATGTTCATTATTTGCTGTTCTTATAATAATACGATATTATCTTTATGTACTGCTATTTCGGAACGAATCGCCAGAATGCAACAATAATGTATTTAATCACCTCATCTTTCATATTACGGAATTTTTAATAGCCCATCATAGCTACGCAAGGAATATTTGTTTCATACATTTTTCTGTAATTTATTATGGCTGTTATTTACACTCCCATTTTACTCTTTCTTGAGCCTTTGAAACGTAAACTTAACTAATACTTGGCCAATTTAAATAGCGCCATTTTGTAAAATATCACCTCAAGGGCGCTTTACAAAACTTAAAGCTATGGCTACATTTACCATAAAACCATCTAAATACCTTTTTTTATAGAAAGAAAAACATTCCCTTGTTATGAATAACCTGACAATATTTGAAAAACTCCTACTACCATCATTATAAGCGGAAAATGTTGCTTGTGGCTTAGCCAGCAGAGGAATTGAACCCACAATGCCCGGGTGGGTATCCGACGCGTTTGTCCACCTAACTACAAACCGGTCGACCTAAAGCTAAAATTACTTTATTTATATTTAAATATTATAATTTAAATAAAAAATAATTTTGTTTTAAGCCACTTTATTTATACACATATAACAATTCGACCGGTTTCGGTTAAACTTAACCTTCTTCAGGAACGTATATATATAAACTATATATATACGTTCGTACTATCAGTTTATATATATATACGTTCCTGAAGAAGGTTAAGTTTAACCGAAACCGGTCGAATTGTTATTTGTGTATAAATAAAGTGGCTTAAAACAAAATTATTTTTTATTTAAATTATAATGTCAAGCTACAAAGTGATTGCTTCCTTCGATAAATTTAAATATTAGTTATTAACATTTGTCGCGGACTGTGAACAATTTTAAAGCATAACATCTATGTGGTGGTACAGAAAAAAAACGGTCAGATCAAGCGTTATAAATTTTGCACAGCGTTTTCCGTGTGGAATTTCTAGGTCAATGCAACAATTTTCAGTGCGCAATGTCATTTGCACCAAGAGCTACGAAACTTTGAATGTAAGATGAAAGATTTCGAAGAAATATAATACTGGTTTATTACAACTTTGTGGTGGTTGTTGCAACACTTTATTTGAGTTTAATGTCAAACTGGTTTCAGTCACAACGTGAATACAAAGAATAGGAAGTACAAATATTTCAAATGTCTCCACAAACAAATATTTTGATCGAAATATATAGGTTTTATTTTTCATAAAATGCAATCACTCTGTGGTTTGACATTTTATTAAAATAAATAAAAACAACTGTCCCTAACATGACATCTCTATGGTTCCATCACACTTTTTTATTTACCATATCTTTGTAATATATACGTAGTTTTGTCTCCCTCTTACACATAATACCTTTCAATTCTTGCCTCCCTCTAATATTTTCTGTACTTATATATACCTTTGTTTTAACAACTTTATCATGTTTTAACCCCAACCGGTTTCGCTTAGATCACGCTTCGTCGGGGCAAATATAATAACTAATAGGCAAATAATAATAAATCTGAAAAATTCTTTGGTTATCATAATTGCCCTGACGACGCTTGATCTAAGCGAAACCAGTTTGCGTTAAAAAATATTAAATTATGTATTTTCTTAAAGCGTTATACTGCCCTGCCAAGTCTGAAACCATGCAGTCGGCTTAGAACTAGAATAAAGTGAGCACACAAAGAAATATTTTGATTGTAAAATTAACAAATTGTATTATTATTAATAATAATAATATCGAAGCACCCCGGCCGGAATCTTATCCCGCTCCTCGGAAATCGAATAAAAAAACTTGCCTCGGGCGGAGTTGGGCCGCTTCTATAAATACGAGCATGCTGCCCCCTCTCCTTGCTTTGGCCGGCCATCGCCCCGCCGCGGAAAAGCACAGCGCGCAAGCGAGCTAGCAACATCCCGCTAGAGCAGTGTTCGATACCGGCTGCTCGCCACTCTCTGCTCGCCGTGCTCAGTCAGTGTGCTTTCGAGCACTTCCCGCGACGTCTCACCTGCTGTGCTTTGCGCGCTCCCGGCAAGATGGCCGAATGCAGGAACATCTGGAACGAATCCATGACTCTGACCCTGCTAGACGTCTACGAAAGCAACGAGTTCTTGTGGAACGCGTTCCACCCCAACTACACCAACAAGCAGAAGCGCGAGGAGGCCTATTCCAGCATCATCGGGGCGCTGGATTCCGGGACTATAACCTTGAAGGACGTCAAGATCAAGTTGAAGAACCTGCGATCCTCCTACAGCGGGGAGTTGAAGAAGATAAGGGACTCGCGGCTGAGCGGGGAGAAGGAGTATGCGCCGAAAGTGTTTTGGTTTTCCAAAATGGATGGATTCCTGCGCGACGTTGTCGTCCCGCAAAATTCGGTTAGTATACGTCAAAAAATTATTAATTCATTCATTTTCGTTAAGACATTATTGTTGTAAATTTCAATAATCTTTCTAAAATGTATGTTAATCAAAAATATTGCAATTTTTCTCTTGATATCGTCTGATTCTACATCTTTGTCTAAAATTAAACAAATTAACTACTAAATTCATTTCCACCGTCAACCGGTTTCATTGGAACTCTTTCCTCGTCTGGACGATAATTATAAAATCATATAATTCTCGTCCTGACGAAGGAAGTCTTCTCCCGAAACCGTATGAATTTACTGGTGTAGAACTAGTATTAATTAACTACTTTCTTCGAATATGTAGTAACGTTACATTTAATATTGGCTTAATTTCATTGTAATTTTTCTAATTACGTTTTGTATTTTTTCACTACAGAACTTTAACGAATACCTACCTGCAATGATAAAGGAAGAATACGGTCCAAACGATCCAATCGCTTCCATGCCGCTTTGCTCCAAATTGGTCATGAAAAAACGTCGACACGCGAGAGACAACACCAGGCTTACCGACGAAAGGATGAAAGTCAAGAAAGAAGGACATCTGGAAGGGATAACGATCGAAGGCCAAGTGATAGAAGATCATAGTAGAATACCGAAATACAGAGACGATGAATTTGATGCATTCGGAAGAAACATAGCCTTACAATTGAAGACTTTACCCCTGGACGTAGCTTTGCAAATGCAGATAAAGATGCAGACAATGCTGGCTGAAGTTAGACTGTCATTTACTGGTCATCACAGGATGGACTACGTAGGGAATGGCACTCATTTGATGTACCCAGAAATTGATATCACCAACCAATCGGACGAACGCGACGTTTCGTGACATCAAATTTAAGAATTTTTGTTCGACTGATTTCAAAAATATATTTTAGGCTTGCATTTAAAACGCATTTTTATTTTCATCTCAATATGAATAATTTAGTTTCATGTTGAAAAATGCTATTAAATGATCATATTGATTAATATATATGTTATATTTGAGACTGTAAATAAACAAATTTTATATAAAACCAAACACATTTTCAATTATGTTTATTGTAACATTCCAATTCCTTCCGAAATATTATTTATGATACCAACCCCAGTAAATAAATAATTTAGCTTATTATTTTCACATTTATCTTAATTAAAAAAAAAATAATACAATATGTCTATTGTATCATTGATAATTGGAAATTAATATAACAGTCATTTTCACAGGTTTCATGGTAGAATGAAATGTCTCCCCACATAATTGAATATTGCGAGGGGAATATTAAGAATTCAGAAAAGCCTAATTAAAATGTAGGGATGGCATTTTATCCCCACATGACAATTATATTTTAACTTGTCGTTTTATTCACCAACAACATTTAAGTACCTATTCTAAGTATTATATTAGATTAGCAACTCATTGATGCTCTTTGTTTTTTAAGTCAAATAAAGTATTTCTTCAAAGTGATTATTTACAGGTACCAGCAATTCAATAACGTTATAATAATCATACTTGGATCATTTAACAGCACCACTTTAGTGAAATATCACCTCGAGGGCGCCTATATGGTACAGACAAAATTTAACGATAAAAATAAACATGTTAATATATAGTTACTCGCATAGAAAATCGTGAACACTTCATTGTACAGCTACAGACTGATAACTAGCAGTATGTTGCTTGGCTATTATAGATTTAATAAAACTGGTTGCAAACATAGTTTGTTCGTTATTTAATTTATCCCTTGTCCACCTGCAAAATTATTAATTTCAAACTGTAATCAACTTGGCCATTACTCAAATAGGTAATATTTTTCTAATTAACAAAAAAATATTTATTCCATGAAGGATCTTGGTAACCAGAATTAACGACTGATAATTAAACCCCGTATAATCTGCATTTTACTAACCAACAATTACGCTGTTGCCATACAACTCTATCTTGCTTCATTCACATTCATACGCCGTCTCATTTTTTTTTGTTGTTATTCTGACTCTTGAAATGGCCAACGGAAATAGAAATATTCCCGTGTTCCGAATAACCTGACAATATTAGAAAAACTCCTACTACCATCATAATAAGCGGAAGACGTTGCTTGTGCAATGATGGAGGACTTAGCTAGCAGAGGAATTGAACCCATGACGCCCGAGTGGGAATTAGACTCGTTTTTCCACTCAGCTACTATCAATTTTTTACTATTTATCTTTTATTATATATAATAAATTGCTCTATGTCTGTCTCACTAGTCGAAACAAATACGTAAATTAACGTTCACTTGATCGTGGCAAGTCTTCCTCGGGAGTTTTGAACTTCTTCTACCATTCACTTTCGCGTCACATATTCTTCTCATACTCCTTTTTTCGTTCATTCGCTCAGCATGCTTTAATCTTCTAAGCGTTCATAATCCTATTGATTACGCTTACGGCATGTTACTGTTTTAATAAATAAAATCCTTACGATTTTACATTACAGAAGTCTTCTAGGCTCAGAACAGCTGATTTGCTTGTTAGATTAGAACGATGGAAGCAATAAAAGCGATTACTTTCAACCCTGCTCCCAGCCCTGCCCCGGGCTTAATCGTCTCCAACACCCCCATCCCCTATTCTCGCCGCCTCCGTGCCTGCCTTTGTCAGGCTCGCCGGACTAATATCCCGAGGGGCGGGCGGGTGGATGGAACGCCGCAACTCCGGGAACGGAGCGATGTGGGAGAGGAGATAGCGCCTTCTTCCTGTTGGGGTTGATAGTGCCCACCGATATAGTGAATTGGCGATTGATAAAATTGAATAGCTTTTCGATATTGGTTCATTCATTTCACTTCTTGTAAGGGAAAAATATGTATTACTTTTCGCTATGTTACTGCAAACAGTTAGAGAAAAGAAAAATAACAAACTGTTATATTGAAATGAAAGATATGTTTTTGTAGAAAGCAATCACTTTGTGGTTTGACATTTAAAGAAATGAAAAAATAACTTTATAGAAGACCACGAATATTATTTTAATTTTTATGACCGATCGGTTTAGCTTAGCATAAGTATCATCAGGGTAAAAAATTAATATAAACAAAAAATAAGTGTGCGGTTATACTCGTATATACATACAGAGGGAGAACAATATATAAACTATAATATTAAAATTTTAACATTGTTCTGTTATTTTATATTTTCTCCCTCTGTGTGTAAATATATATACAAAGCTATTATTTCATTTCTTTCGAAAAAATGTTACTTTGTGGAAATCACATTTTTTATGTCAACTGGTTTCGCTACAACTTAATAATTTGGTCATTTCTATCTCCCCCTCAACTGTTGCTTCTGTCTCGCACATATCTTAATCACCTTTTGAGAGTGTTCGTATCTTGTGCTGATACAATGGTTGTGCCGGAACCCGTTAGCATTTAATATGTCATTACATGTGATGTTTATTAAATAATATAAATTCAAAAGAAATCTATTATCATATTCACAGGTTCATACATATCTGTAAAAGGATTCAGATCTTTGTAATAAGATATTAAGATTAATCAGATTTTTCCTGTTATTGAAATACTTGTACAAAAAATACACGGACATACAAAACGTGCGTGTTCGTAAAATATCGGATAATATGAAGATCGTGCCATCCCGAGACATTTAGAACGGAGCGCGAACCGATTCCCGTGCATATCCTTTCGTGCCCATTTACTTAGCCAAAATTATTATTTAACTTCAAACAATATTCGAATATTTCCCATGAGAGAAAATACAGGTTCAAAAATTAATAAGTCGTTTTACACCAATTTCTGATTTAAAAAAAAAACTATTTTATGATTTCTTATTACATCGCCCTTGAGGTGATTTTTCTCAAAAACGGCTGTATACAAATTACCCAAATATCATTATTTATAATAATAATAATAATATTTGGACGATTTGTATAGCGCCGTTTTTGTGAAAAATCACCTCAAGGGCGCTGTACAGATCTTACTTTCTATAATTACATATTAATTCCTAGTTTAGATAAGAAAATATACAGGAACATACTTACCTGGCAGGTCCCATCAGATAGACACAATTATTAACTTAAAATTATGATTATTATTTTATTTTATTTTTATTTTTATTTTTTTTTTTATTTAGGGCATGGGAGCGAAATTAAAAGAATGGACTATTATGTTATGTGTGAATTTTGACATCACTTTGCAGAGCGCTTAAAGCTTTTAGAAACTTTGTTTACGTTTTATATGATGTAGCAAAATTATGTATTTCTAGAGTAAATAATGTGGGGGACTGAAACAAATTAACTCTATATTTTCGTAGAAAGCAATCACTTTGTGGTTTGAAATATTTAATAAAAAAATTAAATAATATAAATATATCATACCTTCAATAAGAGCACCGGTGCTCATATTCTCCATAAAAACAGTCGTGACAACAGTTTAAAAAATTTAGAAGCACTAGATTTAAAGAAAGCCATTAAAATGAATAGTCATATTCTTAAAAATCAATTAAATTTGTCCAGTAGTCCAATATTAGGTATATTTTCTGTAAACTCATAAAATTTCTCATTATTTTTATCACGTTCTCAATTGACGTTTTGCCCCTTTCATATCATATTTTCTGTCTCTTTCTATCTGTTCCTTTGTTATAATTGAAATGTTATTCTTTTGTTTTCTTAATTTTAATAAATATTGTGTTCTCCCTCTGTATGTATGAGTATATATAACAACACACTGTGTATTTTTTGTTTAGTTTAATGTTATACCCTGATGATGCTTAGGCTAAGCGAAACCGGTCGGTCATAAAAATTAAAATACAATCTGTGGTCTTATAAAAAGTTATTATTTCATTTGCAATAAATTTATTCTAATTTCGCAGCACGATACAAATATGACTGTGTAATAATAATTTTACTAAATATATTTTAACTTAATGAATTTAATATAGGACGAACATACATCATTTATAAATTTCTATCCTCCATCATCATTATAACTTTCTAATTGTTTTTGATTTATTATCGGTGATCGTATAAGGTTTTGTGCACAACTTTTTTCATTTAACCTTTCAAGGCACAAAGCTCTGAACTCTTAACATTAATTATTGACTGCATTTTTTGCTCGCGTTACATCAGTATAGTTTAGTCCAGACAGTCCGCTGGAAGGCACGTGAGCCATTACCAACTAGCAAATAAATAATTCGGCATTCAAAAGGGCAAAATAAAGTGTCTGAAATCACTTGGGACTGTAGTTATATATTTGGACTTTTTCATTGATGTTCTACTATTTATCAACTTATTTGCTAATTAGGAATGCCTCAAGCGCTAGCCTGGACGAAGCTAATCACTGATGAATGACGTTACTTTAGGCAATTCTTGATTTATTTTACGAAATCACCTGGCTCTTCATTGAAATTTGATTCACAAATAAAAAGTAATCTATTCAATGAATTGTTCATTCCAACTGTATTTTGCATCACCTCTTTCGCAAAATGATAATTGACTTCTTTATGGATTCTTCCTGTTTCATATATATTCGCTGAAAGGCAAAAGAGCTTAAGCGACTTTGGTAAAAAATGAGTTTAAAATGCAGTTTGGATAGGTTTTTTTTCTTCGTCGAATGCTCTGACTCGCGTTTAATTCTGTAGACTTTTGTGGCCCTTCAGTCATTTAAAATATATTTACCATTTGGAAGAAGGCTCGACTCAAGCGACACAAGTTTGGACCTTTTTTTTTTACGTGAATACCGCACAAGAGTCTCAACTGCTCCTAACCGTCTAGAGCCAGTGAGACTATGGCATCCCCAATAGGGGTATGTTGTGAGGCTGAAGGTAGTGGGGAGGGGGAGGAGATGAGGAAAGGGAAGGTTGGGAAGTACCTGGATATTCAGATCTGGTCACCAAACACGGCTGAAGCCATTTCAAGCAACGTTTCAATTCTGAATGGTGGCCTTTCACCAGGGCGATGCTTAGAGCATCTACCACTCTGGAAAAGCTTAACTACAACTTTTCTACAACTCTTTTAATCGCTTTAGGTAACTCAGTGAAAGCGTTGAGTTACCTGAGTTTTCAAAATCTGACCAGGTACTGAAGACTTAAGGATTTTATTGTAAAACAAAAAAAAACTTTTAAAGTGCTCCGGTGTTAACTTCCCATAAAGCCCTTGTACCTTTCCTGCAATAATATTGTTATCTGTTTCGGTAACTACAAAATCATGTCAAAGACAAAAAAATGCTTAAATTGTCTTTTCATTGAATCATTTGCTTTGAGAGCTCCGAGTTTGTGTTAGTGAGTTTTTTTGAGGTGATCTTTCATCGTACCAATCTTATTTCGTTTAATGGCACATAACCAGTTCTGAGATTAGATCTGGTCCATTTTTCTCGCATTAACTATATTATGATCGTAATGATTTCGGACTATCTGTGTATGGATGAATGATCAAGCCCCATTGGTTCATTGTTAGATTAGATGCGATCTCCGGCTGAAGGCATACTTCTTCTGTTTGACTACCAGCTGTGGTTTGAGTTTACAATAATAAAAAAATGGGGTTAGGTATTATATTAATCAAGTGTTGTAACCGGTGAACTCGTTAAATATGAATTGAAAACGGTTTACAATCTACAGTTTAATTAATCGACATTTTAAGTGTAACATCTGTTAGATTAGTTACCACACCATCTAACTTATATGGTCATATTCCAAAATGGCATTTGAAAGTTTAAAATTATCGCTATTGTCAAATATCAAACTAAAAACCTACCTTTTCAGACTCTCATATCCTTAAATGCAATATAGATACCATGTTTGTGTTGCCTGTTTTTTACTAGTTATACTTTTCTTTACTCATTTCCTTGGATAAACACAACCTTATGAAAAATTAATTATCGAGAGCATAGGTTCTCAACGTGGGCGATAACGCCCCCTTGTGGGCGTTTGAGACTTTCAGGGGGGCAGTAGAAGACTCCAGAGAAAATTTGGCGAGGAACCAGTTCCAATTCTTGTCGTTTTCAAATCTCTACCGACTAGTACTTTTTTTTGGCGAGGTACTTTTGTCGATTTGGTAGTACTTTTTGAAAAACACCAGGAACCGGTTCCAAAAAAAAACTGGATAAATAATCGGTTTCTCGATGGATACCGGTAACTGGAACCGCGAACGCGACAACTGGTAAGTAAAAAAAATTGGGGGGGGGGCTCTAGAATAAAAATATTCTCGAAGTGGGCGATGGGCAAAAGAAGGTTGGGAATCTATGATCTAGATTACCATATAGTACCGAACAACATTTATTTAGACTAAACTGACCAGGTGAAATTTAAAGTTCGAGTAGTCCGACCATGGTTAATGTCAGTAGAAGATTTACCATTAGATATACAGGTACAATTTTTAATCAAATCCCTGTACTGAACTGCAAATTCAGAAAGTTCATTATTAAATTTGCTTGCATGCCCTAGAATTTAACAATAAAAAACATAAATAAAAACCAACTATAATTTTGCCAATATCCTGTCCTCTCAGTGCAAAACTGTATCTTTCACCAAACTAGGAGTAAATAAAATAACTTTTTTATCTGAAGTGACCTACCAGGTATGTTTCTGTATGTTATCTCTGTACATAACATAAATAAATATTAATATGCCATTTGTAGTTAGTAATAAGATAAAGCCTAGGAATTGTGATTTATATATCGCCTTTGAGGTGATTTTTCATAAAAACGACGCCATACAAATTGTGTCCGACATGACGGCCGCGATGGCAGCACCTGACCATCGCCTACTCCAGTGGACCGCCTGAGTACCCTCTCTCTGGACCAGACCCGCAGCATTCTCATCGGAAGCAGAACCCCCGCAGTCAAACCATAGTCGATCTCGCATACAACGAGATCGATACTTGAAGCACTTTGTGGATTGGGACCGCCCCCTATACAGTTTATTTGTGTGCCTTGATATGTCGGGTACACAAATTATCATTAATATTATCAGACGAACACTGTGACATAGGTAAGGGAAAGGTAATGATTTCTAATGTGTTATATCTTCACCTCTGCATCTACACCGGCTTCGGGCAGGAATTCTTATCGGTACCACATAACCATAAAAAAACTCTTCTAATAAGTTTATTGTTTCACACGGTCTGAATTTTTTGCATGGTGATAACATGGTAACAGTAGTAACATCCCAATTTATTATTGCTTCATTCAAATGCTCAACACATTAATTACATGTCCTCGTTGGCTGATTAGACAACATCTTCTCGCTGACTCCCAGTGGACCACGCATTCCCTTAAGGCATACACTTAGTTCTAATAGGTCGGCGAAACGTTAATTAAATTATTTATGGGCTTTATTATTAGTACATGCTATGTTTATCGTCCTATAAACGGCAGATATAAGATGCACATAAACAATTTAATGGATATCGTAATTAATTATTTTATTCATTTATTTATGATTATGAACTATGGAATAAGTATAAAATTTTATTGCTATTGAAGATCCGCCTTTTACAAAAAAATAGTGTCACCCATCAGTGTCAACACTAATGTTTTTCAGCCTTCAGTTTTCACTTTGAGTTTGTAAATTGAATCTGAAAACATAGAGAGGTTTTTGTTCTATGCTAATTATTGAGACTCTTCAATGTTTTGTGATTCTAAATGATTATTTTGTATGTTGGATGAAATCTTTGTGAACACCGGAATGCCTGGTTTAATAAACTGACGAAATAAAACTGATGTAAAATAAAATCATCGACTTTTATGCATTTGCAATCGTTTAATCGAAATTCTTATTTCAATGACACAAATAATGTTGCAATTGCGAGATATCCGAGTCGTTTTTCTTCATTACTTTCAAAATGGTTTCTTTAATTCGTTCCGGATCAAGTTGCGAATATTGTAATAGTAAAATTACATTTATATATATCGCATTTGAGTGTTATTTAAACTAATAGTTCTTTACTCTAATGGGTTTACATGCAAATTATAGACATTTACATAGTAATCTATTCAGTGGCATATATTTCCATACCCAATTTGGGATGCCATAGTCCTACCAGCTCTAGACGGTTGGGAGCAGTTAGAACTCTTGTGTGGGATTCACAAAAAAAAGTGGAAATCTTTCTAAAAATGTCTCATTCAGCGGTGTTTACATAGTTTACACAACCGTTAAAAAATCACGAGAAGTAAAATATATCAACGGTTATAAATCTATGATAAGGAAATATTGAACCTTAATCAATATCGTGCTACAAAAATATAACACAAGTATTTGAAGGAAAAACGTTATTTTAATAGTCAGAAAAATAGAAGTAAGTGTAAAAAATAAAAGAAACACAAAAAAAAAAAGAAAAACAACAGATTTCGAAATAATTTAGTTAATAATTTTTAAATTATTATTTTACTAGATACTTATCCAAAAGTAGATTCGACCCGACCCATTTATGTACGCATCTGTTAAGATCTGTTAGGATCTGTTGACTCTTCACTCTTTAGACGAGTTCCGCTTTCTTTGGTGATCCCCGCTCTAAAGAACCACACGATGGTCGCTCCATGTACGGCGTAGGTAAACTGGGCACTGGGCAGCTCCCATCATCTGCGGATTCATTATACTTCACAGATCAATCTGGTGATTGGCAGACGCCGATGAAATAGCAGATTAAATCCCACGTATCAGGGCCTCGACGTCTAAGGTAATCGACCACATAATCAACAACTATTGAGGTTATTCGTAGTTCATTGGTCGCAGATTCTAATAACTTTTATGGAAGCATTGCTTCGTGCAACAGTTGGTCCAATATGTTGCAAAATCTTTAGAATTTTATGAAGTAAATGGTTTCGTTTTGATTCCTGATACCTTCTCCGTCATATTTTTAAGATTACTTATATTGTTTTTGATGATAACAATTATTCATCAATACTTACTATTGAAGGACCTCTGTAGCTTTTATAGCTCTCTTTTGACCCTGAATTGCAAATATCATTATCGGTGTATTTTTATTTATTTCGTGGTTAATGGCCCATGTAATTTTAATCAATGTTTTGAAAGCTGAATTGGCTTTGAACTAATCGCTAATCATCACGTTATGCTATTTAACAAAAGCCTTAATCAGCGGATGTGTGCCGGCTAGTGGCAACGCGGTCGATACTATTTCCTTATGCGATGGTTTATTAGCATGGCTTTATTGCCTGTTACGACAAAAATACCTGCTTAACCCTCGATCGGTTGGTTGGCTATGATGTGTTCGTGCCAGAAACCTTTTAGTGTCGTGTTTGTGTTTTCTTTGACCATCGAGCTTCAGTGATAATTGATAAGAGGCGATCTTCAAGTAAAAAAGCTTTTTCTGTTGTCTCAGCTATTTTAGGTCAACGTTGTGTACTTCTTAAAGTGTTTCGTGTAGAAGCTTTTGAGTCTATTGCTCTAGTTTTTTTAACAGTCGTTAAACGTGCTGTCGCTTCCATTGAAGCCTGAGATATTTAATTATGAATCAAAGTTTTCATTACCTGTTTTACTGCGATGATTTTGAGTCATATGCAATATAACTATAACGTTTCTGACTTAATTGGTTAGCCAGATGTTACGCATATACTTTGTTATTAGTATTTTGTCCGGTGGGTAGGATGCCTGACTATCAGTCAAATCAAATTAAAACTTCACAGCGAGTACTGACTAACACCCTTTTCGAAACATGTCTTTGAAAAAAACATGCTATTTATTCTTCAATAAATTTCTACATTGATTTTTACACTTAAGTACAAGCAATCTTTTTGCGCAAGAACTGCAAACATTCTCAAGTCCATCTTTGGATTGGCATCTGGGTAGGCTATCTCTCCTTATTATCTTGATGCTTAATGAATGCATTCATTAATCAGGTATTTTCGTTTTCATTCACGATTTTATTATGATTGCTAATGATTTATTCATTGGTTTATTTATCTTTGTGAAGCGTATCCTTCTATGTCAATCAATCACCTGTTTGATTTATTTGTAGATCTACACAAGTAAATTCATGTTCCTTTGTCCCTACTGTGATCCTAGTTATCACATCTATTCTCCAATGGTCCACCACATTTCAAATGATCTACATCATAATTTGTATTATCTCGCATAAGGTTTTCTTTTCGTATTAATTGATAGCTTTATACGTTAGGTGCCACCCCACCTTTCTAATCATTTACGAGCTCTAATGTTGTTCCGTACACAGTTCATTATTTATCGATCTAAGTTCACAATTTTATAAGTGGTTGTAGCCAGCTTGGAGGCTGCATAAGTAACATAATTGTGTGTAAATTAACGGAAACGCAGCCGGTGTAGGTTCCTTTCGCGGACTTAATTGGCAGTTTTTTTGCTGAAACATTTGAGCGCCTAGTGATTATGACGGCATTTTGCGCAAGCGATCTTTACTTGTTTGCATTTTTTTTTGCCTTTTCAGATGGACTTGATCACCGTTTCAATCGTGTCACGAGATTATCGTCATGTTATTTTAGAAAATATAGACTCTTGCTGCTCGCCGTTTCAGAATGCAATACATTATCTTAGTTTCTATCTCGATACATTGTAGACCTTTCCATTTTCTGCATTAATTTCCCTTTTATGATTACTTACCTATACGGAAAGTGTAACAAGTTTCCTGCGTTAGTTCTACATTCTATCCTCTGTTTTCTGTGTCGAAATCACCCCAACTGAAAATTTAAGACGGTAAATGTTTCATTATTCGTAATGCGATAGAACTTATACTTATCAGCCAGCTTCATCAGAGATTTGAATTATTATCATATTCAGTTCATATTCCCTTATATTTCACCTAAAACGATGAAATAAATATTGGTGCTAAGGTAGAAAAAACCAAAACAGATCAAGACATTACGAGTCGTATATATTTTTCATATTTAACAATATTGCGTCTTGTTTTAATTTTGGACGATCAAATTGATATTTCGAAGACCTAGACTATATCTCTGTAGCTCTAGAAACTTTAGTTGTTCAAATTTCATGACGCCAGAGTTCACCATTCGAGGGTTTGTGCTACTTCAGCACGCAGGTTTTCTAGTTTGAAGCTTGTTATCTTTATTACGCTATGTAACATATTAGTGCGAGGTGCAACTTTGATGGACAGTATTGAGCCGCCATGATGTCACCTCTGTTTAATGAACAGGAAACCGGATCGGCCATCAAGGGAAAACCTACTAGTTCAAGTTCGCTTCAGCAAACAGTAACGGCATTGCCTCATATTCCTCCATTCTTCAAAAGTTATCGCCTACTTAAAGAACTATCCACATACGAGTCATTTTTATATATTTATCACAAGGTACAAAGAAACTGCTTGTGTGAAATTCATTCATTCCCTCACTGTTTGTATGACGTAATTGCATCGTGTACGTATACGAGCATGTATGTTTTTTCCAGTTTGGTTGTTTTTTTACTTGATGAGATCACCGCAGTGTAAATGCAACAATACGATACTTTTGTTGTTTTCTAAATATAGAGTACTTTTAGATTTTCGATATGCAAATCATTTCCACGGCTGTCAATCAACTCCGTACTGCCAACGGACAGTTGATAATAAAAGTATACTATCGTCATTTAAATCCCAGTCGATTAAAAAGAAATTACACCTCTCTCCATGAACACAATCATTACTTCCGGACCACAGCTTCCGGGTTAATAGAAAAGTGGTAAATATGTTCTTTCACTGTTTTACGGTTTCGAGCCACACATTTGGTTTTTACAATCAACTCTTTTCTTTCTCACATTTTATTCACCCACATTTTTAGGTTAAGTCTATTTGCCTGTAGTATACTAAAACTGAACGTCATAACACCAAGTCATCATTACTTTTTCCGGTTTCCTAATTCAACGTAGGTGTCCATATTATAATTTCCCATTTTTCCAATCTATTTAAGACGCTTTGTGACTCGAATGGAAATCCCTTGATCGACCTTTTTATTTACATCATTGTTTCAGAACGATTGTATTTTAAATCTAGAGATAGACGAGTATTTCAACATTACTATAAATTTGTCGGCAATGCAATACAAATGATATTCGATTCACAGAGATGAACGACAGTAATCCAATCGTAAGATTCATGTATATGTAAATGCATTGGGACGTTTCCTGAAATAACACGGCCATCATTTCTAATTTCTCCTCCATAAATGTCCTACGAAGTCATATAGCTGACCCAAAGGAGATAAATTAACCAATACCCGTCGGAATTATTTTTCATGTGGGTAGAGTCCTAGAGCTTCGAGCTTTGACCACGTATGGAGTATAGCCTGTCGGAGGATAAGAACAATAATTATTATATCGTATTTCTGTAGGAGGCTCAGTTGCTTAACATCCGTGAATCAGCGGCAGAGATGCACGGCTTATTTTATAATCCTCTTTCGTTCTAATTGTAGTTCAGAGGGGTCAGCTAACAGTTGCTTGTGAAATGAACTGGAAACGTACCAGAGTCCTGTCATGGAATTAGTTCATCATACTTTGAAATTAAATTAGCTTTATTTTCTACTGGCACGGTTTCTGTCATATTTTAGGTCCTTCGTGTTGGACGCAATTTTGCAATCTCTACACAATAGAACAATTTAAATATTTAGTAAAATTATGCCTTCTTGTTTCCTCTCTCAAGGATTTTCAGTCAACTCGAATCTTTATTCATCGAGGTGAATGATCTTATTGTACCCTTATTTGCGCATTTTGTGTGATATATATCCCGAGCTAAGTGTCTTTATTGTTACAATATTTTGAAGCCATTAAATTGGTGGATGTACTCCATATAATACATGGTTGTCTTTTCGAGTATTATCTCCAACAAAGGACTGTCAATCTTCCGTAATGGTCTTTAACGCAGAACACGCGAAGGCACGACATGCGGTCCACGTTAAAAGGCTAGAATTATAACACGTAACACTTGAATTATATCAGATTACAGATTTTTGTACACGTCGTGAACTTCATACAAATGATTTACTCGTTTAATACTCAATAATAATTGGATTGTCATGATTCAAATGTACTATTGGGCACTATTTCATTACTCACTTTTTTCGTGGTCTGTTCATGTTCATGGGTATGCAGAAAGAGGCTTCATTTAAAAAAACTTCGCATGGTGAAAGAGTTGATGGTGGCTACATAAGGATGTTCATATTTTTCAGCTATCCGCCACTAGGAACTTGTAGAGTGGAAATCTTCAGCAGTGTGCACCGTGGTTTGAACTTTGAACGTGTGCACATTCACATAATGCAGAGTCCTAATTCCCTATCTGTGTATCGTGTAAACACGAACGAGAGACAGAGAACCCTGAAAATTTAATAACAATAAGCATTCTGAACTGAAAAGTTGCTTGAAATGGCTGAGTTTAATAACCAGATTTGAACATCCAGGTTCTACCAAACCTTCCTGCTCCTCATAACCTCCCCCTCCCCACTTCCTTCAGCCTTACAACATATTCGAGATCGGGGATGCTGTAACCCCACTGGTTCCAGACCACGGTAATCTCATAGGATAGAAAGTCTGTGGTGTGTTTTGAGATTTAAACATTGTTGGTTAAACAGTATAATATAGCCAAAAACCGCATCCTTGGGTATATATTTTTTGTGTTTTTTTTATAGTGACTACTACACAAGAGTCCCAACTGCTCCCAATCGTCTAGAGCCAGTGAGATTATGGCATCCCCAATTGGGGTATGTTGTGAGGTTGAACGTAGTTCCCTCCCTAGATCTAGTCACCAACAACGGCTAAAGCCATTTCAAGCAACGTTTCAATTGTGAATGTTTGTCTTTCACCAAGACGATAGTATCTACCACTCTGGAACGTGCCACAAAATATATACTATAATATATTATTTTAAATGAATTAAATGTGTTATGACACATTTAAATAACATTTATTTACGCACGCCGGACCCGAGACTTCTGGATTCGTAGTCGAGCGTCTTACCACTCGACCACGGAGGCCTTCATATAACGAACTGTAAAAATATACCAGGAGACCAGCAAGAGTGGAAGGTTTTCTGTAGACAACCAAGTCCCAAGGATATGATTTCTTAACAAAATTACTTTACATTTGATTTAAAAAATTAGAAATTAAATATACATTATAAGATAACATAAGATATAAAAACAATCTATAATTTTAAATTAAGAACAGGTGCATATATTACATTCTCAGAAAAACAACCAAAAATAGACATAAAATTATAAAAATAAATTATAAATCGCAAATATCTTCTCGTTATTCTGTGCTCCCGGTATCACAGATTCTTCAACCGCTCTCCTCGCAGTCTTGACCAGCATGAGAAGAATCTTTTTGTGATTCCAGCCTCCATGGGTTGCTAATGAAATGGCGTGACGGGTGGAAGGCACGCCAGGAGCCGATGTGGGAGGTGCGAGATGTGAGATGCTGTACTTAGACCCGTTAAATTTATGTGAAATTGATTGAAGCATCTTATTGCCCGCATCTCGAATCGTTGTGCAATATCATTTCTCAATGAGAAGGCGTGGGTAACGTAGTGATTCGACTATTGTTCCCGGAGCTACTTTTAATCTGGAGTGTTTAATCCTGAATGATTGATGCTGCCCAAGGCACTGTACCCCTATTGAATCTCTTTTAATTACTTAGAAATACACTCTATCCAATTGATTCCAATTTCATTGACGTTCAAGCGGTAAAATTAAAATCGTGAGTCTCGTATGAATGTAACTTTTATTAAAACATTGATCTTAATTTTGTTTTAATGATCGTGAATCTTTACTACCCGGTTTTGCCTGAGAGTTGTATTGAAGAATATTGAACAATCAATTTTTCACTCGTAGACTTTTTTATTGTCAAAAGACTATTATAAAGATCTATAACTCATAATGGAAATTACGTTTAGAGTTGAAAATTGTTGAGTTAATTAATAAATTCCAAACGGAATAGTCGGGGACGCCCGCGGAAGTCGTGGCACAATCAAGTGAATCAAATTAGACCGGTCGGTAGCTGAGTGGACAAACGCGTCGGATTCCCACCCGGGCGTCGTGGGTTCAATTCATCTGCTGGCTAAGTCCTCCATCATTGCACAAGCAACATTTTCCGCTTATTATGATGGTAGTAGGAGTTTTTCAAATATTGTCAGGTTATTCGTAACCAGGGAATGTTTGTCTTTAAAAAAAAAAAAAAAACTTGAGTGGGGCCATGTGAAGAGTCGGAATAAAAAAAGACTATGTGTGAATGAAGCAAGGAGTGTGTGCCAGTTAGTTAATTTGTTTCCAGACGGAATAATCTGTGCAAATTTCATGACACCAGAGCTCATCGTTTGTGAGTTTTTGCTGCTTCAGATACTACCAATAAGATATAAGCATTTTTTATAAGTTAAGTACCTAAGTCCTTCCGTCAATATTTGTTAACAGATATAGTCGATTGCTTCTAGTACTTATGTAGATAAAAAATATACATCTAAAATATTTTTTGTCTATAAAAAAATATTGTTTTACCTTGTAGTATCGTGAGTATCTATGAGTAGGTATTATGTTCATCACATTACTTTTAATGAGTTATTTGGGTGTTTTTGTTCTTCGTTCCACATCGAAAGCATTCATGTTTTATTGTGCCTACACAGTACTTGTGGTCGGGTCAATAATACGACGGGTCACGCGATACGTACGTAATAAAAATACCAAATATCGTAGACAGAGCTTTAAAAATACGTAAGTTCAGAATTCCCATGAACACGATTAATAGGTCTCGTTTTATTCTCGATTAATTGCTTATTCTCATTCCATCTCAAATATTGATTTGACTTTTTGGCAATAACCTTGGAGTAACAATATTAATTATTTTTACCCTTACCCCCTTACTTATAAACGAGGTGTAAATGTTACGCGTGTTATAAGGTCGGAATAGCGATAAACTTGCTTTAAAACCACGGCTTATCTGTCTAATTTAATGGCTTACGTCCGGTGTACCTAAACCAACGCTAAGTCGGCGCGTAAAAATCTAATGAGTAAGACGGTTAGAGTATACAAGAGGTAGCCCGAGCCAAGGCAGTGAAGTCAGTTTAGGACTTGTTTTTGATGATTTTAACATGACTCGGCGCAAATGGGCGTGGCTAAGACTAAGGCTACGGTATTTATACATCCATTCATATCACATATCGACATAATGTTTTTTGTGTATTTGTATAGCCACTTTTTTCACAGTATTTTTATCAACAAAATATAGCATCTAACCTAAAAAACCGTTTAGTTGTGTCAAGTTTAGTGGCAAAATAAAAAATGTGGGCGGAGTCCCGCCGTTAACCAGCGAAAATAGCCAGCTTAAGATCATTACGACAGTATATAGAAGCGGTCCGAGAAATTTGTTGTCTCTTTCTCTCTCATGGTGTACGATGTAAAAACTCGGAAAAAGTGATTTATTACAATTTCGGATGGGTTGGGTAAAACAAATTAGCTATCCCTCCATATATTGTTGCTTCAAGTTTTTACCCAACCTATATAAATTTGGGATAAATCACTTTCTTCGGGTTTTTACGTCGTACATCATGAGAGAGAAAGAGACAGCAAAAAAATCGCAAAATATCACACCGCTTTTAGGAATGTAACAATGTTCTCCGTCTCCCGCGTCTACGGAGACTCCGCCCACACGTTTTGATATGCGACTAAACTGGACGTAACTCAACGGTTTTTTAGGTTATATGCTATATTTTTGTTTATAAAAATACTGTGAAAAAGTGGTTATATAAATAAATAAAAACATTATGTCGACATGTGTTATGAATGGATGTATAAATACCCTAACCCTAGTCCTAGCCACGCCCAGGACTAGCCGAGTCAGGCAAAAATCAGTAATACTGACTACAGATAGTACAGAAACGCTCCCTCCTGTATATTATTGCTCTGAGGCAATAACACCAATTCTCAATTTTTATAAATCGATATTTTTACTGATAATGTTTCTGAAGATGCCCGTCATAAGGTGAAAATAGTCGGTTCTTAATAAAACTAGTGGTTAATAAATTTGATTTATTTTCTGTATTTTTTAAAGTTTTGTTTTTATAATCTCCGATTAAGGCACGGTTGTGTCCAAAAGTAGTAGACTTTTAACTAAAAAATAATTTAGAGATGAATTCGAAAAGATAAATATATATATTTAAATTGATACTTTTCCACAATGAAGCAAGTATTTGATTTTTTTTAATTATGTCTTAGTGTTTGGGTGAAATAATTATGCGTGCATGTTTATTATCACAGCGTTTTCCCTCGGAAGTACGCGAGAGGATTGAACGTCACAACTGTCTTAACACAAAATCCTTGCTTCATTCACATTCGTACATCGTATCATACATGCTCTTCACTTGTTCCATTATTGACATGACCTGACTTAAGTATTAGATTCACTCAATCTTTTTGTCTTTTTGGGACTTCCCCGAATTTTCTTCCACCCACTTGCGGGTCATCATCTAATTATGGTATATATTTTTTTATATTTTCGTAGAAAAGTCCAGTAGTCCAATATTAGGTATGTTTCCTGTAAACTCATAAAATTTCTCATTATTCTTTTATCACGTTCTCAATTGACGTTTTGCCTTTTTCATTTCATATTATCCGTCTCTTTCTCTGTTCTTTTGTTATAATTTAAATTGTTATAGTTATGTTTTCTTACTGTTATTGTATTTTATATTGTGTTCTCCCTCTGTATGTATCGGTATATATAACCACACACTATGTATTTTTTGCTTAGTTTAATTTTTTTCCCTGATGATGCTTAGGCTAAGCGAAACCGATCGATCAAAAAAATTAAAAAAATATTTGATTTTCGTTATATTGTCATCAATTTTCACACGTTTACTCGCGATTGTACCTGTCCAATGATCGCACCTCGAATCCTTGCGGCTTTTTAATTAGATTTCGAGTTGATTGAAAAAAGATTCAAATAATAATACATTACGGTCGGTCGTTACGGTCCGGCGATCTCGGCAGTGATCATGATCTCACCCGCTAACAGTAATAGCTGTTGGATTTTGGCCGGAAAATACACTCAAACATTCACGGCTGATGCTTGTTGATGGCTTGTCCAAAAAAAATCCCTCAGTTCACGTTGCGCGAATCGCGAAATTGTGAGATCATTCCGCAGTTCCTTCGCTATTTGCCACGCGGTAGCTGATTGCATTTTTTGCTTTGTCTAGTTACCTAGCGCTGATTACATGTAGTACTGTGATACTGATGATTGGTCGGTCCTTTTGCTTATTGGTTAAGACTATGATCACGTTTTCTGGCTTATCTAGGAATACAATCGATGGGTGTTTTGGTGTTGAGCTCATAGCTCTTATTATGCGGTTGAGTAAATTGGTCTTATTAAGGTTTTGTTGAGTTCTTGGAGTAATAATGTATGGAGAGAGCTAATTCTCTTTACCCAACCTATACAAACTTGGGATAAATCACTTTCTCCGGGTTTTTACGTCGTACACCATGAGAGAGAAAGAGACAACAAAAATAACACAGCTTTTATGTACTGTAAGGATTATCTAGGTCTCCCGCGTCTCCGGGGACTCCGCCCACATGTTTTGATTTGCGACTAAACTTGACAGAATTAAAAAGGTTTTTTAGATTATATGTGGTATGAATGGATATATAAATACCCTAGCCCTGGTCCTAGCCACGCCTACGTCTGTACTTCAATTGAAGATCGACTTCAAAGAACTAATCCATTTTGCGGTAGCGCACACTTTAATTAAAGGTCGACTACAAAAGATTTGGTGAAGAACTTGTTCTTCCCCAGTTCCAAGGAATTGTCACTGGAACGGTCGATATCCTTTGTCCGTTATTTTCGTGTTTTTGGGCGAGGAACCGGTTTCAGTTCTTTTCATTTTCAAATCTCTACCGACAAGTACTTTTTTGGCCAGAAACTTTTGTCGATTTGCTAGTACTTTTCGAAAAAAACACCAAGAACCAGTTCCAAAAAGAACTGAATAAATAACCGGTTCCTCGCTGGTCACCGGTAACTGGAACCACAACACACTTAATTCTGATATCGACCATCTCTAATTTCAAATCTCTCTTTGACGAGTTCGACTTCAATTGAAGTGTTCACTGCGAAGGGTTCATTTTAAAGAACTAGCAGTTCGTGAAGTATTCACAAAACATTGAAGTTTTTATCGAAGGAAACAATCACTTTGTAGCTTGACATTATAATTTAAATAAAAAATATTTTAGTTTTAAGCCACTTTATTTATACACATATAACATTCCAGAATGTTATATGTGTATAAATAAAGTGGCTTAAAACTAAAAATATTTTTATTTAAATTGAAGTTTTTCCCAACGCTAATATATCCAATCCATTTAAGCGTTACTTGATTAATCTTGTTCATCATTGCCTTGCATTATTTTCGGATCCAATTCGCAATACATGCTTTTACAACACATGCGCTTCAGAGATCTCATTTTTACCGCATTCAATCCACCTTAACCCTTCTTCCAGTTCCGTACCTCACTACCATACATCGAAGTTGGTACCGCAATTCCATTGTGGCCTCCTTGTCTCGCTTGCTTCAATTCTCTACTTTCCATTACCGACAACATAATTAATTGAATTTTCCGCTTTTGCCCTTTTTCATTTTTCAGCGACGATATTAAAAGTAATTAATTACCAGAACAATAACCAGGTAAATGAACGGGTAATTTAATGGTTATTTTTGCAATACATTGACACAATTACAGTAGTATTGAACTTAATGTTGCTATGTAAAATACATCAATTAATTGAGCTACGACAAAGTTTATTGCAATGGTGGTTTAATTGATATTGCTTTGATTAGCTTTATGGCTTCGCGTAAGCTTTACCAACTCGCGTAATAAAATCGCAATATTATTTTCAACGGTGTTCAACAGTATGGTAATATTACACAATGGCTCACCGTTTCGAACAATAAAATATCAATAAAATTAGACAAATTAATTCGTTTTTCGTACACGGTTCTCATCCAAAAAAAACCTGTAAATTACACTATAAAAACCTAAACAATGCAGTTCATGATTTATTCATAGGCCGATTGTTTATCTTTTAAACATGAGTGAATTTCGTTTAAACAATCATTGTTTTCAATCAGATATATTTTCTGTTCTAATTTTTTATCAACTTTTATTTTGAATTGTTATAAATATTTTTTACCCATATGGAAGACATTACCCCACCTTAAGCTCTGGAATTAATATTTATATTATAAAAATATTACACTATGAATTACCTAGCTTTGTTGCTAACGTTGCAAAACGTAACTGTCATTTTGATCAAATTGTTATTGTTGGAGAAAAGTGGTAAATTACTTTGAAATACGATTTAATTTAATTGATTTTTTTATCGTGTATTATTTCTTTCAGTTAAACACAAAAACAACATTCTTCCGAGTAAAGTTGTAGGTTACATTGGAGGGAAGTGTTTATTTTCTCTAGTGCCTCCAACGTCTTACGACTGGCTAACCACTGGTCTAAAAAACTATCTTACACAATTGATAAAGTTTTATTTGGTAGCCGAAAGCCACTACACAGCCTCATAAAACACATTTACTAAATAACCGTTGATTGTAGTTTCAATATCTCCAATAATTACAGATTTCACCCGTGTAATTCAATTGCAGATGAGACGGTGATGATTTCTAGATACATTGAGATCAATTTACTATTCAGATTGAAGCACTGATCTCTACATACTGGTCCAGCAGATCTCGGATCATAATATGCAAATGCAATCTCAGTATTCTATCTCGGATCTAAGCGGAGATGCACGCCTGTAACCGCAGAGGCTGTGGCTCACTATATAATTTTGTTACTGATATAGGTATTGCCTTATTTTTTTTGGTTTTATTGTTTTGACCTCCTTACCCATACTCGTAATGCTTATACGATCGTATGTGTACGTAATAATTCGTTTAGAGAATACGTCACTTGCTAGTGACCGCAAATTTTTTCAAGATGTATTATATTTTTGGAATTATTCATCTAATTTATTGTTTTTGTGATTTTTGAATATTGTGTAATGTACTCGACACTACTTCTAAAATAACTCATGATGTCCTCACGAATCGTTTGTAAATTTGTATTTATCGTTTTGGTCTCAAGTATAATCCCAACTGTCAGCACTTTTCATCATATGAATCATGTTCCTATGAATGATTCATAGATTTCCACACAATCTCTCTAGTATACCGCCATCTGTTAATCTGTCTATTTCCACATATTGTGTTTTTCACTAGGATTACCCTATCTCTATCAATACTTCACTGTTGAAATGTACCCTTATGAATCATTTGACGATTTCCACATGTTGTATTGATCAGTATTAGGTGCAAGGTATACTTAAATCTAATATTTTCCTCCTGTGAAATGCAGTAATCTCAAATATAACGCCATTTTCTCTAGCGTCCGTCAGTATTTCTCTATTGAAAAGTATACTTGTAAATCATCTTTGCGATTTCCCATATTGGTCAACACAACCCCTCCTATCTACCATCTATCAGCAGATAATTTTGATCTTGTGAAATGTTCCTGATTGACGAATCCCATTAATATAATGCGTGCAGCAATAACGCAACTTACTCCAGTGTATGTTAGTACTTTTACTCTGGCGAAATGTGTACCTTTCCGATCATTATTATTATCAGTTATATTTTTCACCTTTTATTTTCGTTATCATTTTATTGCGAAACCGTCTACCGGTTGCTACTCTGCTATCTTATCTCTATATTGATTTTGCGTCAAGCCGCATTTTAATCACCTGGTATCTGTTACCTGCTGTGTTCCTTGTTATACCAATTCATACTTTATATGATCCTACACGAGTTCTGCTGCCTGAGCTTCTTCTGAAGTAAAAAAATTTGACATTTAAGAGAAAGAAAATTGGCTCAGTCTATTATTCAATTTATTTGAGCATTAAAGAAAACTTAACACAATTTCGGTTACCAACAGTATGTGTGAAATTTTACAACGTACAATATTGTATTTGAAAAACAGACATATCTTCTGAACACTGAAAAAAAAAACCTTTTTAGAAGACTGTCACGGACAACGCTATAAGTACTTTGTTTAATCATTGTGTTTTTTCATTCGCTTTATAAGTTCTATTTTGATCAAGGTAACTGACAAGCTCCCAACTCTGCATTATTTGTAAATAATTAAGTACCGGACCACGTGTAGATACAAATTGGACAGCCTATTAGATTTTACAAACTCAATTAACGAAACGAATTATTGTGTGCCGTAAAAATATTCACCGTCACGAAATGCTCTTTGTTATTTGCCCCAATACACTACTCTGAAATGCATTACGCTGCTCCATTACAATGCGAACAGAAAAACGCATAATCACAAGCCAATCTCACTCACGCTATTTGGGTATTAAAACGTACGCACATTTTGACAAAAACTACTCGAATTACAATGAGGAAATGCTAACTGTACTCCGTAACTGTTTTTAAATTGCTATTTCTTTTAAATAAATATGCATTTGATTCTGTTACTTTTGTGTTTCTACTGCTATACACCGTTATTCACCTGTAGTTATTTATGTATGCTTATTTTAGGCTTTTTATTGATTTTTCGTTGTCACCAGCAGGATACACCTATCAAGAGCTCCTGGTGCGCACGACGTTTTGTTCATTCTGAAATAGAAAGTAATTTGTAATAAAAGTGATGAGAAAAGTGGTGACAATCTTCCAAGGGCCGCATTTTCATAGACATGATCTTTTCTTTTGCGCAAATAGCTATACATTATCTTATTTTTACACTGTACACATTCTTGTGGGTGTTGCATTGGGGACTTGACCGCGTTACCGTGACCACATTGACCTTTAACCGCACATTTTGACAGTTCTCGTATCTCAGAACTGTCAAAATTTGCTGTCAATGGTCACTCTAACACACTGTGTCATAAACTAATATTGCCCTTCAACCGCATATTTTGACAGTTCTCGTATCTCAGAACTGTCAAAATTTACTGTCAATGGTCACTCTAACGCACTGTGTCATAAACTAATATTGCCCTTCAACCGCCTATTTTGACAGTTCTCGTATCTCAGAACTGTCAAAATTTGCTTTCAATGGTCACTCTAACGCACTGTGTCAAACTAATATTGCCCTTCAACCGCATATTTTTACAGTTCTCGTATCTCAGAACTGTCAAAATTTGCTGTCAATGGTCACTTTAACGCACTGTGTCATAAACTAATATTGCCCTTCAACCGCATATTTTGACTTTCTAACATACGAGAACTGTTAAAATAAGCAGTTAATGGTCACTGTAACGCGCGTTAAAATATGGTCCTAGCCTGTCTACCTTCGTTTAAATATTAGATGGGGCATCTTGTATAAAAAACCCTTTACAAAAAACTGATGATAAAAAAATCTGCCTGGCTTTGTGGTACTTCGGGACTAGAGACCAAGTATATCCTGAATCCTGACTATCGCCTTTCTACCTCGCTTTAGAGGTCTGAATGTATAATACTATCTACATCAAATGAGGATGTTTATTCTGTAAAGTACTGTTAATGTTGTAATCTTAATTGATCTTTGCTAATTTATGCGTTTCTATTGTTTCAGGTAAGCTGAATAACTTTACTATTTTTGCAACAGGTTTGTAAAGCAAACCCGGTGACTAAATAAGAAGAATAAACGGAATGCTATAGGGTCCATGTTTGGGTGAGTGAGTCAGAAGCAACAAAGACCTTTAGGAGGAATAAAAAACAAGTTGAGTTGACAGATATTTCTTTAGTCATGCTCAAAAGTAAACACCAAAGAAATAAGGAGTAAAAACATCTATGCTAATATTTGGTGTGAATGGTGAATACTGGGATGTTACACATCTCTTCATATAATCATTTCCATAAATAAACTACAAAGTTCAAAACCTTTTTAAAATTAACTCGTAGCCCCTAGACCGAATAAGATTTTGCACAATTGTGCTAATCTGGATACTTTTTCATTCTTAGAAATTCATCAGACAGATCCCACCTTTCTACTATGTTAATAAAAAGATTTTTATAGGCAAATACACTATAGAATTTAGTTAACAACTAGTTTTATACGGTGCCCTTGAGGAGATATTTCACAAAACTATTGTTGGGAAAATACTGTTTATCGAATTTTGGAAGAAGAGAATCACGATCTATCCAAAGTTTGCCCAAACTAGACAATACAATTACTACAGGGTTGATTATCAAACCTTAAATTAGCTTTTAATCTATTGAAGAATCGGATGGTATAAACTTTCGTGAATAACATCAAATTAATAATATTCGTGCATCCGATTCAACCCACACCGACGCACGCACGATTATACAAACTAAACAGACGAATCAGAGCGTGCCCGTGCAAGATTAATGTTTGACTTTGCAAATTTTTTTCGCTGCCAGTCCGGAATTCAGATTTTCATTGTTACCAGTGTGTTCCAGTTGAAATCAACATGTGATTTTACAGTTATGACCTCTCCGGTGGAAACAATAAATTTGCACGTGAAATCCGCGAATTGTGAGTGTGAAATACTCGCATGAACGGAAAGGCATAAATTAAAAATTGTAAAACCCGTCACACTTGTAAAACAGCACTTAAAATCGACAGTATTTCCATGAGTTTCCGGGCTCTCTCGGTGATTAAAGAACTTTCTCCAATAACATTAGATTTTTGCCAATTGAAAAATCCAAAATGTTTGCTTGTAGTCTTGTACAACCTACCCATGCCGTTTCTCTTTATTTATTCTTCCGTTCAAATTCATCTGGATTTTTTTGTCTAAAGATCTTTTCAACTGACTGAGTAGTCTCTTTATGTTCATACCAAAGCCCATATTCATAGCCAAATAGGTACCTAATATCTGAGCCATTGAGCCTGTCAAATTGTTTTGTTTTTGATTTGTTCTTCTTTCAAGCCCTCAATTCTTTCTCCGACTTTATTTGTACTCGTGTTCCATTTGTTTTCTTTGCCTATTTCGTCTTCATCATCTCCACTCTCTGAGATGATGAAGACAAAATGCGAACTCTTGAAATTTGTACACTAGTTTAGGGTGTTGTGTATAAATGAAATTCAGTGTTATAACCAAATCTGATCAATGATCTTGATTTGTTTTATTTTGAAATCTATTATTGTTTTTCGGTCTTTATCTGTCCTCTATTTGTCATCTTATCTTATTTCGCCATCATTATCATGATCTTTTGATAGTTTCACATCAGTTAATTGTTTTGCTCAATTAACCCGTATTCAGATCTAATCTATTGAATCTATTACGATTTGTTTTCTCGTTTCTTTATATGCCCTTTTCTGTCTTCTATTTGTTTTCTTTGCCGATTTGGTCCTCATCTTCATCATCGTTCTCCTCTTTCTTACCTTTGGATAATTGCACATCAGTTTAGGGCTCTATGTAATCAATCCCATTGTTAAAGGTTGTGAGAAGTTCTGTGTAACGGGGCGTGCCAATTCCATTAGGCCGATGGAAATATTTAACGCAGTGATCTTTTGTTTTAACGATAGAATTGCGTGTCGACCGTTTATTTACTATTTCCTGACGAAGTTCACTACAACGTAACTATTTCACTTCCCACATTTCAATAGTCCAGTAGTGTCCGATATTCGTCTAAAACATTATTTCTCACATTGTCTCTCATTGTGCTCATCACCTTGTAATTTGTTTCTTCAGTTCGTTGTTTTGTTTGGTTCATGTTTTTTTTTTGCTCCGTTTATGGTGGGAAAAACAGCCGACCTTTAGGCAAGTCTGACAACTATGATACCACACCCCTCGACGATGAAAGTAAATACAAATAATAGTATAGATATTTATTATCGTTTGTACATGTTAATGTTAAAATAATCTTTGCATAAGGATCATCATTAAAATGTGTCACAACACAACGAGAAAGAATACCTAGTGTGGGGAACATTATGTGCTATGTACTGATACTACTGATCATCAAAAAATGACGACAAACTGATCAAAAAATCATGTATAAATATATTTTTTTTATAAAACAAATAAAGTTCAAATTCATCAAGAAATGCTTTCTTCCAGGTTGAATTCGGTGTTTTTTTTTCTTCTTTTTCATTTTATTGCACAAACACTAACTTATGGATTAAGAATTAGAGCTATAAACGGGCGGAACGATTGATAGATTCTCCTATCTTAACAAACGGGTTGCAATCTTTGGAGTACAGACGTAAGGTGGGAATGCTGTCCTTGTTCTACCGGTATTTCAATGGAAGATGCTGCGAGGAACTAGCGTCATTGATCCCTTCGGCGCCGGTGCATAGCCGAGAAAGTCGCCAAACGCGCGCCCAAAATTTGTACACAGTCGACATTCGATACACGAAAACGGGTCGCTTCTACGAATCGTTCTTGAGATCAACAGCTCGGCTGTGGATTTATTTGCCGGCCTCTGTGTTTCCTCCCTCCTACTACATGGGCCTCTTCACGACCCAGGTTCACGCCTTCCTTTCATCAGAAATACCCTCCACACAGAATCCCCAAAGATGACATAGTCCCCGAGGGAAGTTATTTCCCTCAGTGCCTCCTGTGTAGAGTTAACATTAAAAAAAACAGGCGGAATAAATAGGTTTAGTTTTACCAGTAAATAATAAATGCGAATCTATTCCATCAGCTGAGTGGAACATTTTATATATATCGTCGCCGGAAAGGCAAAAGGGCTGAAGCGCCATTTTGGGAATATTTACGCCAGATAACTTTAAAGTTTTTTTTTGTTTTCTTCAGCACCTGGTTGAATTAAAAAAACACTCAGGTAACTCGGTGAGAGCATTGAGCGACAAAAAGCTAAAAAAATCCCAAACTTGTGTCGCTCGAGTCAAGCCTTCTCCCAAATGGTAAATATATTTTAGATGGCTGAAGGGCCACCAAAGTCTTCAGAATCAAACGAGAGTCGGGAAAAAAAACCTAATCAAAACCGCATATTTTACTTTTTTTTTAACCAAAGTGTCGCTTAAGTCATTTTGCCTTTCCAGCGACGATATACCAGCTTTACTACCCGGCTTTCTCCTAGTCTTAGTTTTTTCTAGTATCAGTTAATAGAATATTACATAGTGCCATAGTTCACGATAGGAAATGACGTTGCGACCTGTTCGTAGTAGTGTATGGACATAGACATTTTAGACGGATAGAGCTATGCTAATTTCACGACATCATACCTCACCTTCGAGAATGTTTACTGCTTCAGATACAAACTTCTATAAATAATTTGAACCCCAAAAAATTGTGATTTATTCAAATTATGACGAAAACGCAAATAATATTTCATTATCTAATCTTCCACCTTTATTTAAAGGTGCGACGCTCTACAATTATTTATATTATCTACCATTATGAAAAGATAAACCAAAGGTAAATCAATCTTTAAAAATTGACAAATATTAGGGTGGGCCGACTCAATCAAACGCTTAAGTAACAAATAATACCTTATGATTATTTGATTTTGTATACCCATCTATGGACGCACCATCACATTACATAGTACTCCTTATAACATCACTGTAATACCTCGATAATGCAATAATTTTATTTGTTAACATAACAGTGTTACAAGTCATGATTTGTTTTTATTCTCCTGTAGATTTAATATCATTTAATTACGGAGTATTAGTAGAAAAATCAATATTGCCTCGAGGCTACTTCCCGAGCCACTCCTACAACTCCCACACTTTTCATTCGTGTGCTTTGTAATGGCCTTATTGATGATAACGGTGCAAGTCAATTTAATCCGTATTCTGACATGTATATGTTTGTTTGCACTAAGTATCATGGTTTTACATGGAATAGGTGTTACATTATACCAAGTGTAAATTATGTATGTTGTCTTGATGATTTCATTTTTTAAATTTTGTATTTCCCGTTTTTATTCTGAGCCTATATTTTTTTTAAGTCAATAAAAAATGATTGTTTTCTATTTATGGGTACCTACGAAATCGATAAATAATCATTTCATAAACAGTGTTGTGAATATGCCTGGAATGTTTCAATTACGGGTTCATAGGTAAACTTCGTGTTTCAGAGGTGTTCTATTATTATAGAGTTAGATTGAGTAGGTCGATACCTTTGCGCATTCACGATGTACTAACAGAAATCTGCTTTCCACATTGAACTTATTATTGTTAACAATTTGAAAGTTATTACGTTATCAGAAAAATGGAAATGCTAAATGTGGTTTAAAAAAAATAAAAATATAGTGAATACTGCACAAGAGTCCCAACTGCTCCCAACCGTCTAGTGCCAGTGAGACTATGGTATCCTCAGTTGGGGTGTGTTGTGAGGTTAAAGGTAGTGGGGAGGGGAAGGAGATGAGTAAGAGGAACGTTGGGAAGTAACTGGATATTCAGATCTGGTCACCGAACACCACTAAAGCTATTTCAAGCAACGTTTCGATTCTGAATAGTGATATTTTACCAGGGCGATACTTAGAGTATCTATCACTCTGGAGCGTGCCGTAAATACTCTATATAATATTATATATGAATTAAATGTGTTATGACATACATTAATCAAATAAAAGTTTCGCGACCTTTGGATTCATAGTGGAGCGTTTTACCACTCGACCATAGAGGTCGTCATTTGTGCAATTTAATCGATTTTAATTGTTTCCACGTGTAATTTCATCCCCACCCCCTTTTCAAAATGCTTAAGCTAAGCGAAACCTGTCGGTCATAAAAATTAAAATAATATCTTATGCAAAGTTATTTTTACATTTCTTTAAAATGCATTAAATTCTAATAGGCACATCTATCCGTTCCTCTAATTGATACACAATTATACCGGAGTTTCAAGTAGATAACCATAATTATTTAAACTCTTTATTACCTTTACCTTCCATTGGGAGGGGTGAGCGAAGACGCAGTATCATCCCACTCATCTAATAATCATTGCATCAATTTAGCATATTCCTACGATAAATGAGATAGTATCGTCTTATTTATTGTAATGACCTTTTGCGTAAAGTAATGCAACTTATCACTTCTCCAGCTTTACCTACGTGACTCCGAGTCTCGACGAGACGTGGGTGCAATAAACCCATTCATTAAATCCTTTTTTTTTTCTTCAAATTTTCCAACCTCCGGTGAAACGCTGGTTGATTAATTGCCGCGTGACGTGTTCTGACGACTTTACACTGTGTAAAAAAGCTTTTTTCAATTCAAAGATTTTTTGTTTACATCTTTTCAATAGCGACTCAATTAAGTACGTCCTTCCGGGCAACATACAATACAAATATGACAGAATAAATTATTTCTTTTGCCGATTTTAAGTAGTGTCCATATATAATATATTCAATTCGAAAAAAACACCATTAAACTTAATGATTTCAAAACACGGGAAACGTTGTGTGTCATCGTGAGATATTTTCAAAAAGGTGAAATCCTATTTTTTTAAAATTGAATTTCTACAATTTTATAGTATAGTTCGTTATCGCCCTGGTGAAATCTTGGCGTTTAAAAGCGAAACGTCTTTTGAATTGACTTTAGATTAAGTGGCCAGATTTCAATAAGCAGACTACTATCCTTCCTCTATCCTTCCTCTATCCTTTTTCCTACCGTTTCCGCTGTTAGTTTCGCATTACAGCATTCCCCAATATTGGCAATGTCCTAGTACCTAGTCCCACCGATTCCGGTTTTGTGCGGTCACCACAACTCAGTCAGGTGACCATATTTCTCGGAACCCTTCCGCACACCAAACCGCGGTTCATCAGCGCATTTGAATTTAGAACCTTTAATTTAAAAATCGAAGCCTGCTGAGGGTGGACATTGTGTACACCGCCGGCGGACACACTATGTATTACTACAGGTCGTTGGGACAATATAATTTATTTTTTATTAGTAGGACAACACTATACAATAATATATCTGGCAACTGTGCATTAACTGCCCGCACAATAAAAGCAATGTTTTATTGTTACTGACCACCTAATTCATGTGGGCTTGCCTATAATATGAGATTAATCCACCTGTACCTGTGTGAACTATTCTGCTAAATAACAAAACTACTCCCTTGTACATTTATTGATTCAGTATACTTGTTTCACTATGTATAAATGTCGTATGAAATCGGGAACCTATGAATATATTATCTTTTGTTGTTGTTTTTTTTATTGTTTTCAAAAACCATCATCCCGTTAAACTACTAGTACAATTAAGTAGTTAGGCAACATGATTTAAAAAAAATACAATACAATGGAAATACAGATTATCTTATTAATTATAAATATACATATTATTATAATTAACACATCTCAAGAAATTGATATACTATTACACCTTACCATGCACTATGCGGCATAATATAGTTCAACAATACATCAATATCTTTAGTACACATAATAAAAACTACATATTTATATAAGCGCCTAATATAAAGTATTTCTACTTAGGAGCCATTTTGTCAGCATATTATATCTGACTCTTCCTAACAATTCACATTTTTTTTATATTGCTTGATAACATGTTGAATATTTTAGGCACGTTCTGCAAACATATTAAAATATTTAAGATTCTCACCACCAAAAGTGTTATGTGTTTTGACTTTTGGTGAAATTAATACAAACATATCCCAAAAGTCATGTTCGAAAACGTTGGAAAATAGTATTGCTTATTTAAATCACGTTACGACATAATTGAATGAGGTAATAGTGAGTCACTTCATCCATAATCTTTGTATTACTAAATGATGTAATTTGTCTTGTAAATTATGATGATCTCAACATTATTACTGTTAAGCTTGACCATTATATTCTTTCTAGTGTTTTATTTTTATTTTCATGAGAATACCACTCAAGATGTAGGTACTGTTATCTAGCAGCCCTTATTATAGGGGAATGTCGAAAAACTGAAGAGAGCAGAGGGAGGTATGGATGTTTAGTATAGCTATTGAGATCTAGTTTATCTTAAAATTAATAGTCATATTCTTAATAATCAGGTAAATATCCAGTAGTCCAATATTATGTATATTTCCTGTAAACTCATAAAATGTATCGTTATTCTTTAATCACCCTCTCAGTTGGCGTCTTGTCTCTTTCTCTCTGTTCCTTTGTTATAATTTAAATGTTATTCTATTGTTTTCTCATTGTTCTGTTATTTTATTTTATATTGTGATCTCCCTCTGTATGTATATATAACCGTACACTTTGTTTTTTTTTTTAGTTTAATTTCGTACCCTGGTGATGCTTAGGCTAAGCGAAACCGGGTGGTGATACAAATTAAAATAATATCCAAAGTTATTTTTTAAATATCTATATAGCTGACCGAGTTTCGCTTTGTCTCAAGCTTCATCAAGGTTAAATATCAACTGATATTCAATGTGAATAAATTGATATTTAGCCCTGCTGATTTATCTATTATTTTATTTGTACTTTTCTATGGTTTAAACCTGCCAACGTTTTAGGTAAAGATACAAGGATCTTTGTTATGGTGATCGCCATAGTATACTCATTGATCCCTATTTATTTCCGATTGACTTAATTCCTATTTAACTTAAATTCAATTTGTTAGTGTAGCAGAATAGCCCCTTTCTCTCCCAGAGCAGTAGACAATCCTCATAGCCCCGGGCGAGTATCGCGCAGAGCACAGAGCGCGGAGATGGGAATCGTAATGGTTTTATAATTCGACTATTAATGTAATCACGCGTAGTTCGGACTTATTCTACTGTGGAGGATAGAGGCCAGATTTGCGGCCAATAACCAGGTCATTGGGCCAATAATGCGGCCGGAGGTCTCTTTTGTCATTTTTTTTTTGTTCATAATAACAAAACAAGTTGATTTTATTATATTACGCGTAGCTTCCATAACATGTAGGTACCTACAACGTATTTTTCTACCTGTTATACTAATACACCTATAGTTATACATATATATGTTTATTTTATTAATATTATGATTAAAATCACTGTAGAACTGCTACATTATTTTTTATAATGAATACCGCTCAAGAGTCCCAACTGCTCCCGACCGTCTAGAGCCAGAGGAACCATGGCATCCTCAATTGGGGTATATTGTGGGGCTGAAGGTAGTGGGGAGGGGAAGGAGATGGGTAAGAGGAAGGTTGGGAAGTACCTGGACATTCAGATCTGGTCACCAAACACGGCTAAAGCCATTTCAAGCAACGTTTCGATTCTGAATGGTGGTCTTCCACCAGGGCGATATTTAGACTGTCTACCACCCTGGAACGTGCCGCAAATATACTTTTAATGTATTTTCTTTAATTAAATGTGTTGTGACACATATTAATTAAATAAAAGTTATTGGCGAACGTCGGGTTTGAACCCGCAACCTTTGGATTTGTAGTCGAGCGTCTTACCACTCGACCACGGAGGCCATTAGACGCTACGACCATATTCAGACTGGTACAAGAAAATATGATGCGAAAGTGAATGGAAGAAGAAGTCGGGGACGCCCGAGTAAGGCATGGCACAATCAAGTAAATCAAATACTTGAATCGCGCCTTGTGAAGAGTCAGAATAACAGAAGAGTATATATGAGACGATGTATGAATGTGAATGAAGCGAGGAGTGTGTGCCAAGACAGATTTGTATGGCGGTCCGTTCTGTCTGCCTTCCCCTGCGAGAAACGGCGTGATGGTTAGATAGTTAGTTACGAAAATATTTTTTATCGGGCTGTAAAAATAATTGATTATTTTTAATAGTATTTTCTTAATTACATTTGCGTTATAGTACAATTAAGCGAATAATTAACATTCTGGCTTCATTCAATCAATATTATATTATACTCTTGCTGTTATGACTTGTATATTATTATTCTCCCATGTAATTATTCAGGTAGGTATATCATTAATTGGATGGTTGGATTTATTTCTAGCCGTGTTATTATTTTTTTTTTATATTGCCTCCATACAGGAGGCCTCGAGGGAAATAACTTCCCTCGGGGCCTATGTCATATGTGGGGATGCTGTGTGGAGAGTCTTTTTGAGGAAACAAAGGAGGTTCAAAAACCAAGGTATTGAAGTGGCCCATGTTGTAGGAGGGAGGAAACACAGGCCGACAAATCATTCCACAGCCGAGCTGTTGAACAAATAAACGAATCGTAGAAGCCACGCGCTCTCATGTGACAATCTCAACCGTGTACAAATGCTGGACGCGCGTTCGGCTTGTTTCCCGACCGTGCACCGGTGGCGAAGGGATCAATAGTGCAAGTCCCTCAGAGCATCTTCCATTGGAATACAGGAAGAACAAATAAAACATTCCCACCTGGTAACTGTGCTCCAAAGATTGCAATTCGTCAGTTAAGATAAAGGAATCTATCAAACAAATCGCTGGTTTCTGGACAGAATTAAGTGTTTTTCGGGTATTTTAGGGCTCCAGACAAGAGGTGGCTTCTAAATTAAATAGTGGGGCGCACTTCTACGCACAGTTCTATAATATATAAAATTTGCTTTAATTTTGAAAATGGCTATAAAAAGGTACCAACTAATTCTATGGTACCAACAATAACAAAAAGTTTATGAATATAGGGAAAATCAACTGCACCCACTGTGACATGTGACATGCGAACTTAGGTAACAATTCCTTAGTAAAACAGTTGTTTATTGCCCTATTAGGGAAGAGCTCGTCGAAAGCCTTTTATTTCAATTGCGAAGGTAAATATTTTGTTTATATTATTTTCGTTTATGGTTCATCACGTTTTTGGATATTTTATGGTTGGCCTCTGCAAACATGTTATATTTTGGTCAGGAAACATTATTATGAAACCTACATTCAATGTTGATGTTGCCAACCTTATTTGGATGTACTTAAAAAAAAGATAAATTGTTTTACATAGGCTTTTTTTACGTTTGTTGTGTTTTGTCGAGTCGATTCGCACTTCCTCGTTGAGCAGAAAAAACAACCAAAAGATTAAATAGGCTTGTTTCCTTTTTTGTTCAATGCCAAGAAGTATAATTCACATTTAATTGAATACTCACTTTAATTATGTAACTATCATAGTGTTTCCTCGTGGGGTTTGATAAAGTGGATTTAATTTAATTTTATATCTTGAAAAGAAAGAAAAACATTCCTGGATTACGAATAACCTGACGATATTTGAAAAACTCCTACTACCATCATAATAAGCGGAAGATGTTGCTTGTGCAATGATGGAGGACTTAGGTTGCAGAGGAATTGAACCCACGATTCCCGGGTGGAAATCCGACGTCTTAGTCCACTCGGCTACTAACCGGTCAATGGAAAACCACGCACGTCGGTCCTAGCATCCGTTGCTTCTCACACAAATTCTTGTACGTTGATACTGACGGCCTCCGTGGTCAAGTGGTAAGACGCTCGACTACGAATCCAGCCGTCGCGGGTTTAACCCGGCGTGCGAAAAAAAAAAAAAATTATTCAAATGTGTCATAACAGATTTAGTTCATATAACATAATTATGTAGTATATTTGCGGCACGTTCCAGAGTGGTAGATACCCTTAAGTATCGCCCGTTGCTTAAAATGGCTTAAGCCGTGTTTGGTGACCAGATATAAATAACCAGGTACTACCAACCTTCCTCTTCCCCATCTCCTTCCCCACCCCACCACCTTCAGCCTCACAACATATCTCAATTGAGGATGCCATAGTCTCCCTGGCTCTAGACGGTTAAGGGCAATTGGGACCCTTTTGTTACAATATTCACTGTAAAAAAAAACTCTTCTCTATTTTCCGACATATTTTGATTTTCCGAAAGAGACGGATAATATGAAATAATAATTATTATATTTGGATGATTTGGATAGTGCCGTTTTTGTGAACAATCACCTAAAGGGCGCTGAAATGACTTACGTTATACAAAATGTACATTTTTGTAATATTTTAACTTGAAACAAAAACCTAACTAAAATAACTCCAGTTTCCACCGTAACCTGATTTACTTTGCAATAGTTTTAGCATTCACTGAACTTGATTAATCGTAATGATTGTACACTTTGTACGACTTCCTGGGCCTATTGTAATTTATTATTGTGCGCAATAATCAGAACACATTGAGGCAGAATGAGCGGAACACGTAATTATAGATGTGGAGAGATTTACATAAACGTGGTGAATTTTCGTTTTATTCCACACCTTTCACACGTAGTTTATTACAATATTATCTTGTCTATGGGGCATGCGACAGAGCCGAATTTAGTTCCGACAAAACTGACTTCAATCAAAGTCTTGTATTCTACTTCTTTATAAAATATTGATTATTCGTGCTATTAATCAACAGAACCACTCATTAGTTCGATGAAAAACCATACGTCATGATAATTTGTCATAAGTTACCTCTATTTCTTACAGTATAATGAAATTATGATAATTTAAAAAAAAAATCATGTAAATGATTAATACATTGTATTTTTATTCTGTTCTAGCGAGTTTCCGGCATGATTTGCAATGCCACTCAAATTGTTTGTGTTTTGATTATGTTTATTGAAGTGCTTCTTAATACATTTTTTTCCCCGTTTATGAATAAATCAGAAGGTGTTCCGACGCGTGGGCAGGCCACATACAGCTGTCCATGGGAGAAGCACGAAATTTCAAAATTTAGTCCACACACTTGCTCAATCAATACTGTCATGGCGGGTTCAATGTTTTTCATACTAATTTTAAAACATTATAACAGTTTTACATATTGGATTTCATTCAAACTACTCTCTAAACCTTCCCGTCACTAATAAAAACGAACTGTACTATTTTCAGCGAAATGGGTCGAGTAATTTTCGAGAAAATCCAACAAAAACAGACAAACATTCATTTTTTTATATATCTGCCCTGAAGATAGCATAGTAGTCCGAAATCGGTTGGCTTTAACGCAAAATAAAGTAATGTGTATTATGTTTTAGTACCTATTTGTTAATAACCAATTAATTTAATAGTATTGTAATATCCAGGGCCTCTACCGCGAAACCTTGGAAAGGATTACTTCGAATACTTTTTTCACCCAGTAAAACATTTTTATTGCGATGTTTATTGGTTCTATTAACTTAAGAGCGACCCCCAGACTCGTTAATTTTTACAACTATTGCATCGAAAGGTTCAATAATTAGTGAGTTGAAGGTTTTCGAAAGGTTAGCCTATATTCCGCATCATATCGTAACGGCTTCCGGTACCAACCCAATATATAATATGAGCTCTTCTTCCTGAAATCTTTTCCATCTTGGAAAGTCATATTTGTCACCCCTTTATAGCTGTCCAAAGAATGCTGATTTTAGGTTTTATAATGGTGTCATGTCCCCTTTGCAGATATCCTGGCTCTGAACTACGACATTGAATCTTCTGATAGTATTAATACGCTAAGCCGTCTTCTGTATACGATCGCCGCGTGTCTGCAAAAACAACACTGCTAATTTTCACTCATGCGTAAAAAAAGTTAGAAATATTATTCCGATTACGCTACTTCACGATTTACTCGCCACGTCCCTTTTGACGTGTGTGTCGAAGACCAAACTAGTATAATCCCACCTTATCCAAGGCATTTTTTTCAGAAATCCACACAGTTGGGTGGATCGTAATATTGATATAGCAGCGAATGACACTACGTTTAATAATATAATTTAATTTCTTATTTATTCTCTTACAATGCCCTCTCTTATCGGAGATTGGCTATCATCGTGGCAATCTTTACCCTGCAGGTTTCAGCCCGGAACTGCACTCGTAACAGTTACGTAGGCATGAGTTTCGGCGCCGTACTCGATTACATCTTTGATCAACCTTTTCCTGGATTATCACTTTCTCATTACGATTTTTTCCGTGTCTATCTACGCGACCTTTGCTATTTTCGGGATTTAGTCAAAGAGCTGTGTGTTTGTCCTTGTCCGCCTCTGAACCCAGCATGTAGAGCGCCCATTATTAGGTGTACCAAACCGAGAGAGCAAACAATTACGCCGTAAATTAACTTGCAGAATATTATCGTTTGGGCTTCACTTTCATCCACGGCTTAGCCATGCTCCATACGGCTTAATGGCGGACAGGAATATATTATTGATTTTCCGGTATATTCTTAATGCGGTGATTTAAATAGCAACAAATTTTCAATTGGCCAATATGAGATATTTGAATATAGGCAAAATGCGTGCGTGAAACTCGGAGTGTTATACTATGGAGTGTATGGTACACCATAGCCTATAGTGTTTCTTGTGATGGTTGTAGCGGTACGATGTTCGATACTACTATATGAATTGATTAATAAATTTAAACACATAAACGTGATTCGTTTGCCTTTAATCGATTCATTTTCATTTTTCCCGGATGTGATCATAATTATTTTAATTTTTGAATGTGAAAGTTAGATTCAAGTAGGGTACAGCAATTTTATGCTAGATTTCCACACCCTGCAAGCCCGCCGGAAGATGTTTTTGGGTAAACATTTTTATAAGTTGATTTCTGGAGGTATTTACAACCCTTATATACTAAAGGAGATCGACTCGTTTGCCCCAAGCAAGTACATTCGTGCGAGGCACCATGTGACGTTTTACACACCGAAAGTCAGAACTTACTCATACAAAAACACACACCAATATATAAAGGGATGGAACTATTCAATGAAGCTACATCTACCTAAGATATATTTAGATGCACATATGTTCTGTCACTATCTCTTGGTGTATGTACAAGAGTGACCGTTAGGTTCATAACGATTTACATACTCTTAAATAAATAAAAAATATACCCACATTTTTACACTCGCCAGTTCAACGATTATCTCACAACATGGAACACAACACGAGTGAACCTATCTTATTTTTTTTTTCATTGCTCACATTATTTGCGTTATTAGATCATATATAATGCGTCACACTACTTCAGCTTGTACTCATACCTTGTCTATATGTGGGGTGTAAATAAATGTTTAGTGTATTTTATTACACTATGCATGTATCTACAATATTTTTATATCATCCATCTCTTAATGTATTTGGTGAACAACTGTTTTTTAAATCTCTGTTAAATAAATAACGAATCGTTGTTGAATCGTGGAAAACATGGTTGGTCAAATTTACCAAAGAAGACTTTGAAACATGGAAAGACTCTATGATTAAGCAATCTAATACTTATTAAGACAATACAGGTAAAACTCAACTCATTTCATTTCAACTCTTTAGTACCTTCTAACCTTGCCAAGCTGTCTTTGTATTTATATCGATAGATATTACAACTAGAGGAGAGTTTAAAAATACCAAATTTAGTTCAATTCTCTATTGATTTACACTCTCCAATCGACACACTACGTTTATATGCAATAAATCCGTTCACATTAATTGCCTTATTGCGTTAACTATCGACGTTATTGAATAGCGAATAAGTCAGTCGAGGTTAGAGGCGTAATTGCGAACAATTACTCGTAATTCTCCTACCAGATTGACAACGAACGATTCGCCATCAAGTCGGTTGTTATTATGACTGACGACCCTGTGCCAGTGATTCGAGAAGGTATCTCGTCTACCTGCATCGGATATTCTTTAACCCGCTGTGCTCCTGGGAATCAAAAATGTCCAACAGTGAAAATATCCCACATATAGCCAAATATTCTGGAGTCAGTGGGACTATGACTTCTCCAATTGAGGTATGTTGTGAAGCTAAAGGGACTGAGTAGAGGGAGGAGATGAGGAAGAAGAAGGTGGGGAGGTACTTGGCTATTAAGACCTGATCACCAAATACGGTTCAAGTTATTTCAGGGAACGTTCTTATTCTGAATGGAGGTCTACTACTCTGGAACTTTCCGAAAATTTACTATTATTTATTTTGAAACAATACACCCGCCGGCATTTTAACCCGCGATCTATGGATCCGAAGCCGACGATCTTAACCGCTCCCCCAAGGAGGTCGATGTACAACTGTACTCAGCTTTACCCTTTGATTCATCCTTGACTAGAAATTTAAAGGATTTAATTCTGTATAGTACATGAGAATAACATGAGATTTACTGCTTATTGTATTTAAACGACACTTACCATCACTTTTATATGCATATCAAATATTTTTGTATGTAGGTATTACGCCATCTACCTTGCTTTATCTATTGCTGCTCATAAGTGCTTTAATCTGTGAGAAATAGTTTGGATGCAGGAGAATTCTATATTTTATGTTTTAATATTGTTTATTTGTTATCTTGTGTCTGTATTTGTGTTTTCTCCTTAATTAAAATAAATAAACTAATTTTTCAATATTATAATATCGATTATGTACTTTTAGTGATATACTTGACATGCGAAAATCAACCAGGAACTTCTACAGATTGTTAATAAAAAATAGGACATTTGTAATAATCAATAAGGTAGTAAATATCAAAGAAAAATCATTAGAAATCCGCTGTAATAATTAACAATATTTTATAACATCAAACAGCATCGTTATCCGAACATCTTTAATAATCTTAATTATATTCAAAATAACGTTGAGATGCGTCTCTTGCGACAAAATGGTGTGAACGGATGTTATTTCAATTTTAGATTTTCACGGTCATAACATATTTTTATATTTCAAGTTTTCAGAGGTCTCAAGGCGATCTTCAGAATCGCGTCAAGTGTAAATGGTTAAAATTAAGTTGTGACTAATTTATAAAATAATTGAAATTAGAATCGACTTTAAAGCATTAATGCTTATTTATTTTTTTGTAAATATTTTAATAATATCACTAATCGACAACACAAATATGAAACAGAAAAAGGCAGAAAATAAAAAAGACAATGGTCACAACCGAGACACGAACTCTTTGTTGTAACCATTGTCTTTTTATTTTTGGCTTTTTCTGTTTCATATTTGTGTTGTTGATTATTGATATTATTTAAATATTTATAAAATAATTGTTTGCATATTTTATAGTACCTACGTAAAACATCGTTTATTCCGTTTTTCTAATAAAATCTTGGCACAGACGGGGTTAACCCCTCGTGCCGCACGACGTATTGACGTTTGGTTCACGACTTGACAAGGTTTAGGCCGGAGATAGGTTAACTCTAACTTTGACATTGCTCTATCGCTACGATTCTGTCAGAAGTCTGAAGTTCCACTCTAGCGTGACTGAGTGACGTTTCTCCGGCGCAAAAAGCGCGCAAGCCGCGAGCTTTCCCCTGGCGGTAGATATAATAACTAAATAACACGAATTTCTGATTGAAAACGTATCACGTTATTATTTACTTAACAATAGATTATCGTTTATATGGAAATGTGCATAAAACGTTGTTGATAGTTGGAGTCGTGATCTTTTCCACTCTACTTTAGCAATAATTATTGCCGTGTTACTTTACTATGTGAAATTGTGCAAACCTCTAGATAAGTCTAAGCTTGTTGCTAAGTCGAGATGACTACACAATTTGTATTTGTGTAGACACAACAAAGTTTTCAATCATGCCAACCTGATAATGAACTTTCGTTAGATCCATCTCGGTGAAAATCTGTAAGTACCTACTGGATTTTATTATTTTTCCTATTGTTACTACTCGGTTTCGCCCGTGTCTTGACACCCTTTTTTCGTTTTTCTTTTAATTTTAATTTTTTGACCGATGTTCGTAAAACATGGGACAAGCATAGTGCCATTTTTAAAAACAGTTACATGGATATTTAAAACCTCCTTAGTCCGTAATGAAAATTACACCACCAGCTTAACATAATTATGCCGAAAATCCTGCGTAATTTTCATAACGCCAGAGAGTTTTGGTGAGGCACGCAAATAGATTTTCTGCTTTATAGCGAAGTTATTATCATTTAATGTACAGTCGTATATTGAAACCAGAAGCAAATCGACTTGATTGCTTAAACACTGCTATCTGATTTTCCTACAGGTTTACAACCGGATATGCAGCCCGGCTGCAATTAATCTATTGCGCACCTCAGCACACGTTGCATTCAGTGCAATTAAATACTAGTCATATTTTATAGGCAAATTTCACAGAAAAATGGCTAACTTGATTGATTCGTTGGTTCTCTTGTTGTCTTTTTGATAGTAAAACAATTTGGATTAATTAATTTGTAATATTTTAATATTCAATAAAAAATAAGCGCTTTATTTATTGATTCAGACAAATTTTGTAAGCTAAAATTAAAATTGTTTTACCGGTATTTCAATGGAAGTTACTCCGAGGAACTTTAAGCGGCCAGCGGTAGATCCGGGTTCAAATACCAGTGGTACCTAATCCATTATTCTTTGCCTGTGTTTTTTTCTATTTCATTGATTGAATTTATTAAGACTGTTTAAATAATTAATTTTAAATTATTTCTAATTTGATTAAAGTATTATTTACTACATTTGTATTATTGAAATCATATCGTCGCCGGAAAGCCAAAAGGGCTGAAACGCCATTTTGGGAAGTTTACACCAGACCACTTTAAAGTTCAACTAAGTATGGATTTTGAAAAAAAAAGTTAACGCAATGCTCTCACTGATTTACCTGAAGCGACAAAAAGCTAAAAAAAAGTTCAAACTTGTGTCGTATGAGTCAAGCTATCTCCCAAATGGTAAATATATTTTAGATGGCTGAAGGGCCACAATAGTCTTCAGAATCAAACGAGAGCATTCAATGCAGAAAAAAAACTGATCAAAACTTGCATATTTAACTCATGTTTGACCAAAGTGTCGCTTAAGCCCTTTTGCCTTTTCAACGATGATATGCATTTTTTTATCAAATACATAAAAACCTTTTTTTATGTTGATTTGTTCCGACATATATTTTGCTTTGTATTTGAGGTCATTAATCCTCGAAATGTGTAAGTCTCGCACGATTTCTACGATAAATTGATAAAGCATACAAAAACCTATTTATAACATTTTTTTGTACACTGCTTTGAGTCGGTTTGTTTTTCGATTAGTGACACCCTCGCTTTTGACTTCATCAGTTCAAAATGTTTGGTTTTGTCACAATTTTCTAAGGGACAGCTTTCTGTTTATGCATCAAAGGTACACCTCTGTCTTTTCATGCCTTTGATCAATCTAATCAGATCAACTGAATAGCTGGTCATGTATAACCGTGACCGACAACTAGACTTCTGTTGGCCGCGGATTTCTTATCTTCGACATTATTCATATAATAAATTATGTTCTTTAAGTCTGCTTCAATGCAGTTTGTATAAATGCTTTACTGATATACAATATAATACCTTCTAGCCTATATATGTTGTTATCCGATTAGTGCTTCTTGATACGTGTAGGTTGAAGCAGGCCAAGAAGGAAATGTATAATTCTTTACTGTTCACATTCAGACTTCCTTCCTACGATATGTGATGTGATGTGGTCAGTAATTGTTATTGCTTTTTGTTATTCGTTCCGACTTTCTTCTTCAGAATTGTAACTAACCAACTAACTATCGTCTCATACATACTCTTCTGTTATTCTGACTCTTCACATGACCCGATTCAAGTATTTGATTTTTTGATCGTGCCATGTCTTTCTCGGGCGTCCTCGACTTCTTTTTCCATTCACTTTCGCATCATATATTCTTTTCACACTCCTTTCTTCGTTCATTCGCTCTACATGCCCAAACCATCTAAGCGTCCCTTTCTTGATCCTATTCATTACGCTCACATCAGCCTTGCATTCTTTCCGGATATCCACATTTTTAATACGATCATACGTGGTTTTACCGCACATACGTCTCAAATATCTCATTTCCACAGCATTCAGTCTACTTTCATCCTTCCTCTGCCTATTGCGAATTGTATCACAAATAAATTTACGACATAAACATCTGGGCTGTCATAATCACTACCTTCTTTTGAGGTGCTATATCCATGAATTGTTGTGTTAACTTGTGTTTTTCTATATCAACAATAGGTTATTCTTTATTGTGTCACTTTATACGTTTTCCGACGAATCTTATTCTCTTTGCGTCCTTGAAGCGTTTATTTTTGTTTCATTCCACCGACTTATTCCATAAAATTTTCGTTTAACACGTTTGAATGCCTACCAGTAAGTTATCATTACCACAGTTGAAATTATGTTCGTGTCATTTTCTGACGCCTCGCAGGAGGATATCATCGTTTTTTTTTTATCGTTTGTATCGTGAGAATATATTATCAAAACAATTTAACTCCATTGCTGAAAGCCCGTTGCTAGTTTATTATTATTTGTGATCGGATCCAATCCAAATTGAAAGCTGCCACTGTTATTATATCGTGGCAAGTATTCACACGGTTCAAGAAACTAATAACACAGCTATTAACATGCATTTTACTTCCTTTGTGCGTGTCCTAGCCTTCTAATATTTTTTTCTGAGTGTTTGAAGCGATATGAGGAACGAATGCATTTCTAAGGAACCGCAATGAAAGTTGTGTACTAACCATATACGAGTAGGTAGCTATGAAGGTAGCGGACGTTTTATTTATATAAATATATTTCCATTGTATCGATCTCTAAATCAAATTTATTAATCATGGTACACCTTTATATAAATTTATATGTTTTAGTTATTCTTGCAAACCACAATAAAATAAAGATTACTATCATAAAACTAGTACTCAATAACCGGCTTGCCAGAGTTTTAACAGCATTATTATTGCTTAAAACCATGAAACCAAAAAGTGGTGTTACGTCATTTTTCTAAACATATAAATGGTTACTTCAAGGCTCCATAGCTCACGGTTCAAATAAAATTGTGAGCTTAAAATAGTTTTGTAGACCTAAAAATTTCAGCCGAAAAAAGGTGTTCAATTTTCATGTCTCCAGAACTCTCCATTCAAGAGTATTTGCTGACATAACATTATGCATAATATCCTGAATTGTGTTGCATTTAATTGTAAGAAAAGGCCTTCCAAACCTTTAATAATGCATACCTTAACACGTTTATTGCTGACAACTTGTTGACAGACATGTGACCGGTATGCGCACAACGCGCCACGCGCGTTTTGCCGCCTCTTCGCTTTGAACCGATCTAAAACAGACGCAGCCATGTGGTTTTGAGTCGTTCCACAGGCCACAGGGAAACTCGCCACTGTTCGTCAGTTTGAATTGAATTGTATTTCATATGGCATTAATATATACGAATTTTAGTGAGCAATGAACGTGTTAACATCTACTTAAACATGATTTTCTTTGTTCTAATAAGTTTGCCTATACTAACTGATGTATTTTGTACTTTGATTTTTAAATTAACTATCTTTAAGTAAGAAAATCTCTTTCTTCAAAACCATCGACCGTATCAACTGTCGACTTTTTATCCGTCCACTCGGTCACCTCGCTTCCGCTTGACTAGTCGTTGGTCACATGAATTTCCGGGAATTCCTTATATTTGTATTAAATTTTATCGCATTGGAATCGCGAACGAAGTCATGAAATTGCAGACAAATTCTAAAACGAGGAATCGAATCGCTCTTAGCGGTCTTTTTAAGTCTTTTTGATTCAGTCATTTGTTCGAGATAATTTTCTGAAACTGCATCTTGTTGTATTTGATGTATTCGCTTACTTTGTTGCATTTTCGCTTTCACTCTATTCCTCCATTTGGAATACGTCTAACTGCAAACGTCCTATTGTACTAAATTTTCCTTGAACCCAAATTACTTCTTATTTTAACGCTGTTATATATCTTATAGCATGCTCCATAATATTCTACACCAGGGGTAGCCAAATTTTTGATCACTACGGGCGACTTGTTTTTTAAATTATTGACGGCGGTCTACTAACATCGAATGTATTAAGTAGCGTTGTGACTACTTCTTTTGGCAGCAGTTCCTACTTCCTTAATTGTTCATTGAACAAATACTTCAATTGAAGTTGGTAGTTCATTTTGAAAAGAGTGAACTATTTCATTTTGCGGCAGTTCAAACTTCATTAATTTCATTTCATTGAACAAATACTTCAATGGAAGCTAGATTACAAAGAAGTACTTCAATATGCAGCAGTGCAGTTGTGAAGTTGAACTTCAAAGCCCATAAAGAAGTACTTCAATTGAAGTTCGACTTCAAAGTACTTCGATCTAATGGAACGTGATTTTTTGGGAGTTCCTTTCGTTTTAAAATCTTTACCGACTAGTACTTTTTATTTTGGCAAGGAACCAGTTCCAGTTCGTTTCACTTTCAAATCTCTACCGACTAGTACGTGGTTTTTTCGGCGAGGAACTAGTTCCAGTTCTTTTACCGGATAAATTCAAGTCAAAGTGTTCCCTGCGAAGAGTTCATTTTAAAGAACTATAAATTTGTAAAGCATTCACAAAACATTGAAGTTTTTCCCAACGCCAGTTAAGTAATCATAAGATCCCTTGAGGTAAAATTTCACAAAAATGACCCTATTTAAATTAGCCAAGTATTATTATTCTCTAATTTGGAGTAAATATAAAAAAAATCTTAATCGGTTCTCATTTATTTTAGTACCGGCTTCCTAAACAGCGCTGGATTCGTCTATTCTCCCCAAAATGACCGCCATTACTATCGTATCCAATTTGTGGGAATTGCGAAATAACAATTTGGCGGTTTTGCCATTCAAATGTTTCTTTTACCGGTGGGGCATTGTGCCTTTGCGGAACGAGTCAATTGAAACGGCTTTGTCCTTGGTCGCCGGTCGCCAGTTGATTGGCCAAATAATGTCTTGCCAAAATCTGATTGGTGGTGTAGTAATAGTTCAAAATGACCTCAACTCAAATAAACACATTGATATAAACTTATTTCAATGCGATCCCTATTTCTGAAGGAGTTATTATCGTTTTGTTTTCTTCTCCTCGTATTGGTTCATTGTAACTATTTATTATGTTCCTATTTCTATTTGTTGATGTCTTATAAAAACTAATTCTACGAAATATTATCATTTTTTTCTTGGGTTTCTTGACAAAATATTATTCTTGTCTACGTAATAGATCCTGTTGATTAATACACCAAACCGATATCGTGTTAATTGAATATATCAATTGAATATACCAATTGAAGATTATCGTACTGTTTTCTTCTCCTCGTATTGGTTCATTGTAACTATTTAGTATGTTCCTATTTCTATTTGTTGATGTCTTATAAAAACTAATTCTACGAAATATTATCATTTTTTTCTCGAGTTCCTTGACAAAATATTATTCTTGTCTACGTAATAGATCCTGTTGATTAATACACCAAATCGATATCGTGTCAATTGAATATATCAATTAAATATATCAATTGAATATACCAATTGAACTGTTTCTACTCGGCTGCGGCTTCAACAATATTTTAACATTGAAGTTAAACTGCGCAAGGAGCACCTCATTTTCTCCACAAATTTGAATTTAACCTTTTTTATTTTTTACAAATAGGTTAATCGTTTAGGTGAAGGCGTGTTTCCTTCTGCGCTATGTCACCCCGAGTATATGGTTGGCGCTAAGTTTAGCATAGCCGAGACGCGCTGATGTTGACGCGTGGTCGTGACTCATTGCTTCTCAGACGGTCCACAGCTCGCGTCTCGCAGCATCTCGCAGCATCCCGCGGGTGTCTTGAACTCCCGAACATGTGCTCGGAACACTCGGCTACTGTTGGCTGTTTGCTCGGGGCCGGGAGCGACACATTTGGGACGCACGTTCATTTTGAAGTATCCCCATCTTCCTAGATTCCTGTGATGAAGAGATATGACATCTTGACAACATCTATATTTTCGTTCTAAGATTTCATGAGTCCCCAACTAACCGTATAAATAATAATATCTAGAATATTCTTAAGTAGGTAACGTTATTTCAGAACAAGCCCATAGTACTCATGCTACTAAAATTAATTAAGGCTATGCACTCGAAATGGCGCTAAACGTCACTTCGTAGCATTCTAATATAAGCAAAACTGCACATGATTCATCTGTAAATTCTTCATGGCAGTTAGTAAAATGTCTAAGGTATCCAGTGAATAAAAAATGTAGACTGTAATCTTTGAAATTCTATGAAAAACATAAAACACTAAAATGACAGTAAAAGGTGCAATTTGAAAACCAATGCAGCCGTTTTCGAACATTTTACCTAAAGTTCCAGTATGCATTTCATGAATACTTTAAAAGGTTACTGTTTAAATATTATATTCACTGAATTTTTTCAGCAATTTTTCTAACTACCCTTATAGAATTAACAGATGAATCATTTGTAGTATTGCTTGTACCAGAAAGACAAAATCTCTATTTTTGGGTGCTGACCGTTAATAGAATATTAAATTTTTGCACTAAAATGTATCTTATTTTATTATTTTTAATTCGTGGTGGAACTCCATTTTAATGATTTTAATAATACCATTTTTTTTTTAATTTTACTCCACTATTTATTATTTAAGACCTGACCGGTTTCACCTTATGACGGGCATCTTCAGGCTGGTACAATTTTAAGTAAATCTATGGCATATATACTATTAGTGTCCGGAATGGACGCATATTGAGTCTCATAATGATCGTGACTTTGGGTTTTGTTTTATTCCTGACAGAAGCGGCTTCACAATAACATTCAAAAATACATTCGGGTAGTTTTGGATCATATTTGTTTTTCCCAAATTTTGACAGTTTTTCCCACAAGTCCGATTTTTTCCACAAACATCTGAAAATATGTATTTATTTAATGATTAATTATGACAATCGTGATTTAAGATAGTTTTAATTTGCATACATATCTGTAATATATTATTTTTTCGTTGTTATGTTAGGTTGGGTACTTTCATTTATTTTATTGTAAAGCGCACTTGAGGTGAACTATCACAGAACTGCGCTGTATAAATTCACTGTTATTATTATTTTTAATTGTCGCCTAAATCATAAAGCGACGGTTTGTCAAAGAAGAACGACCAAGTATTTTTTTGTGTACTTTTAAATATAGTTGTTTATTGCCCTTGTTGTGATATTTCATAATATGAAAATATACCAGAAGAAATATAATAAACATCAAACAATATTTCCCTACATTCAGTTTTTTAAATGTGAATATTATTAGTTTTAATAGAACTACATATCGTCGCTGGAAAGGAAAAAGGGCTCAAGCGATACTTTGGTAAAAAATTAGTTTTAAATATGCAGTTTTAATCAGTTTTTTTCTGCATCGAATGCTATGACTCTCCTTTGATTCTGAAGACTTTGTGGCCCTTCAGCCATCTAAAATATATTTACCATTTGGGAGAAGGCTTGACTCAAGCGACACAAGTTGGGATTTTTGTTAGCTTTTTGTCGTTTCAGGTAACTCAGTGAAATCACTTTTTTTTTCAAAATCCAACCAGGTACTGAAGCCTTATGAATTTTATTGTAAAACAGAAAAAAAAACTTTAAGGTGATCTGGTGTTAACTTCCCAAAATGGGGCTTCAGCCCTTTTGCCTTTTCGGCGACGATATTTATTTATTTATTTTATAATATACGCCCTTATGGGCTTTTACATAACTGTGTAAAACATAATATAAAATATAGTGTCATAAAAATAACATGGATTAAATGATTAGCACTTAAAAACATAAGTAAGTTAATATAAATATTATAATGCAATTAATATTTTTGAAAGAGGTGTGCTACTATAGCCTTCATAAAACTAGATTCAGTGCAATTGAATATTTTACTATTTCTGCGAAAGAATTACTCACTGTATGCAATATAAGTACAAGCGAGTATCTAAATGACTCACTCCTGATATTATTGATACATCTAAAAAATAATTTTGGATTGAGTAGTTCTGTTGGGTACATGGAAGGTTATTGTATAATAAATATGTATTTATATGTCTCACTTACTACCTAATCATAAAAAAAATCCATCTCAATTGTGCAAACTAATACAGTAACAAAAGTAGTAGAAGTTCGTCCATAAAGCTGAGTGTTCTGTGTTAAATCTTCTTTATCGTCTGTTCTCAAACCCTCCATGCAAATAATCGTAAAATCAAATGCGAATCCGTACGTACGTATTTTACGTTTATTCGTCTCGGCGCACTTCGACGAATATTCCTGTTGTAGTACTTCGACATTGTTGGTTTCAGTCCATACTCCACTACACCAACCTTGGCGAGAGTGGTTACTATTTTGGTAACGAATTCCTTTAAACTTGACTGTTCACTTTCTTCTCTTTCTCTTATTTTTACACTCGGTCCATCCTCTCCTCTAGAGATCTCTTCTCGTGTTTGTTTCCGGTCGAGGAAAACAGCGTAATGCCGTCTGAAAACAAGCCAACAAGTAGAATAGTATAGTAGTTATTTGCTAACACTTTCTTTCCACAATATAATAATATTTGGATGAAAGAGAAAATATACAGGAAACATACTCGTACTTACCTGGCAGGTTCCTTCAGATAGACATACTTATTAACTTAAAATTATAAATATGATTTTATCTAATAAAAAAAAAACGTTTTCGGGCATGAGAGCAAATTTAAAAACGGACTTTCTGAATTTGTCGTACAGTACATGATTTGGTTAAAATTTGTATATCTAAAGGTGATTCGTCGAGAAACAGATTATGTTGAGATTCTTCCAATGAATTTAAGAATATGAGAGTCTCAAAAGGTAAGTTTTCAGTTTGGACCGAAATTCTGTTGGGCTCGTTATACATCTTAGTTCCTTCGGCCCCGATACTCCTGCAGCACGATCTCCAAACTTAGTATTTGGATTGCGTTTGAGTTATATCAGCCTTCCGATATCCGATGACGTTGCTGATCCAAGAGTCGACTGCCTTAGACGAGTGTTTATATACAATATTATTTGCAACTGAAGTAAATACAAAGCCACACACTACCATACATTTTAACTGTCTCTGATTATCACTCTTATAGCGACTTTAAAAATAGATTCAATCTACATTCTGGATCTTTTTTTATAATTTGCTTTTGTTTGTCGAGTTCAAAAGTTCGGTTTATATTTTGTGTTTATCAAACTGCGTCTCAGAGCGTTACAATAATACTGTATATGCACCAGCTTGACATGCTACAAACTCCTCTCCTGTCCCCTTCTCCGCTAACCATCTGTTAAATTTATCCCATGTCTAAATCTTTGTCGAAATATTTCTCTCAGTAGTTGGTTAATTAATAAAGCACAGTCTCTCTGCGCCCGGAAATGAACTTAACAGAATAATTGATCCATGTCACCCAATATCAAAAAAATGCTTGGCTTCTTAATCTTTCTTTCGGTTTCTTTGTTACGCCGCTGACTCCTGACATATTATAATTGGTAAAAAAAATTTTATTTTGGTACTTTAGTTTTCAAATTCCAGCTTTCTTTTATTAGGCACTTCCGATAAGCGAACTAATAAAGGTTTTAAACACGACTTCCTTCCACAGATTAAGTACCTTCGTTATTGTTCGGTTGAATAAAATATAATGATCTTATCTTATAAATCACAGACAAGAGCAAATACAATCTACTCGTTTATCTACTGTTGTCTTTTACGTAACCATTTCTATTAATTTCTTATCTTTATCAGATGAATTCACTAAGTGGCTTTTGGGGTTTTATTGGTCGTTTTCATATTTCAGGTTCGTTTATTTCTCAGTTGGTCCACTGAAGCTATTATGCTTGTTGGATTTGGTCATATCTATCAATTAAGAAACCAATGTCTCAATCAATTCATTCAGATTCCTGGTTTGTGTGACAAATGTAATAGTTTTTTTTCCAGAAGCCTGCTTCCAGTACAGATTCTAAATTTAATTGAATGTTTTTGTTTTCATTTTCTTATCTATCCAATCATCCTGTACACGCTGTGATTAGTCGGGCGGTTAGTGATATATGGCTAATTTATTAGTTGGAACTTGCATTACTTACTTTACTAATTATTATTATATTTCAGAGCCTACTGCTTTGGTTATAAATGTGCATATCTGATGAATTGGTATTAAAGTGGATTAGCGGTCCATTTTAAAACCGCATTAAAAACTCGGGGATAATTACTGATTTCACAATTATGTATGATCAGAAAAAGGGTATCATATTAACTATCTGGAGACCTTTGTTGGTAATAATATGCTACTTATTAAATATCTTTTGTAATGAATACTCGAATGGTTTTAGTTAGGTGAGGTTAGTTTCCTGGTAAAACGGTACCAAATAACAAATTGTTATGTCAAGTGATATCGGTCTCAATTACTACATATGTTCTTTCGATGAAAAATTCTTATTGCTGCTTCTCTGTTGCATGATTGAATTTTTTTTAAGTGACTATTCTGCTCTTCGCCTGCGAATGCAAACTGGTAGAGTGGGCATTCTTCAATAACGTACTACATGGTTTAGATTTGCTAATAATGTTCCCTGCACTTTCTATATCTTCCTCTCTTCTATAGAAAATTTCTGTTGGATGTCTTTCATCAGAGAAAATCACTTATTTTATTGTCTTCATTCTTTACGTAGTTTTTTTTTCTAATTTTGAATATTTTCTTTTCCCACAGGTATTGCAGCGTGAAGTGGAGTGGCATGGCCGCATCGTGAGCTCGGTAGTCCGCCTGTGCCGACTGGGTCCTGCAGAAGCCGTTGCCCGAGGTCTTGAGCGTCGCTGGCACCACCTCTACTTGCGCGCTCTCGAGTGGCAGTGCCATCTGGAGTCTTGTCTGTCGAGGATCGATGCTGAGGTGAGTCTTTCAACTATCCATATTGTATAAAAAAATGATAGTCTGATAAAATAAAGAGCTACAGGGGGACCCGATGCGGAGAAGAGAATAATTTTTGATTTCTTTGGCTATCGACATAGTGGCATGCATTCGTCGGGATGTATTCATGCCATTCGGAAGTCGGTACATCTTTTGACTCTTGGAGCCTTTCTCCTCATGAGAACTCATTTATTCTTTGTAAACTTGAAGCTGTAATAGCTATTAGCTATTTTTTGGTATTCAGTTGTCGTTTCCTATCTGACATGATCGATATTTTAACTTCGAATCATTGTTGAGGTCAGCGTTTGTTGTATTTAATTATAATTGATTGAGTGTTTATTGATTAGACATGATAGACCAGCCTTGGGTGTTTTGAAAATGGGTTAAAAATAACTCTAAACCACAAAGTGTTTGATTTCTACGAAAATATAAATTAAAAAACAGGTTATTCTCTATTGTGGGTCTTTGCGGAACTTAAAGTGAGCAGACCCTATATTAAAAAAAAACTTGCTAGATTCGTATAGTTTACAATCCGAAAGTTACATAGTTCAAATAGCAGTACTTTAATAGGTCTATTAAAATTTCGAAAAAAAACGTTGGCTTAACTTGATGAGCTTAGATATGAATGTGTTTGTAAAATTAATTATTAGTATTTATTGGAATAATTATTATTGCAGGTACTAATCGCGGCAATCTATCTTTATTACAAGTTTTTGTTCGCACGTTAATAGATGTTTTGTAAAACCATGAGAGGTACTTCGAATCGTGTTCGTGCCCAATTAAGTTTTTAACACGTGAATTTTCAAATTGGTTATACCTATCATACCAGTTTATCGCAAGAAATCATCAGCCATTCGCTAATTATATAACGCTACATATCCAAACCAGCTGCACGTAAACTTTGACACCAATTTTAATTGATTATTTATACGTTTTGCCTTCGAAGTTCTGTAGTTTTAATCCATCGGCTTAATAGCATCGCGCTTAGTAGGTTTCCTGGTAAATACCCATAATGTCACACATTTCAAAGTAAACATTACAAGTACCACACATTTCAATATTGGTATTCTGTACTCTTATTGAATATGAGTTGATTAATTAAAATAATAATCCTTGGAACTATATAGCCATGCTTATTATTTGTGGGTTTCATTTCAATGGAGCTGTACATAGCTACAGGACAAAACTTAAACTTCAGTTAAAAAATCTACTTAACGTACAGTATGTAAATAGCCATTTTACTTAAATTAAACAGTTTTTGTGAACTGTGGAAAGGTTCAGACTTGAGAAATAAACTGTATTATTAAAAAAAAAGTGTACTATCCAAGTTAAAAAGAAAGTCATTAATGTAAGTATAGTACGTGCTAGCCCTGAAATAAGGAATTTAATTTAATTATCTATTTATTGCCATGGCTTTGAAGTGAATTTGAATATTATAAAAGTAAAACATCACATCGTAAAAATAAATCTATAACCTCAGAGCAATAATATACAAGATAGAGCGCTGCTGTAGTCAGTTTTTATGAGGTTTGCCGCACTCGGCTAGACCTGGGCGTGGCTAGGACTAAGGCTGGGGTATTTATACATCCATTCATACCACATGTCGACATAATGTTTTTGTTTATTCGTATAACCACTTTTTCACAGTATTGTTATAAACCAAAATATAGCATGTAACCTAATAAACCGTTGAGTTATGTCCATTTATTTCGTGCATCAAAACGTGTGGACGGAGTCAACGGAGACGCGGGACACGAAGAACATTCTAACAATACTTTAAAGCGGTGTGCTAATTTGGGAGGTTTTGTCGTCTCTTTCTTCCTCATGGTGTACGGCGTAAAAACCCGGAGAAAGTGATTTATCCCAAATTTGTATAGGTTGGGTAGAAAGAATTAGCTCTCTCTTCATATATTGTTACTTCAAGTCTATAAACAAGTAGGTAATTAGTCTGTAATTTTTTTACTACAACAGTCTTAAAGTTGTGATTTAATTTATAAATAAATACCACCACCAAAATACCCCTTCGTTAAATCAATAGTAATTAGTGTAATCAGTAATCACTAATTTAGTCTGAAAATTTTCATTACGTATTCGTTTCTTGATTCTGGAGTTACGATTTCGTTCTGGGCGGACCCAGCTAAACGGATTTAGCTGATGTCACTTAATATTTTCACTGGGAATAATATTGCAGTATCTCATTCTTGTTGGTTCGGGTTTGTGAATTAAGAAGACACTAGTACATCATACTATATGTATTATACTTATCAACACATTGCGATAGTATAAAATTAGGGGTACATCTGTACCCTATGATTTGAAGTGAAAGAATTACCCCTTGCGGTACTACGGGCATAGTATTTAAAGGACTACATTTTTAGAAAGTTGACGTGTTTCAAAATGGTCATTCTTACCCGAGGACAGTAAGTTTCGCGAAATACAATCGAAAATAAAACTGCTATCAAAGTTTTTGCTTGGAGTAACAATATATGGAGAGAGAGCTAATTCTTTTTACCCAACCTATACAAATTTGAGATAAATCACTTTCTCCGGGTTTTTACGTCGTACACCATGAAAAAGAAAAAGACAACAAAATTTCCCAAATGATCACACCGCAATAAGTATTATTGTAAGAATGTTCTTCGTGTCCCGCGTCTCCGTTGACTCCGCCCACACGTTTTGATATGCGACATAAATTGACATAACTCAACGGTTTTTTAGGTTATATGCTAAATTTTGGTTTAAAACAATACTGTGAAAAAGTGGTTATACGAATAAACAAAACATTATGTCGACATGTGGTATGAATGGATGTATAAATACCCTGGCCCCAGTCCTAGCTACGCCCAGGTCTAGCCGAGTCCGGCAAAACTCATAAAAAAACTGACCACAGCAGCGCTCCCTCTTGTATATTATTAACAGTTAGTTATTTATAAAGATTATCAATGTGTCTTTATTAATTGACTGGTGAGGCCCGACCTACAAGGCTTAGTTCGAAGACCAGCTGGTGATGTAAATTTGTCCAGGACATCTTCAGAATATGCCCAACTAATTAGCCGGCCGAGTCCGCCTTTCACACGGTATTTGTAAACAAGCGCGACTATCCTCGCTTCGGTTAGCCCGACGGGGACTCGCAGAGTCAGAAAAAAGAAGAATACTGTCGGTATACAGCGTGACCGTTACTGACATTGACATTGGTGACGACCTCTTTGCCAAAGTCCGGTTGGGATGTGTCGACTGCGAATATATAAGAAATGCTCACAACACCTTCGAACCTAACTGTTTGCTGTCGGTGACTGAGCATTCTATAATCCACTGCAGCACACCGCTCCAGTAATCTAGAGCATTTTGTTTCTGGAACAACAATGACTTCTGGTTTGACAGTTGGTATAATGGATAAGCAGAGACGATGGATCACCTGCCAGGCATTGGCTGATTGACTTAACCTCGTTCTAGTGTGCATTTGACCTTTCAAACCTGTTAGTTTCATTTCAGGTAGTCAGTTAACCTTGATGTAGTACTCATCCTTTTGACTGTCTTTAAGTCTTGCTGCTTCTTTTGAATCCAATATTGTTGGTCTTCTACCTTTGATTGCTCGACATTGAAGTAACGTAATATTTAAGTATCTACCTATCAAAGTAAGGAAGTTGATGAAAACAGTACTTTTTCACTAAAAGCTATCGTATTATGTTTCCAATGCCAAACAAATATTGATGTCACTAAATCTACTGATTTCAACCTTGTAACAGTAATGTCACAGCAAATTACCTTCTATGAAAATTTCAAAATAATATCTTGTTACCTTTTTATAGCTTTGAACCTTTGACCAGATAATTACAACTTTGTATTTAGGTACTGATCCATCGGGGCATGAAACCACAAAGAGTGTGATGGTTTTTTCATTATAACATTTTTGCCGGTCATAACGCGATAGGTAAACATACGTAAACATTGACATACTGACAAGGAGTATTAATTTAACCTCAAGCTAAATTGTGGAAACCGGTTTATTATTTTGAATTCTTGAAATGGTTTTTGTCTTTTTAAATATTTTAGTCTAAAATAGAATGAAGAGGGTTTCGATTAAAGATAAACCTTTTTATAATTTAGTAACCGTGTAGATTAAATATCAACTTGAACGTTATCGCAATGCAAATAAGTAAAAACATATATTTTTAATTAAACACTTATATTTTTAGATCATTCTGCCTGACATAACCTGCCAGATCCTTGCCAAAAAATACGGCAAACACACGAAGTGGACTTTAATTTACAACATATTTGTGTTCTGTTTCGTTTGTAAAATATTCATTCAATTTTCACAGCCAAAATATCATTTATTTAATACTTCTAAGTTCTCAAATTGCAATTTAAGGTGAGTTTACAATTTACTTCTAAACACATTTGTTTACATCCTGTATGTTTCTTTCTATGCTGGTGTTGATTTATTTGTTTTTAAAACCTTCACAATTCCTTGTTGTAAAAGCTCTTCTCAACAACTGAAACTTCTGTCCTATCGTGTTTCATTTGCTCATAATTGCAACTGACCTCTCCAACTGTTTATCTTACGCTAAACACTATCAAATTGATAAAAGCAACCTTTGGCCACTGACCAAAATATGCTGGATTTTTGCTTTCTCTTCTCTTTACCGACGTTTCGGACACTGTTAAAACGCCCATCACCAGAGTTGTTAATCTGTGTGATAAAACTATCTCTTCCTCTTCCTCATCGTTGAAATTTCTCTCCAACATCTTTCCTCGTATCTCCACCCAAGATTGATTGAAAATATTTAGCCTGACGACCTAACTACATAATCCCCACTTTCCACCAGTTAATTGCTCTCGGAAATAATTACACCTCACTTCATTATGTCTCTGACAAGCCATTTTCAATGTTGACAACTTGTTTACAGTGTTTAAAGTTTATAACTTGTTTAAACTGATGTTTAAAACGAGCATAGGTGTTGTGGCATGAGTTAGCCCGAGAACAGGGAATCCAACCCGACTCGTATCCGTAATAACGTTTATTATCTCGAATCTTACCCATCTTGCCATTAAAAGACGTGATTGCTTTCTCGACCGGATTATTTATTAATTAGTGCCAATCGATCAGGGAACAGTGAAGAGAAGCGGGCCTCTGTAGAATAATGGTCCATGTATTTGATTTTGTATCGATAGACTGTGGGTTCGATTCCCGTTTAAAAAAATATGTAATTCACTATCGCCCTATCGATTATCGCCTGGTGTTCCTTCGACCCTCGTCTCTTTCCTGTCATCCTCCTGACCTCACCTTTCACTTGATTGTTTCCATGGGGGATATTCTTTACCTTTGACGTGTGGCTACAATACATTAAAGAATTTGATCCAGGATATGATCTTTATCGATATTTACGAGAATCCAACCCAGCCAAAGATGCTTCGTCTGCTTAGTATTGCCTGCACCCGATGATCTTGTAGAATTTTTAATTTAATCCCACGAATCTATATGGAAAGAGCGTTTTCTCATCACTTACACTCATTCGAAGACAATGCTGTTCCCTTCTCATTGAATACCATCTTGATAAATGCACTATTAGCACATGCACTCTGCACAGTACCTACTTACAAGCTAACTACAAGCTGTGTCCGATACGATCAGCGATGCATTCTGAAGTGAGGAAGCCTTGTTAAACATAATAATATATGTGCAATGTGCATGGCTGTGATGCACAAATGCAACACAGCACCGGCGCAGCATCGGTCTTCCGTTTACTTAAATAAAAGCGTGATTCACACCGACTTATTATAAATACCCGCACGCCTGTGAAAATAGAAATGACGAAAGAATAGTTGTAGATGTGTCGCATCGCATGATTAAAGATGAGTTGGATAAATTGAGTGGATTGTGAAATGAGATGAATAGGTTTGCAAAAGTGGGCACAATAACGTTGTATTATTTTTTTATGACAGGTGTTATAAATATTAAAAGGCTGAATAAATGAATGCTGAAAAAAAAAAGACAATATTCGATAGATATTGAAGGTTGTAAACACGAGAGAATGAAGATCAAAAGAACAAGAAACCAATGTACGATAATAATAAAATGCTTTAGCATTAAGAACATTATAGAAAAATATACGGCACGGCATTGTGCCGACAAAGGATGCTTGAAATATGACTTATTTTTCACGTGATGTTACGTTAACAGTTACTTAGTGACTTTCATTTTCCCCAATTTTTAAACATGAAAACATGCTTTTATTGTGCTTTAAAATTGATCCACATTAATTAACTATAAATAATTTCAAGAAATGAAAAAATAACTTTGTATATGACCACGAATATTATTTCAATTTTTTGACCCATAAAAATAAAATTCTAAATAATTTTTAATATGTCAAACCACAAAGTGATTTCTTTCTACGAACATAAATAATATCCTTTGGGAGCAAACTTAAAAAAAATAATCGTTTCAAAACCCTACCTACCTAATAAAGTACCTACCTATAGTGTTTATTAAGCAGACATTCTATGGGTGGATTAAAGCAACTATCATTTTTTCTTGGTAAGTGAATTTACATCCTGTGATTTTTCACAGATAACAACTACGAGTAGTTAATCTATAAAAAATCACGTGAAAAAGTTAAGGCTAGTTATACACTTTTTTTTTCTATCAACATCTGTATGATCTAACCACCAGCGAGCAACTAAAGCCAGCGAGGCTGAGTAACAGAACATGGTCCAGAGATGCATTAGTGAATAGAGGAATACGCATTGGAATGCGGAAGCTGCGATCCCGGACTAACAATCTGAGGAGAGGGAAAATGCTTTTATATTTAGATTGACGTTGCCTTTTTGAATTCACTCGTCAGATGTATTAATAATGTGCCGGGTGATGTATGAAATGATTCTGTTTTAGAATCTACAGGTTTTTTAGGTCACGGGTAATTACAGTTACAATTCAAGTGAGTGTTTGTGGTAAACATTTTCTCAAAACTTTTGTACATACTTTAAAAATTTTTATTGCACGATTTTTATGAAATATCACCTCAAGGGTATTTGACAAAGCTCTAAAATTACTAATTACAGTAAAATAACCAAAAATTCATTGCTTTTTAATATTTGGATAAATTATATATGATTTTGAAAAATCACCTCAAGGGCGCTGTACAGATCTTATTTTCTATTATTACATATTAATTCCTAGTTAAAATAAGAAAATATACAGGAACATACTTACCTGGCAGGTCCCATCAGATAAACATACTTACCATAAAAACTTTATGATTTTTATTTTTTTATTATTGTTATTTTTTTCCCTAGAAATGATAAAAATAGTTCGTACGTATGTGACTTCTCCACCGTTTGACAATGCCTTCGGAAGGCGAAAAGGCTGTCAAAAAAAAACTAAACATAACAGAAACAAAAATAAAAAATAAATGAAAATTTAAGTTATTCTAAATTTTAAGTTATTATGATATGGTGATTGTGTCCTGCCAGAAGTGACCTGCCAGGTAAGTATGATGCTGTATATTTATATAAATTCCTAGTTAAAATTAATATTAAGTAGAAATTAAGATTTGTACAGCGCCCTTGAGGTGATTTTTCACAAAAACGGCGCTATACAAATTATCCAAATATTATTGTGACTATCAAGCATAAAAAATAACTACATAGCAGAAGTTTTTTTTATTAAAAAATATTTTTAAAAATTAAAATAAAAATAAAGACCTGAAAAAATAACTTTGTATAAGACCACGGATATTATTTTATTTTTTATGCCCGACCTGGCTTCGCTTACTTTAGCACCATCAGGGTACAAAATTAAACTGTTTGGCTTCACAAATGTTTCACTTACACAAAGTTATTTTTTCATTTCTTTAAATATTTAAAACCACAAAGTGATTACTTTCCACGAAAATATAAAATAATAAACGGAGTCTTAAATAAACTTTAAATAGCTGTTCTACTTACATACAAAAAGGCTTTTCAAAAGGACATAAAATCACAAGCATACATCTTTTAGATTTTGATCCGGTTCCCACTTGACATGCAAATTAGTGTACCGCTCTAACATTACACAACAATAAAAATAATAATATATAGCTGCTACATAGTTATCGCTGTTAAATTATTGTAATGATAATTTTATATATTTGAGGTGCGTAGCGTATGCAGATCTTTCAAATTACAAATTGTTCGAGCAAGCTAATGCGAAAAGAACATTTTGATTTACAGCTCCAGGCTTTTATTGTAACTTATAAATAATTTATGATCATCGTCATGAAATTAGAGATAAAATCTAGTCGCTTCACTTTAAGGGCCAGCACCCAAAAATACACATTTTGGCTTTCTAATACAAGCTATACTACAAATGATTTACCTATTAATTCTATACCCTGTAGTTAGGAAAATGTCTAAGGTTTCCAGTGAATAATAATAATTCGTAAACAGTAAGCTTTTAATTTCTTTACGAAATGCATATATGTATTTTAGGTAAAACTTTCGAAAATGGTATTTTAGGTAAAACGTTCGAAATTGCCATTTTAGTATGTTTCTCGTAGAATTTAAAAGATTACAGCTTAAATTATTATAAAAATTATTCACTCGAATTCACCTTAAACATTTTCATTACATACAACCCCCATAGAATTAACAAATAAATCATTAAATTTGTAGTATTGCTTGTATTATATTGCTACAAAACGACGTTTAGCGCCACTTTTGAGTGCTGATGCTTAATACCTTGGAGTAAGAATATATATGGAGAGAGAGAGAGAGAGAGCTAAATATTCTTACCCAACCTATACACATTTATGATAAATTACTTTCTCCAGGTTTTTACGTCGTAAACCGCGAGAGAGAAAGTCATAAGACAAGTTGTCACGTAATATCGCACCACTTTTCGGTATGTGAGCATGTTGTCCGTCTCCGGCGACTCCGCCTATTACGTTTTGTTATGTGACATATTTTAACGGTTTTGAGGTTATATCCTATATTTTTGTTCATAATAATACTGTGAAAAAGTGGTTGTACTTATAAACAAAACATTATGTCGACATGTGCTATGAATGGATGTAAAAAGGTGTGTCCATAAAAACCCTAGCCCCGCCCAAATCAGGAAAAAAACAACAATCCTGACTACACTGTTTCGCACAGTTATCTCTCCTGATATATTATTGCTCTAAGCTTAATACTAAAATACGTTCTATAATCGTCAGAATTTTTTATTTTTTTCTCTCTGTTGACCCACGTGAATACACTCACTTCAACTATTAACCAAGATAAATCAACCTGTTGCAATTTTTTATCTGAAATGTTTTAGTTTAATTCCACGTACAACAAAGTAAAGGTCTTCTCAACGCAAACAAGATATCACGTTCATATTTGCATATCGCAATCTATAATTTCAATTATTCTCTGATCCGTAGAATGAAAGGTGTCGAGAAACTGGCCAACGTTTTTTCACACATCTCAATTATTGATCTATGTTTATCCCCGCAAAAAACTGGTTACCTGGCTCGAATTTCAACAGCTACGTGTCGATTGTATTCGATAATGTCTTCTATTGGATTATTATCCGTCGGTGTAGTGTTTCAGTTATTCAATTTGTTCAGTTTGTATCGCACTACATCATTATTGCGAGGCGGTGAACAATATACGAGATGACGAGCTGTCATTATAAATCTAGAGAAGCTAGTCTGGACGCAGCGACTGATGTAGATTGTTGAGATATAATGGATGAGATTGCGGATATTTCTATTTTTTCTCACATAAATAACTGAGCTGATTGAACTTCAACAGACTACTAGCATCTAGATTTATTATCTATCAACTAGATTTTACGATATACGAGGTTTGTTCAAAAGAAAAGGTGAATTTTGAATTTTCGCGGGCTGTGTACATTCGACTATCGTTTTTTTTTGTTATGTTGGTACAAATATGTTTTTCATATGTTAGCGTTATCAACCATTTTGGATTAGTGGTTTATTTTTGACAACTGGAAAGGTTAGTCACGTTTTTGTGTGTTCTTCGATTTTTTACTTTTGAAAAAAATGGATCAAAGTAAATTTATTAAATTTTGCGTTAAAAATGGAATAAAGTGCTCCAACGCACTTATGTTGACTGTGGCATTCGGCGAGTCTACTTAAAAAAGTGTTTATAAGTGGTACAAGCGCTTTACAGAAGGCCGAGAAGATGTTAGTGACGATGAGCGTCCTGTAGTTGCAACCACGTCAACAAACGAAGAAAACACACTCGTAGGTAAACTTTTATGTCTGTCTGTATTGGTTTGTCGTAAAGTAAACATTCTTCCCTGTAATACGTTTATTTTCATATGAGTTAACTGATGATTTTTGGACAGTATTTTGTTTATATATCTAGTTTAGTCAGTCAAACCTTGTCGTTATTTCTTCTCATAATATTAATAAATGTTTATTTTACATTAATTCCACACAGGAGGACCCGACAGAAATTTTTTTTTTCTCGGGGCCTATGTCATCTTTGGGGATGCTGTGTGGAGGGTCTTTTGAATGAAAGGAAGGAGTGAACCCGGGTCTTGAAGAGACCCATTTTGTAGGAGGGAGAAAACACAGTGGCCGGAAAATCGTTCCACAGCCTAGATGTTGAATCAAGAATGATTCGTAGAAGCGATCTGTTCTCGTGTGTCGAATGTCAACTGCGTATAAATTTTGGCAATTTTCCCGACCATGCATCGGTGCCGAAGGGATCGATGACGCAAGTTCGTCGGAGCGTCTTCCATTTAAATATCGGTAGAACAAGAACAGCATTCACACCTGTTTGTGCTTCAAAGTTTACAATCCGTTTGTCAGGATAGGAAAATCTATCAAACCGACCGCTTTTTGCACAGAGTCGAGGGTTTTTTTTTCAGGTATTTTGTTGCTCCAGACCAGAGGTAGCTGTTTTTTCGAAATGGTTTTAGATTTTGGAAGACATAGCACTTCATCATACGATAGAGATCTTCATTTTAATCCCTGTCCGTATCCCAATACCAAAATGGTAGTATTTTGGTTTTTACTGACAGTTAGACACTCTATTCACATCCAACATTGAAATTCCAGCTAATGCTACCAAAACCTGCGAAGGCAAACCGAGCCTTGCCTCTACTATCCAATAACTAGATTATTCAACGAATTGCATTCACTGTTTCCTTCGCATAATGAAATCAACTTCGGCTTTCAATTTCAGAATCGTTCGTCAGTCGGAATTTTCCGACGAGAGGAAATACCTGCGATCAGTTGCCGGAGAAAACGGTCTCATTTATTGTTGAACTTTGATCTATAAATTACCAACACTTCGTAAGTTCTCTTGCGGCTTTCGCTATTTTATACGTGGCTTTTTTTCGTCAGATAAAATCAGTAATATTGATATTTTTTACTGCTACTTTTATTACAGACGCATATTGGTTAGAGTCCGTGATAAAAATCATAGATGTCGTGTTTATATTTCATTATATTAATTTCTCAAATGTTATCGCAACTACACAAGTTGAAAGTTACTACAATTAAAACAACATTTTCATATTATGCAAAATTCTAGCGTCAATACACTCTGTTGTGCATAGTTAATCGTGCAGTATTTGTATTTATTTTCTCCGCTGTTCGGTGTTGCGAACAAGTTTGTTTATGTTTTACTGCTTAATTTATAGAACCTGCGTCCAAAGATCATAAACCATTTTTTTTTATAGACGACTGACTCGAGTTGAATAACACCATGGCGTCATCTCGAGTAACCGCTTGTTAACATTGTTAAGTGAGTCATAGAAAGCAGGCAATTTCTATTCTCGAACGAAATTTACATGATGGCTTTTGGGTGATTTATAACCAAACAGCTTACTATTATAACTTGTGGTCATTGTTGGTCCAGAACTAGCAGCATTTTGGGTTGTTCGAGACCCGATAGTTTAATATTCCAGCAGTTTTTTTGCCACACTGATTTTATATCGAATCTGAGAAGTATTCGCACGAAAGTTGCAGCCCAGCTATTTTGACGAGAAGTTAAAAAAATAAGGTTCCTGCTTATTCACTCCCAAAATGAATAAATCAAAAAAAGGCAGAAGGCAATAGTTACCCTTACTTTTACCTAAAATCGTGGGCTTTCTTATGTACAATCGTAACAAAATACCAACACTTCCAGAAGGAAACATTATTTAATAAGTGTTTTTTTTTAAACTGAATACAACAAAAACACAATTTTTTTAGCATAATTATTATCTTAAAAAAGAGACAAATTTTGTCTTAGAAATCAGACGTAAAAGCCAACAATATAGTGATTTTTTAAAATATAATTCAGTTAAATTAAATTTCATATTATTATTTAGTTCTGCAATTTTTTGTTTTTAGTGACAGCTGTTTCGGCGTTTAAGACCATTATCAAACTGCCTTAAACGCGGAAACAGCCGTCACCAAAAACTAAAAATAACAGAACTAAATAATAATTCTTTAACTCTTTCAAAGAGTCATTATACGCTGTAGAATCAAACGTACCAAAGTTATTAATTACTATGAAATAATTTTACTTTCTTCGAGTCTCTGTCAGTTTTTTATGCATTTTATTGAATATAGATTATAACAGTATGTTGTTTCGATTTGATTTATTTTTGTGCTGCTAGTTTTGTTAATTGATGCAAAATAAGTGTCGTAATATATTATAATGCTAATAGACGTCAGTTGAAACCTGTTAGAAAGTACGGAGCTAGGTACTATTTTTTATTTAACCGTTTTAGTGCTAAGCAATTTTGGCAAAAATAAATGAAAATTGCTATACACATATTGATTAATTTAGAGGAAAAAATAATGATGTCAAATAAAACACTCTAACTTAGACAAATATCAATCAATTTTATTAATTATTTTTGCATTATAAAGATAAAATGTTTATTGTTTATTAATGTTTATTAAACATAAAGTGATATCAATATTATTGTATTTTATTTCTTTTAGAAAATAAAAAATAAAAATAAAATAGCTCAACAATTATGTTTTGCCGCACAAATAGCGTGTAGGCCTTTCCTACAGCGTACGCAAATCGCTTTATCCCACTCCCTCTGTTGCTACACACCTCGCACTGGCGTAAGTTACGTCCCGGTAATTTTTCCAGCGCAAATTTTTCTTTGATGAAGATGGTTGTGTTGACACGCTATTTTTATGATTCATCCACTCCTTTTCGAGATCCTCAATAATTTTCGATGTGAATTGGAGCCGGGTCATTTTTTTTTCGGTAGTGTTGGAAACATACAAAATATAAGAGTTGAGTACCATTCTTCCGAAAATGTTGAATACTACTTTTTTCCAATATTTTAGGGTTCTTCGCTCGTCCAAATACACGTACAACATTTTGTCAGATTCGTCCACACCTCCCATGTATTTGTTGTAGTCATCAATCATGCTTGGTTTCACTTTTTCGTTTTCAAATTTCCCTTTCTTTTTCTTGATCGTCACACTATTAGTATCTGCATTGGAAGAAATCAATATGACTGGCTTTGGTTTGGACTTTTTGTCTCTGAATGAACACATCAAAACATTTTCATGTGCTAGGTATTTGGCTTCTCCTACGATTGCTTTCTTAGCTTCTGGAGGAATCTCTTTTCTGTTACGTCTTATTGTTCCAGTTATATATGTATTTTTACGCGCGAGGTTAGCGTACGTGCACTCCCGCGGAGCACCGAAAACACACTGAAACTCGCAGCGCTTTTGCGCTGCGCCGCAATTTTCGATACAAACGATCGCAGCGCTTTTGCGCCGCGTAGCATTCTAACGGTTAAATCCTCATATTTCGACCCCTTGGAATAACAAGGTTTCATCTGACGCGGCAATTTCATGCTAATGGACTCTATGGAAAGCTAGTTTAGAGTTTATTATCGCATAGCAAGTGCGGTGTCAGATGGAACCTTGTTATTCCGATGGATCGATTTGGCAATCTAATATGAAATACAACTCTTTCTTATTAATACTCTCGTTCCAAAGGGGGTTCTAATGTCACCCCGAACGAGAGTTTTGTGTAATATCTTCGATAAAGATACTGAAATATTATGAATATATTTCTCTCTATGTAGTGTCAAAAACGAATTGTAATGAAAACGCTTAAATAAGCAAGGTCAAATGGGGTAACTACGTTACCCCCTTCGGATCGTACGTTCAATTTTTTTCTTTCAGGTACGAAAAGGTTAAAAAAATGTTCTAATAAGCTTACGTTTTTTGCCAGAACGATGACGATACAATAAAAAAGTTGCTGGCATTATAGAAATAAAAACTTAACTTATACGCAAAAATCTGTTTGTGCGAAGCACCAAATATTTATGAACGGTGAGCTCTGGTGTCATGAAATGTGCAAAGATTTTTCTACCTGAGATTTTAAGGTCGACAAAACTATTTTATTCTTCAAACGTCATTATCATAATTAGCTGTGGAGCTTTCAAATATCTATTTAACTCTTAATAAAGACGAATCATCCTATTGTTTGCCACGATATTCAATTGTTAAATAAGAATTTACCAGTATAAATACCGTAGTTTAATCAATAAATATACCAGTATGAAGATTACCGTAACAGGTCGAAACCGGTCGGGTCTAAAAAAAAAGAGTGGAAAGAGTTTAAAATTCGTTTTATTCACGAAGAAAAAAAAAAGTTTTTAAAATTTTGCAGTTCTGACCATCTGCACTGTTGATTCAACTGCAATTTGCTCAACCTTTCGTAAAAGACAATAAATATTATAATTACAGTTCAAACTCTCAGAAGATCCCAAGCCACTCATCATGGAGTTCACGAGACAAACGCTCATGATAAATAATAATATATCCGCCCTTTGTATTTGATAAGTGTGACAAACTCCTTCGTGAGATTCCAAAGCCAACATTAGCATTGTTCTTGAGATGGAAACAAACCGTTACATCGTAATATAAACAATAAACCATGTTCCCGAGCATTTAATGTCTACTCCACCGATTTCTCATTTATGCCCTCGTATCGACAGGGAAATAGGAAATATTTTATTGTTTGAGATAAGATATGTGATGCTGGTATTTTGATGAGTAGACCTGTCTTAATTGTATGAACTTTATACCCTGAAATTCATAGAAAAGTACTCGAACATCTATCTGTCTCTCCTTCTATTACCCTGGTACTGTGTTAGAACCTTCATGTAACAATATATGGAGAGAGAGAGCTAATTATTTTTACCCAACCTATACAAATTTGGGATAAATCACTTTCTCCGGGTTTTTACGTCGTACAGCATGAGAAAGAAAGAGACAACAAAATCTCCCAAATTACCACACTGATTTAAAGTATTGTTAGAATGTTCTTCGTGTCCCGCGTCTCTGTTGACTCCGCCCACACGTTTTGATACGCGAAATAAATAAACTCAACGGTTTATTAGGTTACATGCTATATTTTTTGCTTATAACAATACTGTGAAAAAGTGGTTATACGAATAAACAAAAACATGTCGACATGCGCTATGAACGGATGCATAAATACCCTTGCCCTAGTCCTAGCCACGCCCAGGTCTAGCCAAGTCCGGCAAACCTCATTAAAACTGACTACAACAGAGCTCTATATATTTTTGCGGTTAGAACTTAGCGGTATTTAAAAATTATACGATGTATAAAAAATATAAAAATTATAAGATGTATAAATACCCTAGCCCTGGTCCTAGCCACGCCCAGGTCTGCCGAGTCCGGCAAAAATCATCAAAAACTGACTACACTGCCTTGGATAGGTACCACTCTATGTAATCTAAGGTCAATACGCATTTTGCCTTTTGATGTCTTTTACTAAGCCTCGTAAATCAGTAATACAACATTCAGCATTTCAAATCCCTTCATCGTACAGCATTGTCCAACTATCGCAGATCTTCGAGTTCCTTTCTTAATCTTATCCGGTCGCGTATCTCTTCTCTGTCATATAACACACATTTCCCGTTTACTGCGAAATGCCCTTATTCGTAAATGATTCGCGGCGTCATATCGGAGCTGCCCTCATTCGCAATCAGCGGGGAAAGTAAATTGCTGGACGAGATGGAAAATAATTCCATTGTCCATACAACTACAGCTAATTGCGGTTCTATTAATTAAACCAGTGTATTATTCACGAACCACTTTTCCTCGCCTTTTGCAGTCGTGAGTTGGGTCTTACCTTCATAGAAATGGGACTTGCCTTGTCCCTACGCAGTACGTTGGAGTGTAATCCATTATTAGCTTCGATACAATCAGGTTTAGACGAAAAACGGAACCCTATTAGTACGACGATTTGGTGATTTGATTAGATTGTTCGGTGTATCCGGTAAAAGGCATTAACATTAATATATTGTGGTGATATTCAAATTTTTATTATTTGCTATATTGATTCTACAACATATTATTGTACATAATACAATAATTTTCCACTATGGCGTTTAAATCCCTGATGAAATGAAACCTCATTTTAAAAACGAGTTTCTTTTTTAGCGCGATGCAATGTTCACCATACGGATTAGTATGAAATCTGACAGGATTGCACATCCAGTAATAGTAGCCTAGCTATTTTATCGGGCGGCTTTAGCATAGGTGGCTTCTATAAACTCCGAAGGCTCAAGTTAGCTACAGAATATGAACTAACTTTAATGCAGTCATTCCCACAGTGGTCTATATCGACCCCCAGGGGTCGATTCCGACCTACAAGGGGTCCACGTCAATGAAAAAATTAGACTAGTCCCTTTTTTTCGGAGAGGATTTTTTGTTGATTTGCTAGTACTTTTCGATTTGAGATCTCTACTGACTAGTACTATTTTTTGTCGAGTTCAACTTCAATTGAAATGTTCACCGCGAAGGGTTCATTTCAAAGAACTAGCAGTTCCTGAGGCGTTCACAAAACTTTGAAGTTTTTCCCAACGCTAAAAAAAAAATCAATATTAGGAAAGCAGGGGGTCTATATAAAACAGAAAAAATCGCCAAGTGGTCTACGGAACAAAAAAGTTTGGGAACCTCTGCTTTAATGGCTAACATTATTTTGTCGTGCTCAAAAACATAATTTTGTGCTTTTGTGAGTGGTTTAAATTGTAAAGCCATGAATAGTAATATATACAGTAATTACTTTTATTACCCTTTATATGGTGCTTCCCTTTTCTCATATATCTTTTTGTCATATCACTGTCTCGCCGTGAAAGGTTGTAAATCCATCTGAGATTGTCTTTTCTATCGCAATGCAAATTAATCAAGTAATCGTATCCTCGTGTTGAAACTGAGTTGTAGATAGGCGTATAATTATTTTCGCACTAATTTGATCAATGTCAACCAAACACTTTTTTTTTATCAGGATGCTTTAAACCAGAGGTTCCCAAACTTTTTTATCCCGTAGACCACTTGTCGATTTTTTCTGTTTTGTATAGACCCCCTGCTTTCCTAGTATTGATTTTTTTTAGCGTTGGGAAAAACTTCAAAGTTTTGTGAACGCTTCAGGAACTGCTAGTTCTTTGAAATGAACCCTTCGCGGTGAACACTTCAATTGTAGTCGAACTCGTCAAAAAATAGTACTATTCGGCAGAGATCCCAAAACGAAAAGTGCTAGCAAATCAACAAAAATTCCTCTCCGAAAAAAAGCACTAGTCGGTAGAGATTTGAAATCGAAAAGTACTAGCAAATCGACAAAATTTACCCTCCGAAAAAAAAGCACTAGTCGGTAGAGATTTGAAATCGAAAAGTACTAGCAAATCGGCAAAATATCTTCCACAAAAATTATTATTATTAATATAATTAGGGAATTAAAGTCCATTATAAGATAGTATTACGTAAGTACCTACATAGGTACTATCTGTGAGGTGGATTATTACATTTGCGGGAAGCCAACATTTTGGTGACGGCCTGCCTAAATGGAATCCACTCCCGTGGACCCCCATTTACGTCTCATGCACCCCCCAATTTTTTTTTCATTGACGTGGACCCCTTGCAGGTCGGAATCGACCCCTGGGGGTCGATATAGACCACTTTGGGAATCACTGCTTTAAACCCTAAAAACAGACTTCTGCATTTCAGCACGTAGCATTCTAGGAAATATTATGTGATATCGATGGATCGTACCTACATACGTACGTATGTAGGCGATAACAACGTACAGATACTTGTTATCTTTCATATCGTAATCCCAAGTGCAAGTAAATACTGATAGTTACTGCACACTCCATTGACGATATTCCAGCTACAATGATACAAAAACATGCAAAGAACTCAACCGTAACATTCGTATTTATCTATAGTAAGAATCCTCTGAATTTTTCAATCCGAACCACAGTTCACAATACAAGAGCCAACCAGAATGAGCTTATGAACATACTAAAATTTAAAAAACTGCTTTTGGAAAAGGGAACTATAAATACCTCCCCACTATACGCTATAATTTACTTCTACCAGCAATAAAAAAAACGGAAATTGTAAATGATTCAAAACACAACAAAAAATCATAGGAGTTTAAAATTTCAAACACCAGTAAATTCAAACCTAATCCGCCTCAGCACAGGATTTTCAAGTAAATAGGAATCAGACAAATCTTATGAATTATTTTTTAAACTTTATAATTGATTACTATGTAAAAAGCATATTTTATGAAAACCAAATTAATAAAAATTTCAAAAAGTTTTTTTCGCAATTGAACGAATTGTATTCAAAACTTCCTTCGCATAATTATACGTATCCACGACGACTTTCGACAACAGCACCCACAAACTCTACAAACATCTGTTACACCTATATAGGTGAGTATGTGTTATCTCAGATACAGTTAAATTTAACTTGAAAAACGAACGTCAACTTGATTTATTCAATTTTTTTTTTCAATTATTTTTTGTGGCAAATGAAGGAGTGTTTTTAAAACAAAGCATTTAAAAAAAAATCTAATTACGGCAAGCCACGATGCAACTGATTTTTACTAACTGAGAATAATTAAACACAAACATTCAAAGTCGAATGTTACTGTTATTAATTTCCAAATCGAAATATATTAAATATAAACATATGGCTTGAATGTTCTCTCTTATGTTTATTTTGCCTTATTTTTGTCATCGCTTCATTTATTTTAACGTATATGCTATTCCTTCTCTGTTGCTCTTTTTCTATTTCGTGTTTTATATGTATTTTTTGTAATTGGACTTTAGTCCGTTAATTTATAAATAAATAAATAAATATCGAAAATAAGTTAACTCCGCGGAATAAATCATTTAAATACAAGTATTATAACGACCCCCACAAAAACTCTAATAATATATTGCAGGTATTATTTAGAAGGTTTTAATCTCGCATTGATTTTTTATATGACTATTATTTCTTATCAAAGTCACATTGTCCATATATTTGCACCTTTAGTGCAATTTCTGACACCCCATCGTAAAGTGGTTACAATCTTCCCGTTAGGTAAGGTTATGTTTATCAATAATACTTCTAATAATATATGTTTAATCTCTCATTTAAAGATATGTACCGCCTTAGCACAATGTGAATACGTAAAGAAAGTTTGTTGTCGGACCAACCCAGCAACGTGAAATAATGGACCGTGATAGTTTAACTCTTGTGTTTACCATTACCAGCTAACGAATCCTCAAGTTAACCCTTTGACGTCCAGTGTTGTTTTAAAACAACACGGCTTTCTTTCGTTTATTCCCCAAAAACTAATACACAAAACAGCTTACTTTATCAAGGTTAATATGTTATAATTCGCTGCCGGAAACCATCCATATTATACCAATTAAATTGCGTGTAAGAACCATTTAAAATATATATAAGTGATATCAAGTTGTACATAAGTTATTATTAAGTCAAAAAGTATATGAATTATAATTAGATACTTTGTAAACTTTGATGTACAAGTAACTAAAATAAATAAAAAAATAAAATAAAACTATATGAAATCTCATCTCATCTCCAATTTTACATGAGAAACGTTCAATAGTTGATGCAAGCGTGTAATAATGTAATGCATTTTTTCCTGTTCCTATTTCTTAAAAATGAATTAAATAATCATATTATGATTGTTAACTTCCAGAGTAATAGATACTCTAAGTATCGCCCTGGTGAAAGACCACCGTTCAGAGTTGAACCTTGCTTGAAATGGCTTGAGCCGTGTTTGGTGATCAGATCTGAATAGCCAGGTACTTCCTAACCTTCCTCTTTCAAATCTCCTTCCCCTCCCCACTATCTTCAGCCTCACAACATACCCCAATTGGGGATGCCATGTCTCACTGGCTCTAGACGTGGGGAGCAGTTGAGACTCTTGTTCGGTATTCACGTAAAAAAATAATATATTTATAGTTCAATTTTACATAATTTATTTCAAAGTATTTTGTGAATAACTTTTTTTTTTTTTTTGAGATATCTGTTAAATAAAAAATAAGTTCACAATAATATTTCCATCATTAGTTATGAAGCTTTGAAATATTCATTTGCTGTTGTCGATCACCTGACAACTCCATTTCCATCATGAGCTATGGAGCTTTGCGATATCCGTTCAAATGTTAGAATATAAGGAGATACGCCATATTGCTTAATTTTGCTGTATTTTTAAAAGATAGACAAACATTCCCGGGTAACGAATAACCAACAATAATAATAATATTTGGATAATTTGTATAGCGCCTTTTTTTTTTTTTTTTTTAAACTAGTGATAAAATTCATTTTTAGGCACGTGCATTGTTTTTATTACCACAGGAATTACTTTGGGTCGCGGAGGGTCAAACAACAAACCGTAGCATGTGTTTGATCGCGCCCACATGCACAGTGTGTCGCAGCCCCTAGTTATCCCACACTGTAATAACAAGTACGGGACGTAGCCAACCTATGATTCTAAACCCGTATACACTGTAAGGCCACTTTCAACTTAATAATACCATTAGTTCTCAACCTTCGATCGGTAATGATATAATTGAACTACTCGATCCTGGCCAAAGTATCGTTAAATATTGCTTCAATTGCTTTTACCTATATTGTTTCACTTGCGTAGGTTTATGAATATCAATACGTACGTAGTTTATTTGCGTCATATAATTTTGTCAACCTATTTTTATTGGTGATGCAACGCTCGGTCCTTGGACTACTACGATAAAAAACTAATCAATTAATTACGTGTCATTATCATGTCAATCTCAGTAAAAATATGTGAAAGCCATGTGCTTAAGGGCTGGCACCCAAAAATACTCACTTTTTGGCTTTCTAATTCAAGCAATACTACTAATTGTTTATCTATACGGCTAGTTAGGGATATATTTAAGGTTTCCAGTGAATACATTTTTTTTACATTAAGGCTGATTCACACCAACGTCCGGTTCCGCTCAGTGCCGATATTGTTCCGCAAGAAAACTTATTGATATGGTATGAATATCAATCAAAGAGTATTTGCCAAGACAAATTTGTGTGGCAGTATATCCTTCTGCCCACCCTTGTGATATTTAACTACTTATTTAGTTAAATAATTATTTTGAAGTGTAAAAATACTTACAACGCAGATTTTTTATTTTTTTAAACCATTTTTTTTATCACTAAATAATATTTTTATTAATTATTAATTATTAAAAATATTATTTAGTGATAAAAAAAGAGTGTATTTTTTTAAACCTTAAACAAATATAATTAATGTTTGCCTGATGTTATTAAAAATTAACTTTTTAAGCAGACAACACATCAAACGGATGCAACTAATTGCATCATTGTTTCGTACATTATATTATTTGGTTAATTTATAGCGTGCATCGCCTTCTATCATTGCTTGCCGAATAATAAACTATTATAATTAGGTATTTAAATATCACGGCCGTATTTTAATAAACAAAGTGATACACGTTATCATTGTTCTACTGATGAACCTGTAACAAATGTATTTTTTATTCAAACCATTTACATGATTACTGTATTTTAATTCCGCCGAGGTCGCACGAAACAAATCACACTGTAATCAGCCTAACTGCTAAGTACATTGGATTTGAATTTTTATTAAAAAAAACAATTTGTATTTCCTAGACAATGCGGCACTGTTACACACAATCGCATACGTTGTGAATCTACCATTGTCACATTTATTAAAGGATTTTTCAAAATAATTATTTTATAAGGCCTCTCCAGTGAAACAGATGCTAATGTTAAACACATTGATGTTTATATATAAAATATAGAACAACTTGTTACCAAAATATGTTTCTGATAAAATTATCTACAACGTGGATATTCAGAAGAAGTCGAGGACGCCCGAGAAAGACATGGCACGATCAAGTAAATCAAATACTTGAATCGGGTCAGGTGAAGAGTCAGAATAACAGAAAAGTATGTATGAGACGATGTATGAACGTAAATGAAGCAAGGAGTGTGTGCCAAGACAGAGTTATATGGCGGTCCGTCCTCTCTGCCTACCCCTGCGGGGAAACGGCGTGATGGTTAGTTAATTTGCTAGTGGATATTCACAAACATAATACAAGGACATGCAAAGAAATCAGACTACAAAAAAATAATAAAGCTAATTTACAAAATAGCTTACTATATAATGGGATGAAATCTCATAATGCGCTGCCAGAAACCATCAAAATTATGGCAATCAATAAATTCAAAATAGCCCCTAAGAAACATTTAAAATACATATAAATCAAAATAATAAGTAGAATAAAAGTTAACATATTATTATTTAATAATAAAGAAAATGATAAAATTAGATACTAATCTAAAGTAACTAATATAAAATAAATAAAACCAATAGAACAAACAAAACTTCTGGTGTTAGATTCTCAGTATGTAGGAATATTAATACACAGATTTTAATTTAATATGTCGATTGTTAACTTTTGACACCTTACAGAAATGGCTCTACGTGAATAAGTAGGCATTATAAGTAGCACTGAGCACCCTTGAGGTGATGTTTCTGTCACGAGAACGGCGCTATATAAATCATCCAATTATTATTTATTATTATTGTTACTCAAATATTTATCTCAAAACTTTTTGTTTTTGTATCACATTCACAATAATAATAATACAATAATTTTAATTTAAGAGTCCTCGAGGTGATTTATTATTAATTCCTTTGGCATGAGCCGCTCTTACTACGCTACTGCAATTAACGATGTTCATTAGCCTTCCTTACCGTAAATATAAGGTTTGATTTAGTGTATAATACTAAACGTACGAAGCCTTAAGTCCTCATAAACTTTAGCAATCTGTATTATTCATTACTGCAGGTGTTTGTTTGTTTGCCAGGCAACGCCTCCGTAATAATGCATTTCTCCGCCTTCTCCGCTATTCCCTTTACCCTCTTCCTCGCGCACACCTCGTGGAGATAATTAGACTCCTTGCCTGTCAATTAACACAGCCGCGGTCGACTCCTGTAATGTATGGCCTGGCTCCACGTGGTGATAGTGTAGTACCAACTACCAACTGTTGGTGCTCCATTATATTAGGTACCCACTCGTACATTCCCCTCTGTGGACTCTCAGTTCTTCGGACTCAAAAACAAAGAAAGAAATTGTAGGGTTCAGACAATTATTAAATCAATAAACTTGCGATTAAAAATATGTATATATTAAGTTCGGTTCTTACGAGCGACCTTGAGGAAACCTCATAACGCTAGGTACACATAAGAATACTAGTCTAAAACCTCAACATCTATCCCATAATCTCGATGTGTACTCCTAATATCAATTAAAGAGAATTCACAACAGTAAGTTATAATATTATTAAGTTGATACTTTTACAATGTTAAATATTATGCCTTTCAGAATTGATTGAAATAATGACTGAAATGTAGGCATTGTAACGAACGATGTTTTGTCTCTCGAGATTCTGTGCGGGTGGTCCGAAGAGAGTAACCCTTGTTTTTTAACAAATGAATAGTTTCACAGATAATTTTCCATTAAAACACAGTTAAAGCACACATAGATTCCCACTTGTCTGTGCATTGGTAGGGGAATCAGACGGATTGACTGCTTTTGGGGGGAGCCGAGTATTTTGTTTGATAATTTACGACCGCCTGTTTATAAATTAAGATAAGCATTCACATTAGGAACTTCTGCATAGAGAGGTATGATATAATATGTCTGCGACCCTATACAAATATAATAAAATATAAGCTGCTTACCACTCTAAATTGTAAAGTAAACTCCTTGAATTTCAGTTTTACTTTACCAGGTATTATTAAAAAATTCAGAACGTTCTGCAGTATTCTTCCACTTACACCTGAGACATGATCCCTATACCTTTCACTTTTCAGATGAATGATACCTGTGGTTGTTGTAAATCATTTTAATTCTGTATTAATTCTTTTATAAAGCATTTATTATCGTGCCGAATAAAAACTGCTTTCAGCAAGTTTCTCTGTATAAACCTGATATAAAAGTTTTTGAATACAAACATAACCATGCATTCAAGCTTCACATTATATCCTTTGGAATGCATCATCGTATCGTAAAGTTCCTTTTTGTAACTTGATAATCTCTGAATGTCTAGAGGTCGCACGTGGGATATTGTTCCCTTCACTGGGCTATAAACTATGTCCTTGATGGAACATTTTATAATACATATTTAGTACGCGGCATCAGTTTGAATGTTTTTCTGTTGAATCACCATGTTGTCTTACCCGCTTTCAAGGCCTAAAGTAGGTACTTGACACGCAAACGCATTATATTCTCATAAACTTCATAAATAATATCTGTACCTTTGTAAGAATGTATTCATGTAAAATGTAAATACTACACGTAATTTACGTTTCATTAAAGAAACCATTATCTTGTTTGTTCGCTCGGGTGGAAATCGCTTCATTCTTTTCTGATAAGATTATTTTACAAGCCGAACATAATCAAAAACCACCAAAGAATGACGAATATTCACTTGGCGTGTTTTCATTTTCAAAATTATCTCTTACCGTAGCCAGGGGTCAAAGTCTCTATTTTTACGCGCGTTACCGTCATTAATGGAATGTTTTGACAGCTCTCAGATATAAGAACGGTAACGCACTTCCAAATATAAAAACTTAGGCCCTCGTTGGACATCATCGCGTGTCACACTTTTGACTTCTGATACCCCGACCTCATTAAATTTCCTCTCCTTTATTCCGCTTTTATAAATAATATTTTACAAAGCCAACAAAGTAACTTACCATTAAGTTAATTTCAACGCTTTGTAATTATTTTACGATTATCGTAATCAAAATCTATTGCATAATTTAGCTCAACCAAAAGGTGGGGGGAAATTAATTCACTTATTTGGTTTGTAAATTTTGAATTCAATGGAACTGAAAGAATTAACGATTTTTTAAATAGTGGAACGCCCCTAGCTTTCATTTGTTGGACACACTATTTAAAAAAAAAAACAGTAGAATAGCAGAAGTTGTGACTATTTTTTGGTTTAAAAATAATTCAGCTCAAGTCGGCGAGAATGTTGAAGAAGAAGTCGTAATCAAGTAAAGCCAGATAAGAAAATATTTTCATGCTTTGGCTTTGCTTTTGGCTAATTGATTTGAAGAGTGCGGAACGACCTCGCTCTTTCACCGCTCTGTAAGGCTAAGGACCGCCAGTGCTGAAGAAAACTCCGCCCGTTCTAGTGAAAGTATTGCGGATTCTTCAGAAACTCACCGAACCACCAACTGAAGAACAATATTGGACAAGAAATTGATAATATTTAAGTTGGTTAGTGTTAAAAAAAGCTGTGAAATATTCAATGAAAATACCTGATATTTTGTGGAGTCCCCAAATGTGAACATCCAATAAAAGTTGTCAAACAAAATGTCTAGAAAATTATTGAAAATAATTAAACTCTGTGGTGTAACAAAATTAAGGATTATATAATAATGATGAATTCATTAACAATCCATTAAATTTTACGTATATCCCGTGTTTGTCTTCTTCCCCCTTTCTTATCTCTTACCTATCTATTTCTACGGTTTCTTCTTTCTCATTCACTTAAAAAATAATTGCTTTATAATTTGTGGATAAAATTTTCAATACTATAATGATTTTTTATACCTACTTACCTGTTTTTATAACAGGTTTTATTTAAGGCCTGAAAATCGCACGGCTTGGTCCGAAACTAGTTATCTTTAATTCTTATAAAATTATGTGTACAAAGATAAATATTATATATATATTTTTAAATATATTGATAAATAAATAGGTATATTTAAAAAATCACAATTGGGGACTTAATTAAAATAATTTAATTTGTCCCTCTTCTTACTACTCAACTCGTCTACATTATGAAATTTTGTGGTTTTGAGCTGTATTCTGGAATGATTTTTACGCTGCAAACAACTCTCCACCCAAAACCGTGAAGTGGTTTTGTATTTGTAAAGGGTGTGCCTCCCCTAATTAATTGCATCTATTTTCGGGAGGGCTGTAGTTATTTATGTTCTGTATGTGTTTCATGATTCACATAGTTCCCGTATCTTCTATCCTAGAAACGGGGAACTTTGTTTACTTCCTGTGATTTGGAGAAATGTAAACCATCATCACCGAGCGTAAACCGTAAAAGCTTCCATAAATTGAAAGCTGTGGAATTAATGATGGTTTCACAGGAAAATTATTTTAACCAAGAGTTTTGTATATCGTGATATGCTCAGTTTCTTCGTTTGGGGGTTTTATAGAAAAATTTCGAAGTTCGCAGTTGATTTGAAAAGGGCATCTCCATATATCTGAATCAGAAATCCTGGTTAAGGAATATTCCAAACGATTAAAAGTTCTTAAAAAATATTAACTGATCGCATCAAAAACAATTAAAACTAATTAACGTGTTTTTATGCAAAGTAATCAAAAACCCCGAAACCTGAAACTTTTGTTTAAAACCGTACTCTTTGTGGCTGGTTTTTAAATAATATTTTTTTTTATAATGTGATATCAATCTCGTATCAAATTATTTACGTATAAATCACACCCCGTAACCACCTTTCGTGACCAACAATTCACTTTGATTAATCTGTATTTAATTATGTCCCGCTACCGCTGTGGACTAGATGACAAGATAAGCATGTAAATTACTATTTGGTAAAGTTGTTTACCACGTGCCCGCTGGCGGGTACTGTCACCTCTATGCCATGGCACGGAGAGCGAAGACCCGAAATCGCTTTCAATTTTGGGAAAAATTTGAAGGGAAACATGTTAATATTTTGTTTTCTACCCTATAAATTATTATTCCATCCATATTATTTGTTTTTATTTACGTAAGGGACACTGTTTTTACTTAATATTGTTTTTTTTTAAATTACTGAATTGCAAAATAATGTGGGCATAAGTTGGTTTGGTTTGGTTTCCAATATATTCAACGCAATCAAAGAGGCTGTTGTAATAATCATTATTATTTGGTCTCTTTGGTTCCTATGTAATATCTCATTTCTAAGTTCTTGTCAGTTCTCATAATAGGTGAGTGATTGCAATCACGTCATTTCCCTACCTATGTGAAATCGCCTAGCTGCGTTGTGTCGCGCATTGATTCACAGGTCGTGGGAAGTGATCCAGCATACTGGTGTCCAAAAGCCTGGAGTGAAGGATGGGGAAATGCACAACTTGGTTTTCCACATCATTTCATCCTACACAATAACAAATCAGTTTATTCAATGATTTCTTTTTATTCGGATCTCGGCTGCAATCTGGCACAACTAGCCCTTTTTCATCTTACCTCCACCTTACTTCACTCTGCGTGTTCAATTTAAGAAGCAATCGCATGTGCGTGATATTCAAATACACCATTTTTTGTATTCAAACACTTGTATTATCGTGTCATACGTGAGAGAACGCCGCTAGATTGTCGGCCAAATAAAAATCTTGGACATTCCTTGGAAAATCCCGTCTTGATTATTTGTAATGCTTTCGTAAACTCTATCTAGAAAGTGTAAATTCCACGACTTTTGGTACTCTTCAACGTGGAAGCACTTATCGTTCATTGTTGACAAACTGCTTCTGAATTGGTTGGGTTTTTTCCTGTTTGAATAACCACCATCTTGACCATGACCAACTGTACAAAATGTGACTTCTTTTAAAGCGTTTATTTTTTCTCGTGGGAGTACATTATAGGCTTCCTGGGGTTATGGAACAGTTAAGCCTCGAGTAGTCAGCACTTGAAGCATTGTTTACTCTTTCAAATATAAACACCATAGATTTTAAAGGTAAACGTGAATCCAATCATAAAGTAGTCACGTTCCGTCAGAAAAAAAACGAGGGAGCTCGTGGACGTTGTTCGTCTGTTTTCCGTGATTTGGTTAGGTTCGTGAATACCTTGAATAATTTAGAATTCTTCTTTCATCACCTGTTGTGGCAAGCAGTGTGGTCAACTACCACCATTATTGACCGCCATTGCCTTGGAAATTCTGCTAAATTGTATTTAAACCTCATGTCGACTCGCGAGATATTTAATACGAGGGAAATCGATCCGCCATTCCTGTAAAATGGTCGTTCTAGTGCATAAACCAGTTTCGAGACCCGTCCTGCGGGGAGGAATAATTCCTACGAGGTAACAGGATCGCAGGAGTATGCAGAAGGTTTATTACACCGCGGTATATTCGATAGGGCCTGCGCACGCGCGCACCTGGTTTGGGACAGGGAAGAACTTTCAAACCTCAATCCCAACCTCCTGTGACTCCAATTCTCAGTCTACCAACTAGTGAACCTAAATATGTCACATGGAAAAAATAGTTACTTCAGCACAGGGTTGGAGAACGAAAAAGATCGCTGATATGCTGAATTGATCGATCTTACAAGCGTCCAGATCATAGGAACTTTCCATGTAGCTCAGCACCGTGAATAATGAAGAAGCCTGGTTCACCAGGAAAATAATTGGTGTGAGGAGCACTACCCTGAACAATGAGGGAACGACTGAAGAAGAAAGTATATTTATTATCTTTCCTTAGCAACGATTCACATTTTACATTAAATTTCAGTTTTTTTCAATTTCTGAACCAGTAATTGTTTTATTTGTTTGCCTCTTGTTCTACCCTGGACAGGGCTATTCTATCCAACACCTGCCGGGATAATATGATAAAACATGTTCATACATGCACATATTCTAACCTTCCAACCGTATAAATACCTTGTAAATGTGTTCGGAGGGTAGGTATATTATTACAAATATGTTTCCAGGTTCACCCTTTTCAATATAATAATTTACTGTCAATTACATTCATTTCCATATGACCCACGCCCGACCCCTTATTTTGTATGTTTCACAATTTGTATATTCTTCCATATCTGATTAAAGCCACTTTCCAAATAATTGCATCAATATAATATGACATCATTTCCATTTTTTTTTTTTTTACTTTCATTTCTAACTTCTGATTATATCGATAATTTATTCCACTAACATAACTTCTTCGATTTTCACAATAGCCAAATTCTTTTGCCAATACAATTCATTAGTTTTTTTCTGTTATTACCTGTTATGGGTCAATTAGGTCAACTCTATATCTTCTTTCCATAAACACCAACGATGTATACAATAATATATTAAGAGTTGTGTTCTATTTACTATTCATGGTTTTTATTTTCACCTCACCCTTGTTCTTCTATCGTCGATGCATTAATGAATTATTTATTCAGCCCACTCGCGAGTCCTTGCGCTAGTCAACATTCATTAGTCTAGAAGTGGTCCTACACCGGTCCCTTGCGGAGCACTTTTCGTCCTATTATTTCTGTTTTTCTACAAGCACGTGTCCTTATTCTATAGTAATGTAACTCGGGCATTGTACCCGCCATTCAGTGTACAAAGAACCATGTCTAACTTACCAATCCATCAAGCTGTCGGGCTGGTAATAGACGGGCACTACTTGCAACTCCATCCTTCATCATTTGGATGTTATGAACCCTAAATCACTGAGAGTGGTGTCTAGTTTCGATGTGCCTGTAATTCGTTCAAGTTTTTGTTTATTTGTGATTTGTTTTTCTGTGGCTTTTTTCAAGACCCTTGTCTTGTTGAATAATTTTGTTCATCGATCTGTATGATTCTTGATATTCAATGATGATAATATAAACACATATGTTCGATATAAAATTTCTCAAATCTGTCTACTTTCACACGTAGATGTGAAAATGCTACATACAATTTATTATAGGTTCGAGGTTTTTAATTTTTTCTTATGCCGCCTCCAATGATTATTAAAATAGTAATCATGCAACTTGTTTCTCATTGCGATGACATTATTTGTCATTTCATCATGTATTTACTCTCAATTCCAGAAATAATAACTATTTTATTACGAATGCTCTCAACAATTTTTCAATAGTGCCCAATCGTTACCCGAAAATAGTAAACAACGTAGGTATCTATTATTTATTTAGTTGAAAGTTAATCATCACATTAGACCAATCTTTATCGCGGTAAACTTATACTTACTTCCAACATTAAGTGGCTTAATTTACTGTAACACCAATGTGTATATTTTTATAAGTTTTATAGAAGTGAAAGTTTAAGGTTTTGTATGGTATTTATGTAACGTGAATATCAGTTTAAATGCCCAATCACTCAAGATTCAATGCCAGAAAATACATGGTAATGTTATGTTCCACTGGTAGGCTTATACATAACTCATTATTTGAGATTATTATCGTTGTGCGTTTTTGTATGCAAACAATTTCTACGTAGATTTATTTCAACCTATTACAAAATAAAATGCGGTATATTTGTGATATAGGCAAAGAGGATTAATATTTTAACGATATTTTAAAGTAGCGAAGCTAGCGGTCCACAATGGAGTACTTATACCAACCCTGATGTATGGCAGTGAGGCATGGGACTGGCAGAGGAAGGATGAAAGTAGACTGAATGCTGTGGAAATGAGATCTTTGAGACGGATGTGCGGTAAAACCATGTATGACCGTATTACAAATGTGGATATCCGGAAAGAATGCAAGGCTGATATTAGCGTAATGGATAGGATCAAGAAAGGGACGCTTAGATGGTTTGAGCATGTAGAGCGAATGAACGAAGAAAGGAGTGTGAAAAGAATATATGATGCGAAAGTGAATGGAAGAAGAAGTCGAGGACGCCCGAGAAAGACATGGCACGATCAAGTAAATCAAATACTTGAATCGGGTCATGTGAAGAGTCTGAATAACAGAAGAGTATGTATGAGACGATGTATGAATGTAAATGAAGCAAGAAGTGTGTGCCAAGACAGAGTTGTATGGCGGTCCGTCCTCTCTGCCTACCCCTGCGGAGAAACGTCGTGATGGTTAGTTAGTTATATTTTAAAGTAAATTTGCGTTGTGCTTTTCTAATACCTTTTTACGGAGTTAGATCTTCCACATTATTGCATATTGTTTGTTTCTCTTGACATACCGCTGATAGCTCCGTTGTAACCTCTACCTGTTTGTCATAAACGACGCATGTAACAGAAAGAAAGGTTGAGACGGTGCTCTTAGCGGCATGACCATACCTCAGTGATGTGTCGTTTAATCTTAATAAAGGCATGTCTTTTTCAGAAAATTTATTTTTTACTGAACTATGTTTTTCTAAGTTTGAAACACAACCAATTCGTATGGTACAGTCATGCTTCTAATAAAACCTTTGTAAACATTCCCTGTTTATCATAAACGATACAATATCGTCGCTAGAAATTTAAAAGGGCTTATGCGACACTTTTGTCAAAAAAATGTTAAATATGCAGTTTCCATCAGTTTTTTTTTCTGCTTCGAATGTTCTCACTCTTGTTTGATTCTGAAAACTTTTATGGCCGTTTGGTCAACTTAAATATATTTACCATTTGGCAGAAGGCTTGACTCAAGCGACAAGTTTGGAAATTCTTTTTAGCTTTTTATCGCTTCAGGTAACTTAGTGAGAGCATTGAGTTACCTGAGTTAACTTTTTTTTCAAAATCCAACAAAGTGCCAAAGACTTATGAATTTTATTGTAAACTTTTCAAAATGACCATATGTACATAACACAGAAAGATAGGTTACAAGGGAGTTCTCAGCTGCAGGGCTATATGCCATGCAACATAATCCGTCTTACTTATTAGATTTTTACGCGCCGGTTCAGCGTTGGTTTAGTTACACCGGACGTAAGCTATTAAATTAGACGCATAAACCGTGGTTATAAGGCAAGATTTTCTCTATTCCGACCTTACACCACACGTAACATTTACACCTAGTTTATAAGTAAGGGGGTATTAAGGCTCATTAACTATTATTGGGTCTAATCGATAGTCTAATTTAAAATATACTGTATAATTCTCAATTATTATTTTAATGCTATTCATACACAAGTATATGAGTATAACATTATGTACCATTGCTTTGTCCCATAACCTCTAATTACACGAGCAGCTGCCGCGTGTGTTCGCTTACCTCCAGGTGTCTTCGTAAACTAGAGTTCAAATAACGTACTAAACCATTATACAACACGAACAGATTTCTCTGCGGTAAAGCACTCAATTTGTGTGTTTTTGTTCGAGCAATCATAGAACTACGAAACACTGGTGCTAAGTTGATGTTAATGACATTTAATTGGAAAGTAAAACCTATTGAGATATGGCTGTGATTGTTTATTGAGCACGTGTTTTACAAAGTAAAGTTTTTTTTTATTAGCGTTAATTTTTATTCATTCGTAAACAACCTTATGTTTATATTGATACACATTGTTGCCTTTTAACATTTAAAAATATTATTTTTATAAAATCCGCTTCTTACCGAATGGTAGCGATAACTTTATTTCGTTCGTCTACTTTTTAACGACTTTTATTTAATTTTGTTATCTAGTAAAAAACTGTTGAAGAGGCGTACAGGCAGTAATAATTCGTAGTTTAATCGATTAGTTTGCTCCATTTTTTCAAGTGGTAGATACTCTATATAGTGGTAGTATCGCCCAGGTGAAAGACTACCATTCACAATCGAAACGTTGCTTGACATGGCTTTAGCCGTGTTTGGTGACCAGATCTGAATAGCCAGGTGCTTCCCAACCTTCCTCTTCCCCATCTCTTTCCCCTCCCCACTACCTTCAGCCTCACAACATACCCCAATTGGGGATGCCATAGTCTCACTGGCTCTAGACGGTTGGGAGCAGTTGGGACTTGTGCGGTATTCACTATAAAAATAAAAATAAAGTTGATCTCGATAAATGTCGTTTTTTTAAACGTTAAGTGATATATTTGTTTTTTTGTGTATCTATTTGTTTTTTGTAGATTTTAATTGAACGGTTAGTTGATGATTGTAACTGATTGTCCTTGATAAATGTTTGACAGGATATTAACGAGTGAATTTTAATGAATACGAAAATAGGAATTTTTCGTTTTATACTTTCCAAAACGGCTCAAGTTTTTCTATTAGAGAAGAAGATTTTTAAATATATATATATATATATATATATATATGTGTGAATACCACACAAGAGTCCCAAATTTCCGAAGCCAGTGGGACTATGGCATCATTGTTAGGCTGATAGAATTCGGGAATGGAAGGAGATAGGGAAGAGGAAGATGAAGAAGTACCTGGCTATTCAGTTTTGATCACCAAACACGACTAAAGCCACTTCAAGCAAAGTTTTGAATGGTGGTCTTTCACCAAGAGTATCTACCACTCTAGAATGTGCCGTAAATATAAAATGTTTAATTTTATCTAAATCAAGTGTGAAATAACTTTATTATTAATTAAATAAAATTTATTTGTGCACGACTGAATTAGAACCCACGACCACTGAATTCGAAGTCGAGGATCTTAACCGCTCGTGACATTGTATTTATGCAGTATATACTTAGTATAATAATGCATCTCAAGCAATAATCTCTTACAACTAGACGTGTGATTGATTTATTTCAATGGTCGAACAATATCTCACTTTTAAGCATCGATATATTTACAAGCTTCGGTCGACCAACCGGAGAAATATAAATTTAGTGTTGCATTTTTTGCCACTTTGTTCGTTTTTTTTAGTTGGCAATGACATCACCAGTATTTAAACTCTTTTGCCAACTCCGCCATCTTTCGAGAACTACTTTGGCACAAAAAATCGGGCCAGAACCATAGAGGTATAACATCAATGGCCAAAGCGGGCATTAGATCATGCTTTATTTTTCGTACTAATCAGTTACTTAAACTTTTAACTGCTGGATTCAACATTATAATTAATCGCTTTCAAACGTGCTCTGATTCAAGGCGTCAATCAATCACTTTATAATTATAATATTGGAATACCCTCTGGGAAATGAGAATGTTTTTTTTTTCTTTTACTAGTCTTTTTTATTCTAAAATTATTGTTTGAGCATTTATTCCAACGGGAGTGAGTGGATGTAGCAATATCCAGTCTGCCATATGCCCTGTTCGACTGCTTCCAATTTGATTGGTCGGAAGAACTGATTGAAGAATTATTTGCGTGGTTTTTTTATCTGCAGATTTTAAAGTCGGTGAAATGGGATTTATAACAATAACGTTTGGATAATTTGGGGCGTTCTGTTAATTGTAGTGTATGTATGATTGAACCAACCACAGAACAAAGAATTATTTATTCATATGTACTATTCTAAATTACTATTTATATATGATTCAAAATTTCACTTTAGCAAGAAGCAATAACAATATAAAAAAATTAAAGTAACACAATCTGCAAAAATTACTGCCTCAACACAGGCTTGCCTAGTGAGGCAGATTATTTATTTATTTATTTTATTATATACGCCCGAGAGGGCTTTTACATTAAAAGGTTTGCAATTGACGGTGAAAAATTAGAATTATATGCACAAACAAAATAAGGAATGGCTGTAGAGTAGTAGAAAATATTGTTTGAATACATAAAAAGATTATTGATTGAAGAAATATGATGTTATAGCCTTCATGTATCTACATTCCGCGCAGTCAAATATATCAGCCATTGTGAGAATGATAAAAGTAATAATAATAATTGGATAATTTGGATAGAGCCGTTTTTGTGAAAAACCACCTCAATTTCAAAAGTAAAAACTAATAACTAATTTATACAAAAACTAAGATATCATTTTTAATTTACTGTGTTTATTATATATATATATATATATATATATATATATACTATATATATATACTGTTTCCAATGTATCGATATTATATGTTTTTATTTTTTATTACTTTGAACTATATTTAAATAAAGATAATAATTATTATAATTAAGGTGTTCGTAAGCTGATTTGGACATAGAAAGAAGGGTGAATGCTGGGAACTCCACTAACAGAGGACTGAATGCGGTAGTTGCTAATAAAAAGTTGATGTTCGCTCATGTATGGCAGTGAGGCATAGCACTGATAGAGGAAGGATGAAGGTAGACTGAATGCTGTAGAAACGAGATCGCTGGGGCGTATGTGTGATAAATCCATGCATCACCGTGGCACAAATGTGGAGATCCGGATATAATGCAAGGCCATCAGCCTTCAGCGTAGTGGATACGATTATGAAAGGGACACTTAGACGGTTTAGATAAGAGCGGATAAACGAGAAAGGAATGTAAGGAGAATATATAACGCGAAAGTGAATGGTAGAAGAATTCGGGGACCCTCGAAAAAGACGTGGCACGATCAAGTGAATCAAAAACTTGAGTCGAGTCATGTCAAGAGTCTGAATAACAGAATGGGCTATATGAATGCGAATGAAGCAAAGAGTGTGAGCCAAGACATAGTTTTGTAGTGAACAAGCACTGCGAAACTTCAGGGTGAGATAATTCATGAAAATAAAGAAAAAAGTTTCAATTGCATAAAGCATGCAGGTTCATCAACATGATTACCTATAACTACCCCACGTTAAAATAGAGAAGCAACATGATAATCACGTTATATTGTAAATGGTCATATTCTGAGTTATATAATCCTGATATGTTATTCACCAGCCCAATTGCAACTTTTAAACAAGCTAATAATATTACTTACAATCTTGCGAGAAAATAGCTAACGATAATGCCGTCTCGCATGATGGGACACAATGGCGAGAAAATATTTCCCGTCAGTAGTAATATATTATTCTACAGGTGGAAATGATCGGCTTTCGTTGTATTCGATACTTCAAAGTGTGGCTTAATATTTTCCAAAGAGATACGAATATAATCTCACCGTGTTTCACGCTCACCCCGCTGAAATTCAGGGGTAAATTCATGACAATCTAAGAAAAATAATCCTTATACCGTCTTACTTATTAGATTTTTACGCGCCGACTTAGCGTCGGTTTAGTTACACCGGACTTAGGCCATTAAATAAGATAGATAAGCCGTGGTTATAAAGCAAGTTTATCGTTATTTCGACCTATAACACGCGTAATATTTACATCTCGTTTATAAGTAAAGGGGATAGAGTTTTACACACAGGGCAATATTATGTCATTCTCAGTTTCTTCTTAAATTATCATTCATTTTCCTTATTCTATTATTTTTCGGTGCTGATTAAAATGATTTTTTTGGGTAATCTTTAATGTAACATGAAACCCCCTAAATACCGTTTTTACTCTGAAAATGTTACAAGGTACTATACGAGGTGTCCAGGGTAAAAGTGTAGTAACTTTGGGAGTGATTCTACATGACAGTACAGTTGTATAAATAACTAATATTTTAAAAGTTAATTTGATAATACAGAGTTAGAAATCCCTTATTTTAGATAGTTTTCTTCACTATATCGTCGCTGGTAAGGCAAAGGGGCTTAAGCGACACTTTGGTAAAAATAAATAGTTAAATATGCAGTTTTAATCAGTTTATTTTTCTGCATCGAATGCTCTGACTCTCGTTGGATTCTGATTACCTGTGGCCCTTCAGCCATCTAAAATATATTTACTATTCGGCAGAAGGCTTGACTCAAGCGACACAAGTTTGGGTCTTTTTAGCTTTTGTGGCTTCAGGTAACTCAGTGAGAGCATTGAGTTAACTTTTTTTTTACAAAATTCAACCAGGTACTGAATTTGGTTGTAAAACAAAAAAAAAACTTTAAAGTGCTCCTCTGGTGTAAACTTCCCAACTTTACGGCGACGATATGCCTTTCTGATAGCAAATACTACATTAAAAAGTGCCTCGTGAATACAAACTTCAAATGATGCTTTGAAGACAGCGCAGATATCGCATGAATTTTAGATTACAATGATTTCAAATCCATACAGCAATTTTATCGATAATTTATCTCCAGCAAGCATATCATATCTACCGTAACATAAAATATTAAATTCGGCTTTGTATGCCATATAAATGGCATGTCTCTTCGTTATCGCGTTTAAATATTAAGTGATAATCGAAGTGAAATGGTTACGTCAATGCCACAGGTGAGCGTATTTTATTTCATTGTTGTTTTTCGCTATGCAAAATCCAACCTCACTTAAAATAGCTGCCAAAACACATAACTTCATGTCATTACTTATAAGAATTACTATATCATAACTTGTTTAGTTTTTATTCATAAACTTTGACGAATGACCGCGGTTACCTTCACCATTTGTCACGATCTTCGCCCCGGGCGAAGTCATTATGCACACAAAAGTTTTGTATTATTTTGACGGATAGCGGCGAGTAGTAGAACTCCATTAAAATTTGGACAGAAGTATCATTCATTCTGCTTTTCAAAATAATCGACCTGGCTGATTACTTGTAGAAGGGTATTTTGTTTTGGCAATACGGTACTCTGTCTGCTAAGTGCTATTTTTTATGTATATTTTAGATTGGCTATAAAAATCTAGTTCCGTTTTGCCTTTTTTCTGTTTTACTGTTCAAATTTTTTTGCCAGGTTTTAATTATTTTTGTCGTTTTGCAATCCTCATTGAACGTTGAACATTAACTCGTCTTATAACGTTAGTTTCGTTACTCATATTCCTCTAAATTCTCCTTCTTCTGTCGTAAATGGAATACGATTTAATTAGAGATGGTCGATATCCGAATCGGGTGTACCTGCGGTTCCAGTTACCGGTGACCGGTGAGGAACCGGTTATTTATCCAGTTCTTTTTGGAACCGGTTCCTGGTGTCAGAAAAGTTTCTCAAGTTCCTCAGATTTTTATATTAGGAAAAAAAAATTTGCCGCAATTTTTTTTTGTTGCTCAAGAAACGAAAAGAACTGCATCTGTGGAACCAGTTCCTCGCCAAAGGGTTATTTCCGCCAAAAACCTATTGTGCCTTAAAGAGGAACCGATTCCTCAGACAAAGAATATCGATTTTTATTTGCAAAAAAGGAACCGGTTTCAAGAAATAATATCGACGGTTCCAGTAACCGGCTTGGAACCGGTTCCTTTTAACCGGGACAGGAATATCGACAATCTCTAGATTTAATGTCTCCAATTCGTAATTCAAAGTTGCATATACTGTGGAGTTTATTTACTACCTTTGGGTAGTCACTTTTAATATTAATGACTGCTATCGATAAAACTGACAACTGAACACAACTAGAACCGCATATGAACGTTATTTGCTGTAACTGTAAAACAATTTATATAAGGTATACCAAAAGATTACAATCAAAATCACAACACAGTGACCATATATGATAAGAAAAGAAATCATCTAAATGTATTTATATTTTCGCCGCGGCGGGAATCGAACCCGCTACATTCGAACAGACGCGTAAACCATTACGCTATGTAGACCATCATTAATTGATATTTAAGCATACTGCTGGTGGCTCTCCTTTTAAATCACTTTCTTTTAAACGCAGTGGCGGTTTTCTCCGAGGAGCATATCGTCGCTGGAAAGGCAAAAGGGCTTAAGCGACACTTTGGTCGAAAATGAGTTACCTATGCAGTTTTAATCGGTTAATTTTTCTGCATCGAATTCTCTGACTCTCGTTTGATTCTGAAGACTTGTGTGGCCCTTCAGTCATCTAAAAGAAATTTACCATTTGGGAGAAGGCTTGACTCTTCAGGTAACTCAGTAAGAGCATTGAGTTACCTGAGTTTTTTTTTTCAAAATCCAACCAGGGACTGAAGACTTTGAATTGTATTGTAAAACAAAAAACTTTTAAGTGCTCTGGTTATAAACTTCCCGAAAAGGCGCTTCAGCCCTTTTGCCTTTACGGCGACGGTATGTGCAGTAAACTGCCAAATAGTAGCAAAGGCGAACAAGACAAACATGGATTATGATATTAACTTATTGTATATCGATTGAACAGCGCGCTACTAACACTCCTCAGTAAAAAGTCCTTCCGTATCCACCCATAAGAGTAGAATCCAATAAGCACGTATGGATAAATAGTTTCTTTGGAATTTTTCATATGAAAGATATTGTCTAGTAGAGTGAAAGACCTCTCTATTTCCAGAGCCAAAACATTCGTATTTCTGTGCACGTGACATCCGAGCTTTTATGAAATTCGCCATATATGCCTTTCGGAAAATATATTATTTGTGAATCAAACAAAAAAAACGATTTTTAAGTGAATGGAGATAATGAATTTATTTTTCAACGCTGATCGATCTCCTGTTAGAATGGATACAAACCGCCACTGCACGTATGTAACAGAAAGAGAGGTTACGACGGAGCTCCCAGCGGTAGGAACATATACTCTTTCGTGCATGTTCTCCTAATTAATATCATCCAATAATGAATAATCTGCTTTGCAGAGGCCGATACAACTTTCATCGTCTTGGTTTTCGGCAAATAAATCACTCGTTCGAGAAAGTCTCGAATTAATTACACAATCATATTATATTACACCTGACTCGCAGAACTTTGTTTATGTAACGGCATTGATAGGTTCGTTGTAACCTCTACCTCTTTCTCTTAGCCTATCCGCACTTGAAAGTAAAAATTGAACATCCTATCCGAAGGGATCATTTAATCTTGCTTATTAAAGCGTTTTCATGACATAAGCTTAAGCAATTTGTCTTTGGTAATACTCGGAGAGAAGTATATTTCAGTAATCTTTATCCTTGATATAGCACAAAACTCTCGATCGGGTTTACATTAATAATATTTGGATAATTTGTAAAGCGCCGTTTTTGTGAAAAGTCACCGTTCGGAACGTGAGTGTTGCATGCATGTAACGGAAATAGAGGATACAACGGAGCTCTTAGCGGTAGAACCGTACACATGCATAACCTCTCGTATTGCAATCAAATAACATACTTTTCATTATTGAAATAACATTATTAAAATTCAAACAATACGAATTAGGAAAACACACAGAAAAAAAAAGATTCGCTTGCGACCGAGACATTCTATTATTATATTAATATTATTTCAATAATTAATATAATGGAAGCCTAAAATAATATATATATATATATATATTTATTTTTTAAACATTTCAAGACTATGCAAAATGCCAAATATTATCCTTAAATAAATGGATAGTTGATTCAAGATACCTTCTAAGTTTGCGCTTTAGTTCGGATACCTCACGCTTAAGGAGGCTCACACGGAAAAGTATATCGAATCAATTTTGACGATTTTCAAAAAATGTGAGATTTATAAAAACGGCAGCGGGGAAATGAGTTTAATGCTATATTTTTGTTGGTAACACACCCGACACATAAATACCCTAGCCACGCCCAGGTCTGCCGAGTCCGGCAAAAAACATTAAAAATTGACCACACTGCCTTGGATAGGTACCACTCTATGTACTCTAAGGTGTCAAGCATAACAGTATGATCCTTTTCACTAAGACTTAAATTTCATCGCAAAAATGCGGAATAACGCCTTTCACCTAAACACAGTCGATATAATTTCAAAAAATAAAATAATGGAAGCGTAAAGCTTTAAAAAGATAATTTTAATTAAAAATATACACAAAATACCGGTATCTTTTCCACTTGATACAGTCGGATTAAAACCGTTGTATCGTAGTAAATTGTAAATAGATTAAAAAAACTACTTTGCATAGAGTAATATATCAAATTATACCTCTCCGCACGTCGCGGTGGCACTTTTCTCCTCGTGTGACGGAGCGATTAAGAGCAGCACTCAACTGTGATAATACATATTATTATTACGAGTGGTTCATTCGTATTTTATTTTTTGCATGCATTATTACTAGGCGGTTATTACTGTAACACTCGACTGTTTGCGGCGGAGCAATGAGCTTGGTCAGCAAAATTGGGCTTAATTGGACGTAGTCATGCAGAAAGCGTCCAACCCACAATTTGCCAAAATCGAGTTTTACACTTTTTCCTATTGGTGAATACGAGATTTATATCTGCTGAAAACATACAAGCTCCAAATGCGATAGATTTTTGTATGTAGAGCGAATGAACAAAGAAAAGAGTGTGAAAAGAATATAACCAAACAGAGACGGGGAAATCAAATAGTAAATTCAAAAATAGCTAACTTTTAAAAATAAAGCTGACAACTATAGATATTATATAATTTAAAAAAAAGCACACGCACCCCGCGTAAACCGTATGCCAGAAGGTAATAAAACTACCCGAATGTATTTTCGAAGGTATGGTAAAGCCACCTCTGTCAGCCATAAAACTAAAATCCTTAAGTCACAGATGATTCACTATGAATATCAATATCCATCCCTTCCGGACCTAATAGTATATATTCCATAGACCTACATAAAATTGTAGCAGTCTAAAGATGCCTGTCGTAAGTCGAAACCGGCCAGGTCTTAAATAAAAAATAGTGAAATAAAGTTTAAAAAATTGGCATTATTAAAATCATCAAAAAAATATATGTTGCGAAAGTGAATGAAAGAAAACGTGGAGGACGCCCGACGAACACATGGCACGATCAAGTGAATCAAATACTTGAATCGGGCCATGTAAAAAGATAGAATAACAGAAGAGTATGTATGAGACGATGTATGAATATGAATGAAGCAAAGAGTGTGTGCCAAGACAGAGTTGTATAATAATAATAATAATTGGCTGATGTATATAGCGCCGTTTTCGTGACAGAAATATCACTTCAAGGGCGCTTGTTGTATGGCATTCCGTCCTCTCTGCCTACTCCAGCGGGGAAACGGCGTGATGGTTAGTTAGTTTAAAAAAATACTAACGCACATTGCGGATATTTGATATTGAAGATTAAAAACATTAAAATGTAGGATAACAATAGGAAATACATTTTTTTTAAATAATGCATTGATAGATTATAAATTACATATTCTCATAAAGAAAAAAACACTGACATTCACTTTACAAGTGCTGCAATATGGTTTTGTATTGTCATTTTTTCAAATGCCTTTTTCTCGGTTGGACGTTGGATGTTTTTGGGGTTGGACGCTTTCTGCATAACTACGTCCAATTTTAAATCGCTCGGCGAATGCATGCTTTTGTTACCGTATAGATGTTTTCTAACTGGTTTTAGAGATTGTTTAATATTTTACTATGACCATTCTTGGTCTCCTGGTAATATGTAATTTAATGTTTTTTTTTCTTTTGTTTCAGGTAAGCTTCTTCGTCTAACACAATTTGCTCGTTTCTGCTTTTCCGGTGCACCTGGTAGGTATTCACTAGCTTCGAACAACGAAATAGCTGTTGATTTTTTAAAACCTTATCTATAAAGCTGTGACTATCTATGTGTTGACGCAGCAAAACCACTCGGAACAGTGCTCTGGCATCATACAATTTGTACAGCTTTTTGGATCTAAAATTTCCAGGTCAATTTTTCAGCATACTTCATTTCCGTCGTTATCTTTTAGCATTTAAAATATTAATATAAAGACGCCATATTGTTTGTAACATATTTTTAATTTGTGAAGTATCAAAAAAGTGGGTTAAAACTCTGGAGAAGCCATAAAACTACTATAACAATATAATATAACTACTAGTTAAGGGTCAGCACCCAAAAATACAGTTTTACCGGCTAGTAATTAGAATCAAAAATCAGTTCAGTTTCTTTTGAGTGTCTCCTTGTGTATACGGCTTAAAGGTCAGCACTAAAAAATACACACTTTTTGGTTTTATAGTATAAGCAAAATGTCAATTCTATACGGGTAGTTAGAAAAATGTCTAAGGTTTCCAGTGAATACAATTCTTAAACAGTAATTTTTAAATTCTTTATAAAATGCAAATCGGAATTTTAGGTAAAATGTTCAAAAATGCCTTTGCTGATTTTAAAACTGCATCTTTTACTGATATTTCAGTATGTTTTTCATAAAATTTAAAGGATTACAGTTAACAAATTGTATCCGCTGGAAACCTCAGACATTTTTCTAACTACCCACAGAAAATTTTCAGATAAATCATTTGTAGTATTGCTTGTATTGGAATGCTACAAAGTGACGTTTAGCGTCATTCTTGGGTGCTGGCCCTTAAAGTTAGATTATTTTTTCAAAGTAATGAAAGATAGAGTTACAATTGGTTACAATACGTGTCAAAACATCGAATATCAAATATTGAGTTGACTATGTCTCGTACCGTAATATTGCTTGCTATTTCAAAATCGATCCATCTTTTCCGTATTTGCCAGATATGAAACGTGCCATTTCTGATCGCCATTTATATAAATTGCGACAATTTTATTCGATAAATCTCTCAACGCGTCTCTATAAGGACTTTGTATAATTCAGTATTGCGAGCTGTGCAATTACCGCTTGCAATGGTGCATTGATTTCAATTTGTTTTCTTCGTAATCGGAATTGACATTTGAGTAATTTGCATGAGCTAGTGCGCCTTCTTGATCGGATACTTTTTAGTAATTCAGCATTTATCGATTATTGCTATCTTAGTTTTGGGGTTGTAAATTTAACTTCAAAGTTTTTTTTAGATCTCTCAAAACGTACAACTGTATTCTTTATTGTTAAGTCGGGTTAGTGTAGATTGGATGCTTGCTAATTTACACCCATCTCTGGAATTGGGCGAGTTTTGGGTCTTCCCAGTTCTTTAGGGTAAACCCATTGAATGGCCAGTATTTGGGAAATGCTCAGTAATTGCTAAAGTATCCGGATGACTGAGTGTGCATGCCCGTACATTTTCAGAGACCCTTTTTGTTATTTCCCTTATGTTTGTTCTTGTACACTCCTTCCGTTTCAAGAGGAAACCTGTCTTGTCGACTGATTAATAGCCAAGTGGACAAATGCGTCGGATTCCCACCCAGGCGTCCGGGTTCAATTCTCTGCAGCCAAGTCCTCTATCATTGCATAAGTAACATTTTCCGCTTTAAATTATGGTAGTAGTAGACTTATATTACCAAATATTGTCGGGTTTGTTTCTTTTTGGTTTAGACTTTCTTTAAAAATAAAATACTTATGTTGTTTTATATATATTTTTTAGAATGCAATTCTGTCAGTTACGCAAAAAGTGCAGTCTTTGAATTCTGGTATTTTTTGTTGTTGTTTAAGAGTTAATTTAGCCCGTGTGATTTACTTTCTGTAAGCAGAGGGTAACCGTAGGGATATATTGTAGGTAGATAGCGTTTTTAGTTCGTATTCTGGCGTATATTGGCGTTTTTAGTTCGTATTCTGCATTTACTTGTACGCACATTGAAAACGTGAAAGCTTTTGCGTTCAACGCTTGTTTCTGTCTTGGTATCTTCTCATGATTGATCACGTTTATCCTCCGATTCAATCCACTTCATTCTCTGTGGGTTTAGTGATTGGCCGCGTTGCTGCATCGAAATCACGTATACAGAGTAATGATAGTGTTCTTCTAGTGTTGCAGTGCTGCAGTGTTGCGAGCGAGTGCTGTTGCATTCGATCTTTCCTCACCTTTTGTTTGATTTGCACCGTAATTCATTGTATTTACTATAATCGTGAATGTAAAACACACAGCGTATAACTTGCGACACCCTCTTGATATAGCAGCAAAACTGACTCAAGACTCTGCAGTAAATCGTAGAAGATTGACAAAGGAAGGAGTATCATGTTGTATTCGTTTTTGATTAAGGTGATCAAGACGTGAGATAAGCATTACACAATGTCGAAAAAATAACGTGATGATGTGTTCTTCAAGTCAAATTACAAACATCGATTTTAAAGGCCTCTCCAGAAATAACAATCTCCACACACATGTGCCTACAGTAAATTCTTTCTTCCTGCTTTTAATCCCCAAAGCTTGAGAAATCTCCAAACGATAATGGCGTGGATTAAAATGAAAATAACTGGCGGACTTAACGATATGTTTACGGCCTTCAAGGGTATTTTAATAGAAATATTATTGCTATGGCCTTTGGCTCTTCCAAGAGAGTCCAAATATTTTTATGCTCTCTGTGGTATCTGCTATTTTTGTTTAATAGTTGTGTGATCTCACATTCAGCTGTTGGTTCTTTTTATACCATTTCTTGTATTCTTTTAGTGTTTGAGTGACTTGCGAATTTAATTTTACCATTGAAACGTAATCTGAAAACGATTGTATTACTTCCATTCCATGTCGAACAATAAATATTTTGATATCTGTTCGATTAAAGTATCCGACTTATTATTTGCTTACCGATTTATATTTCGCAGTTGAAAATAATATTCATAATATTTCACACGTGAAAAATTCTTTGACTAAAGGTCAGCTACTCTAAAAGTTCCATTCTAAATATCGAATCTAGACAATATGAATGCACGTAAAATTCCGTAGGTAAGTGCAGTAAAATCCAGGCACAGTGTTTGGTAATCACAGTACGCCACGATTAGGGCTTGGTGATTATTACACGTGCGGATCCAATGGGCGATTACGGCAAGCCACTTCTGCGGTTTCTATCGGTCGGAGCAGAGTTGACATTTACAATAGCTAATCCCCCGTCACTTGCTCACCATCAGAAGTGGGCCTGCAATCTGTTGCCATCTTCTGCAACTGCTGCAGCACGTTGCGAGATTTCCCCATCTGCATTCATACAACTTCATTTAGAATCAAACAATTGCAAAGATGTAGCGGAGATTGGCAATAATCTCATATCTCAATCGCGGTAAAGGAATTGATTTCATCATTGCAGTTCCGAAATTTTGCTAAACCTGTGCTGCATTGCTTCTGTCAACAACTGTTTAATAATGCTTGTTCATGTATAAATTACATCTCTTCAGATAAATGCATTATTTCCTTTCAGCATCTCTGTATATGTATCAGAGTACTTGATATTGACATTTTCTCACCGGTAAAGGAAATTGATTTCATCATTGCAGTTCTGAAATTTTGCTGAAACCTACTGTGATACTTGTTTATCTACAGATTACATCTCTTCGGGTAAATGCATAAATTGCTTTCTGCATCTCTGTCTATAGATTTAGCGGAGCGTTTTGTATTGATATTTTATAACTTGTCAAGGAATTGATTTCATCATTGCAGTTCTGATTTTTTGCTGAAACCTGCTCTACCGCGTTGATTGTAGACTTTGAATTTTATCTGTCGTCACTATAGATTGCATGCTCATCTACAAATTATACATGTTCACGTAAATACATCAATTTATTTAAGTATCTCTAATTATAATTCTATTCAATTTTGATTGGAGCGATTATAGCGCAGTCGTCGATAATAACGCGAATTTGTGTTTGAAGACCAGTATGCCATGGTGAGATTCAGATTATGTGCAAAATGTCATACATTATCCGAGCTCGACCGGAGTATTAACGTTGGAGTGCTACCCATATGGTATTATATTATTATGCTTTATGGCCTTCCTCCTAGGGAAATTCAGTCCCGTGTACCCGGAAGGTATTGCGAAATGCATGGAGTCATGTAATTGGCAAAGTAAAGGTGAACGTATTGGCGTTAAGCAATGCGTATTATTAGTGCAAAGAGTTGTCGTTCTATCAGATTTTAAATGCTTTGCATAAAGATGTACCTATTTTATTTGAGCTTTGGGACAATCACGACCATTTGCTTTGGCCCCCTTTCACGACTCCGAACTTTAAAGCTTTTATCATATGTTTAGCCAACATGGTAACTAACATGCAATGCATGTTCCAAACTAAATTCTATTACAATTTCTTCATAACATAAACAACGCCATTTGATTAAAGTAATCTTCATCACACCCAGTTACCTCGTATATTGTAATTTATAATACCTGCTTTGCGTGTTGGAAGTTAATAATGCCTCCGAATTCGCACGTGTCTGTCTCGTGGTAAAAGTTGCTTTGACCGCAGAGCGTGTTTCTCTCTCGTCCTTTTTTGCAATATCTGTTTCACCTGTCCCTCCATCTTATGCAATCTAAAGTCAGTTTAAAGTTCGTTGTCCTTGTGTGCAGTTTCTTCTTGTCGGTGTATATTATCCTTAGTAGCTGGATACGAATTTACAAGTACGTATGTGTTTAGATAAAGAAATTCTTTGAATTTGAATGTTTTGTTCAACCTAATCCAAAAAGATTGAATTTCAATTCATAGAATTGCTGATTAAATATCTGATTCTGATATCTCAATCACAGATATTACGGATAATATTGCGCTTCCTCATTCTAATTGCGTTCTTGCGGGGAATTATTAATATTCAAATATAAAATAATGCTCCTCCTCTAAAAAGCCAGCATGATCGGCATATTTAAGAACCTTAAAGTTGCAGCATACCATTATTATCTTTACGCAGAACCTTACAATTACCATACACTGACAGGTGACATCTCCGTCACTCACACCCGAAGCTCCATCATAACATTTGACACCTATTGCAACAGAGGCAAGAGACTGGCTTTTCGTTCCTTCGTGTTCCTAATCTAAACGTCTTCTATCTCTACCGCCTGCCTTTAATTGCCCGTGTCCGCCTGTTCGTCACTTTCTCCCGTTCCGGCTCTTGGGACCAGTTAATCATCAGGTCCGCCGACCTTCACCCAGATTGCCCGTGGATCCATCAATGATGAAAACGCATATCATCACGTACATTTTCAATGTCTTTTGATTGATGGTTGTGTAGCATTGCTGGATGTTTTTCGATCTCCGGAAATGATTGACCCAACCCATGTATATCTATTTACTATTTTCATTTACATTGGTGCGTTTACTAGCACATTATGTGCATCTTGAATTATCGTAATACAATATTTGTAACAGCATTTTATGTTTATATTCCACGAAGAATCTAACTATCCTTATTCACTTGTCTGTAAATGTATGACTCCGTCATATTTCTTGAAATCGTATTAATAGTGAGACGAACGTCATTCGTTTAATGTGTTCTTATCTCGATAATGAAGTCTTTATTTTAATTCGTCAGTCGCTTGTTGCTTTTGATTTTAGTTTTATCACACCTGATAATATTGTGACATGCAACGTCTAATTTTCAAAGAAAAAACCTTTGTTGCGATTAGGTCCAATGGTTAAACCACATCGAAAAGATTTCTTTCGCACTTATGTTGATGTGTCGACAGACTGTTAACATATTTTAGGGTCACGATAGTTCGTAGTTCATCGGGTTAATTACGTCTCAAAGTCGAAATACCTGCACATTAAAGAGTTTTAATCCGTAAGTTTTACAAAGTCGCTTTCGACTCGAAAAGGGCTTTTTAAGGTGCGGCAAAATTCGAGAGTTTCTTGGACTACAATGGATGATTTTAGATAGATCAGTTCACATTTAATTTTCGGAACACGACGGTACGTGATGTTTTCTGTATCGAATGGGCCGTCCGTACAATGGTATAAATTATATCCGGATAATCGAACTTGAAGATGGTTGTTAGGTTAGTTTTAAGTTGTATGGAGGTTCTTCACTATTATTATGTTCGTCTTTTGTGGTATGCAATAGGCTCTATCTTTATGCAGTAATGGCGCACTTAGCTTTGGCCATTTGGTTGCGTCGTGCGTACAGAGTTCCGTTTTCTGTAGACATATTAGCTGCTTGTATTATTTCATCTGGTTTTATCGAACTGGAGTAATCTACCTCATGACCACAAAGTGTGTGATCATTTTTAAATCGGTCTTCGATCTTTTTGGTTCATATTATTGTGTATGTTGATACTACACGAGTATCAAGAATTTTAGCTTTGTTAATAATGGTAAAATGACTGAAGCGGCATTTCGGGAAGTTTACATTAATTATTGACGGCCTCCATGATCGAGTGGTAAGACGCTCGACTATGAATCTAAAGGTCGCGGGTTCAAACCTGGCGTACACTAGTAACTTTTATTTAATTAATATGTGTCATAACACATTTAATTCGTATAAAATAATTAAAAAAAAGTATATTTGCGGCACGTTCCAGAGTGGTGTAGATACTTTAAGTATTGCCCTGGTGAAAGACTATCGTTCAGAATCGAAACGTTGCTTTGAAATGGCTTTACCCGTGTTTGGTGATCAGATCTGAATAGCCAGGTACTTCCCAACCTTCCTCTTCCTCATCTCCTTCCCCTCCCCACTACCTTCAGCCTCACAACATACCCCGATTGAGGATGCTAGAGTCTCACCGGCTCTAGACGATTGGGAGCAGTTGGGACTCTTGTGCGGTATTCACTATAAAAAAGCACTTTAAAGTTTTTTGTATTACAGTAAAATTTATAAGTCTTCAGTACCTGGTTGGATTTTTAATGTATTTGTCGAAAAGTCGTTTTGGTTGTGGTTTGATGATTTTTTGTTGAATTAAGAATCTTGTGATGATAGTATTTACATAATAATTATTTCAGAGTCATTATTTTTATTTAATATCGCAGTACCCCATTCCCCTCTTGTTCCACGTAAAGTCAAACGCAGCGTGCAACCGCAGGCAGCGTTGAATAAACGTTTGTCCTTTTAGAAAGTTGTGTCCAATCAATTTCTTCCAAACGTATTCTTCCCGACAATAATGGAAACGCTGCGGTGTGGATATTTCTTACCAATCGATTTCTTCTAGTTGCCTACGCACGGTACTACAGTCCTCCACAGTGTACATTAACGATGTTATTTCACCTGTCCCTTTACAAGTAAAGTTAATTAACAAATGAGGCCTGTAGAAACAAACACGGCTAAGTCCATTGACTACAGTTTTCGAGGAAGAACAAAAAACGTTTAATTTAAAAATTACTTGTCGACAAATAGTACTTACTAAAAACATTAATTTTCTTCTTGATACATTAGTTTAACTGGTGCGAAACAAAAAATATATTTAAATTATTAGTGGACTTTGCCGTGTTTGTTGTTCACATTTGACAACTGCCGCTTTTGTTTTCAACACAACTGGACTTTGCCAGTTTTGAAATGGACACGTTTTTTCACAAGGTTGCAGTCAAAGTCAGTAAAAAAATAGTTTTACATTTAAAAAAAGTATTTATTTTGATGGAAATACAAAACAATAATATCTTACAAAATATTTTGAAAAAGTTTGTAAGTTATGGTGACTTAATTAATAATTTTAAAAAAATAAAAAATAAAAAATCGAAAGAAAAAATTAGAAAAGAATAATAACTATTATTCTGATATTTTTTTTATATAAATTTGTTTTAAAGATTTAATAAGATATGAATGCGGAATAATATTCAAGAGCAGGAAGATTTCTCCAGTTATCACCGAAATGCTTGGTCTAAAGATAGTTGACATCTCTTACTTTTAACGATTTCAAAACAACTTTTCCGGGTTCTATGTTGCTTGGAATTATCATTGATTCATTTTTGTTTTTCACACAGCATGATTTCTACAATATTAATGACATAACAATAACTACTAATAAAGTAATCATATCATTCAATAAAACTCTAAATCGTAAGTAAAAACTAATTTATTTTACCACTATGCTGTTTAGTAAGTAAAAAAATTATGTCCATAAAAAATAACAGGAAACAAAAGTTCATTATGCACGTCAGCGGACATTTTCGGTAATTTGCGAAATTGTCAATATCTCAACTTTTACAAAAACAATGTTTTACAACAACAAACCGCCATCTTGAAAACAGCTATTTACAACGCTCCTATTGGTCCGTTTGAAAACTGCCGTCTTTGATTTGGAAAGAAGTGGACTTTGCCGAGTTTGTTATGGAACTCAATTTTAATCCGTAAAAATAAATGGTTTAGAGCCGTGTTTGTTAGGAAAGCAACATTGCATCATGAAGCATTTTTTTTACTCTTTCGAACCTCATATTTAACTCATTTTCCATTATTGGTGGACTTTGCCGTGTTTGTTTCTACAAGCCTCAAATATAGACCACACAAAAACTCGCGAGGTACATAAATAGTTATAATAATAATAATATTTGGATGTATTAAAAATGTGGATATCCGGAAAGAATGCAAGGCTGATGTGAGCGTAATGAATAGGATCAAGAAAGCGACGCTTAGATGGTTTGGGCATGTACAGTGAATGAACGAAGAAAGGAGTGTGAAAAGAATATATGATGTGAAAGTGAATGGAAGAAGAAATCGATGATGGCACGATCAAGTAAATCAAATACTTGAATCGGGTCATGTGAAGAGTCAGAATAACAGAAGAGTATGTATGAGACGATGTATGAATGTGAATTAAGCAAGGAGTGTGTGCCAAGACAGAGTTATGGCGGTCCGTCTTATCTGCCTACGCTTGCGGAGAAACGGCGTGATGGTTAGTTAGTTATATTTGGAAAATTTGTTTTTTGAAAAATCACCTCAAGGGCGCTGTACAGATCTAAATTTCTAGTTTATATTAAATGTAACAATAATATTAGGACTGAGTCATTTAGATAGACTCGCTTGTACCTAGATTGCATACAGTGGATAATTCTTTCGCTGAAATAGTAGATATATTCAACTGCACTGAATCTAGTTACAAGAAGGCTATAATAGCATACCTCTTTCAAAAATATTACTGTTAATTTATTGCATTATAATATTTCTATTAACTTACTTATGTTTTTGGGTGCTAATCATTTACTCTATGTTATTTTTATGTCACTATTATTTTATGTAATCTATATTACACTGTTATGTAAAAGCCAATAAGCGCGTATATAATTGAATAAATAAATATTTATTTAAATTAAATACAGAGAAATATACTTGGCACGTTGCATCATATAGACAAAATCACTTTATTAACTTAAAATTATAATTATGATTTTTATTTTTTCGATTTTAGGGCTTGAGTAAAAATTTAAAAATGGACTTTCAAAATTTGTGGTACAGTACAACATTTAGTTCTTTTTTTTTTTTTAAATCTAAAGGTGATTCGTCGAGAAACAGATTTTTGTGAAATTCTTCTTAAGAATTTAAAGATATGAGAGTCTGAAAAGTTGATTTAGTTTTGATGCGAATAAGTCTGATCTATACCGAATTTAAATGTCATGTCAATTTACATAAACACTCCTAGGCGCCAGACAGGATAGTGAGGTAGGATATGTGTCCGAGAAAACATTTCGATATTTGAAAATTTTCGAACAATTTCACCAGAAGTAATGAAAAGTTGTGCTCACTTCGGGCACGCGGACACGCCCAAAATAATGAAGATCGCGGAGTAAAGAATTCGGTACAAACATACAAAAATTGCCTTAACGCTTTTAAAAAAAACTGTTTGTCTGATGTATGAAGCAACAAAAACGCTTGAACGGTGAGCTGTGGCATAATAAAATTTGCACAGCTTTTGGACCTAAACTTTACAGGTCAATGCGATGTCAAGTTCATTCATTGCGTTATTATATCATATATAGTGCGTCACACTACTTCAGTTTGTACTTATATAACTCTTTTGAATATATAATACCTCGTATATATGTGAGACGTTTACATAAATGTTTAATTTCTTTTTTACACTATGCACGTATCTACAATATTTTTACATCATTCAGCTCTTAATGTATTTGGTGAACAACTGTTTTTATGAGATCTTGTTAAATAAATAAATACTCAAGTAGCAAATAAAAACCACAATAGCGATTTTTAAAATTGAAGTATGTGACACCATGAGCTCTTAACTTTGCAGGCGGCCAAATGAAAACTAAGGAATGAACTGATTTCAAAAACCTTCTTCATGTATCATCAAATTCTACACTTATGATGTCACTGACTACATAGTGAAGTGTGTCATGCTGCATGCATTCTATTTAAATTGGTCTCCAGTAGTTTATTTGCCTCCTGCGGTGTTCACACACTGGCATTTCTGCCCAATCAGCTTACGGAAAGTTTCCATATCAATAACAATCCATACACCCTTCGAATACCTTATAATCTTATCTAACATACCATCTTCCACGCTGTGAATTCTTGTGTGTATCTTAAAGACCCGCATCAAAGAGGTTCCTATTGTTACATTCACACACTGCATGCAGCCGGCAATTCAATTATCTATATTAAGCTGAATCATGCAAACGTAAAACGTCTAACTTTGCCCCCTAAAATGATAACATTGTACCATAGGAAAAAAAGCATATTTATTTATTTTGCAAAAACAATTCGCAATACGTTGCAAAATCGATAAAAAAAACACACAAAAATGCTAATCATAATTATACAAAGATAAAGGTAAAAATAGCGAAAAATAATTTAAAAACAAAAAAAAATGGGTCTCAAGTAATTACATATAAGCTAGTTCACCCTTAAACTTGTTGTAGGTCATGTGAAAAATATCCACATTTCCTGCGAGGAAGTAAATTAATTTAGTAAGTTTTCCCCTTAGAGTAACAATATCAAGAGATCTAACTTTGCGAAATTTTGTCCGCACCTTTTGACCAAGCAATGACCAAAGGGTGTGGCCTAAACTCGGAGTAAAATCACTAACAGGGTTGTCACAAATTAAGTAAATTAGGTATTTTGTTGTGAGTAGGTAGTTGTAAATCATTAAAAAGAATGAATGTTGTATATTTTTTTGTTTATTCAAATATACATTAATCAATAAGATTATTAAAATCTTATTTATAGATAAAAATATAAACGAATTAAATTATTAGTACAGAACATTTTATAATACATATTATAAAATGAACTTCAGTTCCATCAACAAAATAGTTTACAAACAAAAAAAAATAAAAAAAAATGTACGGTGATAACAGATGTTAAATCATTTTCTTAACCTTGGAGTAAGAATATATGGAGAGAGATCAATTTTTTTTTACCTATATAAATTTTTGTGATAAATCACTTTCTCTGCGTTTTACGTCGTACACCATGAGAGAAAAGAGACACAAAAAAATTCACAAAACATGACACCGCTTTTAAGTATTGTAGGATGTTTTCCGTCCCGCGTTATTTTGTAAGGAAATTTCGAATGCAGATAATAACAGTGAACTTATATAGCACAGTTTTGTGATATTTCACGTCAAGTGCGCTTCATACTTAATTAATTAAGCTAATAATTCTAACTAACAAGGAGAAAATAATATATAATATGTATACAAAATTAAAACTATCTAGATGCATATCGTTATCATAAATCATCAGGAGAACAGGTTCAGAAATGGGTACAATAGTGCATGTGCACATCAATAGATTTAAAAAAACAATTAACTAGAAGCTAAGGGTATAAAAATCCAGATGAAACGTATGAATTCATATTAACATATTTGTTAAATCAAAGAAAAAAAAGAAATTAGATTTTTCTCGTCTTTTTTTCATCCTTTTGGAAATCTAAAATAATTAAATAAATAATAATATTCCAATTTTGGCATAGCCCTGAATCTGAGGACGTAACCGAAATTATAAATATAACTAAGAGATAAACACTATTCTGTCTTTATCTGTTTGCCAACAATTTAGCGTTAGTATCATGAGAAAGAGACCGATACTTTCAGAAGCCGTACAATATGGGTATTCCCCACTGTAATGGTTTCTTATGTGACAGCTAGTAAATATCTCTAAGTTAAAAATATTACGAATCCACTAAAACTCATTTCAAACGGAAGTTTATTATATTGGAAACGAATAGTCCAAAGATTAATTACATATTGGTGTAAGTTACTAGTTGTTTTGTAGGTTAGAATGTTAAATATTAAAGATCTAACTAAAAAAAAGACGATTTTTATGGTACATACGTGTGAAAACTGTTTGTTTTTGGTCCTTTGTACTTCGATTGAAGCAACCAAGTATAGCACATATGGCCATGATGTTTTGCTAGATATCGGACAAAAAAATAACTCAAGTTTTTAACTATTTACGCACTTTGACAGTCCGTTCGCCTGACACTCCAAACGTGAATGAAGTGCGTACAGATCAAATATCGCGGACATAGTATTTAGCCCGCCCCAAATCGTGTATTGGTTTCAACAATTGTTTGTCTCTTTTTCTCATATGCGTATAGAACCGAGCATAAAGAGAGAGCTATATTTTGCGAGTTTGTCAACGATTTGTCACAAATTAGTACGGTCTCTTTATATTGTTACTCTAAGGTTTTCCCAAGAACATCACCATTCAGACATCACCACCAGGTCTTCCAAATGTCTCTAAAATAAATATCGTTTTTTTTATTTTTATTTATTTATATTTATCGTAAAAGTTCCTTACTTTGCCCATTAAGGGATAACATTGCACCATTTAAAAAAAGTTTTTTTTTGTTCAACTAGACAATGTTAACTCACCCACAGGGGACAAAGTAAGGAACTTTGGCATTATCAAAATGTGTCACTAAACATGACACTTCACGAAATATGGTTTTAAAAAATCGGCAAAACAGTATTTTCAAAAACTAAAATATCATTTTTCAAACGGAGCAAAGTTACCTCTTAAAGGGTAATGCAACTTACAAATAAAATTCTATTAAATTCAATAATAAAATTGCATCCAATGGTGCAAAGTAGGCACTTTTACATTATTATCATCTGCATGTAGTTTCCAGGTAGTTTGTAGGACTTGCGTCATCAAGCAACGTGTGTTATTAGCGAGTTATCGATACTACTAGTAATTGACTTTCTCCACGGCTTGCCTATCAGCTTTCAGCGCTGACGGTCATTATTCCCCCTGTCCACACTTCTCTGGTTCATTATCCGCGGGGTTACTTTGTCTGGTACTAAATTGAGGTACACTTCGTTTGGTTGAATTTCTAAAATTTGATTAATTACCAATTAGGATGATATAAGTTTTTTGTTACACAATATTCTCAATTTTCCCGGAACTAATGGCTTTCATCGTCCAATCATCCAATCATTCAAACAACCTCGAATTGTTACAATAATAGTACTTACGTACGCTGCAGTACTTACTTTTTTACGACAAGTAGACGTTAAGGAACATCAGTCATAAACTTTTGAAACTTTGTACGACCTGCTAACTGAATAAAAAAATATACGTTAACCACAGTTCACTATGGGGTGTTAATTTGTATGTGGGTATTATTCAGGATAATCTAATAAAAATATCCTAATAAAGCTTTCAAACGAAGCAATTAAAATAATGTATGTATTTTTTTTTAATTTTGCGAAAAATGTTAATGTGTGTGACTGCATTGTATTTAGCTTTTTACTTGCTAAGGTTACGCGACCTAATAGTAAAAGCTCGTGTTCGTTAAAAATGTGGAGGTATATTTGTACATTAATTCTCTGTAAAACGGACGCAAAAGGAAAAGTTATCATGACTTCGTTCTTTTGATTTTGAGTAAGAAAAAAAAGATTTTTCTTACATTAAGATTTTGATGAATAATCTACTTAAAGTTTCGCACTATGAGCGCAGAAAACGATGAATAATATTCCAATATTCTAAAATAATTTCTTGTTATATCAACATTTTTATGTGAATACCGCACAAGTGTCCCAACTGCCCGAATCCATTAGGTATATAACACCCCCAATAATTGGGGTATGTTGTGAGACTGCAGGGGAGTTAGGGAGGGCAGGAGATGGGGAAGAAGAATGTGGGGAAGCACCTAGCTATTCAAATCTGGTCACCAAACACGACTAATAATAATAATATTTGGATGATTTGTATAGCGCCGTTTTTGTGAAAAATCACCTCAAGGGTCCACAGATTTTCTATTATTAAATATTGGTTCCTAGTTTAAATGAGAAAATATACAGGAACATACTTACCTGGTAGGTCTCATCAGATAGACACACTTATTAACTTAAAATCATAATAATAAGTTTTACTTTTTTACCTTTTTATTTTCTATTTTTTAATTTTTTAATTTTAATTTTATTTATTTTTTCCGATTTAAGGTATGAAAGTGAAATAAAAAAAATGGAATTTCTGAATTTGTCGTACAGTACAGGATTCGTTTAGAATTTATATATCTAAAAGTGATTCGTCGAGAGACATATTATGTTGAGATTCTTTTAATGAATTTAAGGATATGAGAGTCTGAAAAGGTAAGTTTTCAGTTTGGACCGAAATTCTGTTGTGCTCGTTATACGAGTACATCGTCGTTCCTTCGGCCCCGATACTCCGAAAGCGTGATCTCCAAACTTAGTATTTGAATTGCGTTTGGGTTCTATCAGCCTTCCGATAGCCGATGACGTTGCTGATCTAAGAGTCGAGCCACTGTCGACTAAAGCCACTTTAAAGCAACGTTTCGATTCTGGATGGTGGTCATCCACCAGGGCGATACTAATAGTATCTACCACTTAATTATAACTACCAACTATTATATATATATATACCTACAAATCACAAAATATCTCATCCACCTTTTGTTTTGACATTTACTTGAGCAAATCACCGGAATCTGTTGAATCATCTCAAACGCGATGACTTTCTCAAATGGCCTGTTCTTTGTTTAGAAGTAATTTTTCATTCTCGTGCTCTACGAAATAGGGCCAGTCAGTTACTCCCTTCGTGTGTTTTAACTTCTAACCAATTTGGTCATGATTGAATAGCGATGACCTCGCTAAGCCTTATTTGGTAGAACCTTCAACGTTGTTCAGAAGATTTCTTCTGAATTCCCATCATAATTTAATATAAATCATTTCCATTTCAGGTAAAACGTGAATAATTTGTAGTTTATTGGAAAAATTGTAATTGATTTAGATTATGTCCGACTTTCCGCTTTGTTTCCTGAGTAAAGTTAACAAAGTAGACCCATCAAATAACAAACGGAAATTATTTATTTATATATTTACGTAGAAAGCAATCACTTTGTGATTTGACATATTTAAAGAAATGAAAAAATATTTTTTTCCAGTAATCCAATATTAAGTATATTTCCTGTAAACTCATAAAATTTATCATTATTCTTTAATCAGCTTCTCAGTTGACGTTTTGTCTCTTTCAATTCATATTATTCTGTCTCTTTATCTCTGTCCCTTTATTACAATTTAAATGTTATTCTACTGTTTTCTCATTGTTCTGTTATTTTATTTTATATTATATTTTGTTCCTCTCTGTATGTATATATAACCGCACACTTTGTATTTGTTTGGTTTAATTTTGTACCCTGATGATGCTTAGGCTAAGCGGAACCGGTCGGTCATACAAAAAATAATATCCGTGGTCTTATACAAAGTCGTATTACGTAACTTTTTCTTCTGGCACCCCCTCTTTTCGGAGGTTGGCTATCATCAGGGCAACGCATCGCAGCCTGGAACAACTCTGCGGAACTGCGTACGTACCGGTAACGTAGATTAGGAAGCATCAGGTGATGCATGTCCAAATTAGTTTTTAAAGAAGGGGTGAGAATGTCATTGAAGTTTTACTAAGCATAAATCCTTATAGAGAATTAAAATAATTAGTTAAAAGCTAATTACGATGATCATCTCCAGAATATGACAGTAATTTCAATTCGTAAATCTGTCAAATTATTAATTTTATCGAATCATCCAATATGTTCCCTATTGTCAGCTTCTTCACCCAACTACCCTGATCCTGTCTCACATCAATAACCGCAGTTGTACAATTATTTTTGCAGTTGCGATTGATTTATATGAAATAATCACCGGCTACCTGCGCGCTGCAGATATAACAGTAAAATCATACGATTCCATTGTGCTCCGGTAATGCGGCCGTTAGACGTAATGGCTTTGGTTCGTATCACCCGAGAACAGACTCTTTGACCTGTTTTACATTCAGCATTCACCATAAATACTGTTGCCGGTCTAGCGGCGACTAGATTTGACTGCAGTGTCGATTGTCTGGAAATGTAAAGACGTTTTCCTATACCTTCAAATCCTCTAACATTGTGTTGATTTTGTTGAGGTGTTCACTTATTTTTTTACGCCAGAACCTCGGAGTAAGAATATGTGGAGAGGTGCCTTTGCGAAACAGTGTAGTTAGGTTGGTTGACTTTATTCTGACTCGATAGAAAGTGACAAAAATATGTTAAAAGATGTTAGATAGCCTATTAGTTAACGTCCACATGGAATTCGGACATTTTTAATAAACATATTTGAACACATTAAACAAAACAATATCAATACACCATTAAAACGATTTATAAAGTCAAAATATCACACAGGATATGTAACAGAAGGTTAACCTAAATAATAATGGAAGCTTTTTGTTGATTTTATGTTTTTATATCATTAAAATTGTAAAAAATTTAAAGTTCGGTCAAAAATATTTAAAACTGTTGAAATACCTCTGAAAAGTGATGTTTTACAATCTTTGTTTGTTCTTATTTGAACATTCACGCATAACACATATCACCATCATGTTTGATTTATTTGTGTAACCACTGCAAGTTTTAAAATCAACACAAATATAGGAAATAACCTCAAAATACGTTGACGTAAGTTATATGACGTGAAGTTAGCGCGAACCGAGAACATTCTTACATACTCAGAAGTGCTGCAATATTATGTGAAGACTTTTCTTGTCTCTTTCTCTCTCATGGTATACGACGTAAAAACTCAACTCACTCAGTGAACAATTCTTTAACGGTGAAAAATTTTTTAAATGCACACAGACATTTTGTAAAACGTTAAAAAAGAAAATTGCTGGTATAAATCATTTTTTATTGAAATTTTAGTATGTTTTTCATAAAATTTAAAGGATTACAGTTTTAAAATCGCCATTTACTGGAAACCCCAGACATTTTTCTAACTACCCATAGAAATTTGCGTATAAATCATTTGTATTGCATGCAACGTTTAGCGCCATTCTTGAGTGCTGAATCTTAATGATATTTTCTTATTTCGTGCATAATTAAGAGATACATTCACTAAATGTTTAGTTTTTTGGTTGTTTTAGGTTTATTAGTTTCTACATTTTCAACGCTTTTCGATTAAAAATCTTTCGTACATTTGTAAAATATTTAACAAACCGTTAGCTGTACTGTCAATCCTCT